>JAOWBW010000201.1:1079633-1608343 GCA_026119855.1 Campanula takesimana
AAAAAGCTGCGCAAGGATAAAAAACGCACGCGCTAAGTTTTTGGCTAAAGAGTTGATAAAAATGTTCTAAGGCAATAAGCAATAACAAACACAGCAGCAATAGTAGCAATCTGATAAGATCAAACAAGCAGTAATTCAGAAATGATTAAGTAGGAAGTCATAGCGAGATTAAAGAACAAGCTATTTGGAGAGGTTCGATCAATGAAAGATCTACGTCCTCTACCAAGATAGTTAGTCTTGGATTTTCTAAAGGAGATCTTAATTATGAGAGAGTTACAAGATACAACAATAAAACACAACTATCTCAAAGATCTATAATCTATGAAGAACAAATCCTAGACAAAACCGGTGTATCTCAAGAAGTAAGATCTAAATGATCAAAGCTTCAAGAGGTGTGTATGTGTGTGTGTTCAAAATTCTGGGCTCTATGAATCTATGAGATGAAGAGCACAAAGAATTCTGGTGATTTAAGGCTTAGGATCTGGGCAGGAGTTTGAAGGTATGAAGGTTGATCTTGAATCTGTGAATAGTAGCAACAATCTTCAGAACTTCAAGGATATTAGAAAGCACAAACTCTAGAAACTTGGAAATGAAGATGAGCTGGCTATTTATAGCTGAGAGCTTGAATATAGCCGTTGGAGCTCTGAGCAAGGACGATGAGCTGGCACAATATGATTGGTGCGCAGATGTCCTTTTATAGCCGTTGGGGCTCTAATCAAAGTTGATGACCTGGCACAATATGATTGGTGCGCAGGTATATAGAGCCGTTGGAGACTGAGCATGAAGACCAAATTTAAAAGCTTCTTCTAGAAGGTTGACAGCTGTCTTCATTTGACATATTTCTCTCTTGAGCGCGTCTCCACCGTTGTATCTGCTAAGTGTGCTTGTTTTGTCGTTTCTGCACACCTTAGCACTTTTAAAAGCGTACATCTTCAAAGCGTTTTCCAAGTTAGGTGATCTGAATGTATCAAAAGCTGAGCAAGATAGAATGTTGCGCAGGAGAGACCTGCGCAGTGGTGTACTGCGCAGTTTAGTCCTGCGCAGGGTCCACAGTCTTGCTTAGATCTTCATTCCAATTCGCTCCGAGCCCTATATTCTAAGCCTATACTATAAAATGGACTAAGCTAACAAATGAAGTTATAAAACTTCTTACATAGGGTCCTAAAGTCCATAAAATATTAATAGGTGATGGTATCAATCAATTCTAACAAGTAGGAGGGTTAAGAAGTAAGCATACCCAACAGGTATTCTTCACAATTTCTCTGCTGCTGGAGTTCCCCAACAAAATGGCGTTGTGGAAAGAATCGCCCGTTGATTGAGGATGGATAGACAATGATAGTAGAAGCAGTACTTCTAATGTATTTCTGGGAAGAAGCTGTCAACGGTACATGCTTTACTCAGAATAAAGATCCCTCATCAAAAAGCCTACATCAATACTCCATACGATCTATGGAGAGAGAGAGCGCCCAACATTGCTTTCTTCAAGCTCTTTGGCTGCAAACGCTATAGAGGTAAATTCGACGTCAAAGCAGATGAAGGTATTTTTGTTGGGTATGCCAATCATCCTATAAGCTTTTCGTGATTATAATAGAATAAATATCTAGTTATCATAGTATCTGTACATGTTACTTTTGATGAACATTCTCTCCTTGAGCCATATTTGGCTCCAAATGATTCTGATGCTTCTGCTAAGTTTTTTAGACAGGTGCGCAGTAACACTATTCCTGCGCAGAATGTAGTTCAAGCAATTCAGAATCAGTCCATCTCATGCGCATACTTCAGATGCTGCGCAAGAAAGTAATCACAACTGATGCGCAGATGCCTTATTTCGCGCATGATGTTTTACCGCTTCAGCAAATCACACTTGGAGATTCTGATACTGAAGCAAATGAAATACCCATTGATCTTCGTATTCCTATCATCTAAATGTAGGGGTTCGCACATCGAGAGCATCAAACTTTGCGGTGTAGCATTCGTTTATCTCTCATGTCGGATCAAAGAAGATTGACAAAGTGCTCCATGTTATAGCTGGATCGATGCTATGCAAGAAGTGCAAGAAAAGCTCATCCAATATTTAGCACTTCAATGGGTGTTCAGAAACAAGATGGATGAGAATGGAAGCATCACCAGGAACAAAGCTAGGTTGGTTGCGCAAGGCTATAGGAAAGAAGAAGGAATCGTCTATGATGAAACTTTTGCGCCTGTGGCAAGACTAGAAGCTATCAGAATTTTCTTAGCTTATGCCTCTCACAAGAATTCAAGCTTTATCAAATGGATGTGAAGAGCGCATTTCTCAACGGTGAACTCCAAGAGACGGTCTTCGTAGCTCAACCTCCTGGATTTGAAGATAGCAGATATCCAAATCACGTCTTCAAACTTCAGAAAGCTTTGTATGGACTTAAGCAAGCTCCAAGAGCATGGTACGATACTCTATCAAAATTCCTGCTAGAGAAAGGCTTCAAGCGCGGTAAAATCGATACAACTCTTTTTATTGCTAAGTATAATGATCATTCTTTATTCGTTCAAATCTATGTCTATGATATTATATTTGGTTTCTACTAATGAGTTACTTTGTAAGCGCTTTAAAAAGCAAATGAAAAGCAAACTTGAAACGAGCATGATGGGAGAAATCACCTTCTTCCTCGGGCTCAAATCAAGAAATTGAATGATGGCATCTTCATAAATCAAGCCAACTACACGGGACTTACTCAATTTGAACTTGAGAATGCTAAAGCATACGACACTCCAATGGCCACCAGCAACAAACTTAACAGACTTAAAAGGTAGGTTGATCAGACTGTATCGAGGTATGATTGACTCTCTTTTATCTTCTGCTAGTTGGCCAAGATATTATGTTGTCTGGATCTGTGCGCACTATCATGCTAATTCTTCAGAAGCGCACATAACTGCTATAAAATGTATTAGATATATTTTTGGCTCTGTTAACCTTGGACTTTGGTACACCAAAGATTCGAATTTCGATTTGTTAGGTTTTTCAGATGCGGACTACGCAGCATGCACCATTGACAGGAAGAGCACAAGTGGAACATGTCATTTCCTTGGAAATCGACTTGTAGCATGGGCGAGCAAGAAACAAGCTGCTGTGTCCATCTCCACTACTGAAGCAGAATATATTGCTGCTGGAAGCTGCTGCTGCCAAATCTTATGGATGAAGCAACAACCTGTGGACTATGGGACTCATGAAGAGAATTGTCAAATTCTCTGTGATGATATGTCCACCATAGCAATTTCCAATCCTGCCAAGCACTAATACCAAGCTCATCAACATCTAATATCATCTCCTCAAGAATTAACAAGTGGTCTCTTGAAAGGAGAAATGGGTATGCTTAATCTTAGCTAACTTGTCCATATAATTTATACTAATGTATTTGCTTGATAAGTGTGCAAAATAGGTTAAGTTTCATGCGCCCTGCGCAACACCTGCGCAACAATTGTCTGCGCATGAAACAACAGTTCTGAGATTTATAGAATCTCTGCGCTATAAATGCACTGCGCATGACTATCCATGCGCAAATCATCGTGGATCGCAGGTAAGTGTTCTATTCATTAGATTTTGCACATAGGGTAGTTGTGTAATTTAAATTTTCCCGCGCCTTTATTTATTTTTAGTTTTTCTTGGGAAATTACCTTTTTACCCCTGCGCATGTCCCATTGTCATTTAATGCAAACTGCGATTAATGACAGCGCACCTTGCGAATGTCTGCTCACCATTTAATGAGGAAGGTGATGCGACAGCCGTCAGCCTCTCTTCGCTGACACACGCGCGCGCAAAGTCTGCGCACACGCGTCCCCTATTCGGCCACGTCACCCTGCTAACGTGCGCTCGTCCTTTCACTGACTCAGCATTTATGAAGAAATTGACTTGACAGTGACCGGTTTAGAACTTCACACGCACACGCGCGCATAGGCCTGCGCGCGCGTTCCCTTTAGTGACACGTGGTATTGCTATCCTGCGCCACTGCACCTTTTCTCAAATATTTCTCAGCTATCGTGCGCCTAACCTCTCCTTCCTACTTAAACCGTTTCTCTCTCTCTACTTCTCTCTTCTCTAATTCTCTCTCACTCTCTCTCTAACCTCTGTTCTAAACCTTCATTTTTCATGTCCTGTTCTTTATCTTCAACTTCAATTTTTTTTTCTCAAACCATTTCAATGGCGCCTAAGAAAACAAAACTCAACAACCCCGAAATCATCATCTCCGACTCTTCTTCTCACTCCAATCCTGGGAACTCTCAGAACGAAGAAGAACTAGAACAACAATCAAGGCATCCCACCGTCAATGACATGGTATGTTTCACTATAACTTCTTACTTTTCGCCATTATTGTTCTTGGAGGTCTCAATACTCTCTTTTTCGATTTCTCCCTTGTTTGTTGATCATTTTTTTAAATCGATCGGTGTGTTGTGTTCGTACTAACCTGATCTACTCCTTCATGTAGTTTATTTCATGATCAATGGTCGTTACACGTGTTTTTCGTCAATTTCTGAGCTCCGTAACTTCCATGGCAGACGAACTGTTTTTCTGAATTTCTGGGTTTGTTTTAATGTTGTTGACTATACTTTTTACATGGTTGACTTCGTCGGTCCATGCCGTCATTTCGATGTATTTTTTTTTTTTGAATTTTGTCAACTTTTGTTTTTCGGTGTTCTTGGGTGTTCTTCATATTCTTAAATATTCTTTCTTATTTTTTAAATATCTTATTTGGTCAATTGATATATACCTAAGTATTTTTGTTTTGCGCATAGTTTTTTCAGCGCATATAGTTTTATCTAATTTTCTGCGCACACTTCTTTACAAGTATTTATTCTCTCTGCGCATGATCCCTTTCTGCGTATGTATTCTTTTTATGCGCATCCACTTCCTATTTTCTGCACATAATATTTTTTTTTGCTTATCATGGAACTTGTGCCAAGGTATATCTGCATTATTTGCACATGCGCACAGCTCCATGTGCAATAGGTTGTCTAATTCTATCCATTGTTTTACGCAGGGACACGTTTACTTTATACCTGGTTGGGAACTGATTCAGGCAGATCTTTCTCTAGACGCAGTTGGACGTCGTCTGCTGCACCTTCTCAGTTCCTCTGGCATTCTTCCGTTATTCACTCTTAATCAATCCTTCATAGTACCTGCGCTGGTAGATGAATTTTTCAAGACAGCAAAAGTTGTCCCGGCACAACTTGAAGGAAAGCCAACAGAAATGATCATGGCCACTGTACAGCACAGTGATGTAATGGTTCATCCTAACCACATTCGCAGCCTCCTAAACTTCAACGTTGATAATACTTCAGTCAACTATGATTAGGTTCACCAAAATGCACTTGCACAGAAGCTTATTGGCATTCCTTCTCTAAACAAGAAGTGGCCAATGCATAACAGAAAGGATTTGGTGAGGTGATGTATCACCTGTGCACCATCATTGGAGATTCTCTTAACTGCAAGAATGGGAATAATGGGCATTTCATCTCAAAGCAGTGGGAATACTGCGCAGCCATCTTCAACGAAGTTCAACTCGACTGGCCGCAGATTATCTTCAATGAGATTGTGAAGGGAATGACCAGCTATGACAAGAATCTGAATGCAGGGAAGACTAAATACCGAACTCACTGCAGATTGCTAACTAAACTCTTATTGACTTATGGCGAACTGGCCACCTATGTTGAAGAACAGTCAATCAAGAAGCAGTCTTGTGACGCAAAGTACTACTCCAGAGTGCATCTCCAGAATTTGCGCAGTGAGATCGCTAACAATGAATACTATGAAATCTGGCTATCTGATTCCGCTCCCAACAAGGAACCTTGGATAGGCCCAATTCCTGTGGCCAAGTCCAAAAAGAATGCAAGAAGATCTCTACCTGATGCTGCGCAAGAAGCCTCAGAAGATGCGTATAAACGCAAGGGGAATGACATTGCTACGCCCAGTAACAAAAAGATCAAGGACATTCCTCTGGTTCAATCCACTAAAGGGATTTCATTCAAAGAGGTAGATCCTACCAGCAAAACAACTCCTGCACCCTTAAAGCCAACCACAATGAAGCGCAAGGCTGATTTTCGTGGTGATTCAGATGATGTTGCAGTTCAGGGGGAGCAAAGGCACGAAGCTACTCAAGAAGCTATCCCTAGTGCTGATATCGTACATGTTTCCTCTCGTCTAAAGCAGAAGGTGCGCAGCAGCGCAAAAGGATTGAAGAAGCGCCGCACTCATTCCGAAGCCTCTGACAGCAGTGATATTTCTCCAGTTAAACCCTCATCTACAGATGAGATTCCTACTTCCTCTTCAGATGAGCTGCGCCAGATCGTGCAAAGCTTTCATTCTGTTCAAGCGAATCAAGTCGCTACGCAGTTGCAGCTGAATCAACTCCTTACTGCTCAAACTGCTTTACTGTACCGTTTTGATATGCAGCGTTTGGAGATTGATACCATTAAGGGGGAGAAAGCGAAGGAGAAAGCAAAAGCAAGTGCAAGGGAAGCAAAGGAGAGCACGGAGAGTGCTAAGACGGAGGCAAAGGCAAGTTCATCTGAGCCTGCACAAGAAAAGGCGCAATAACAAGTTCCTATAACTTTGGATCAACTTATCCTGGACTCCCTGGGAACCATTAGCGCCCAGCTAGAAAATGTCAGCGCACTACTCAATAATGTGTGCACCTTTGGAGCGATTGATGGTGGATTCAGGGATATTCTAAAAAGGCTAAAGAAAACCTTCGCAGATGGGTTACTTAAAGGATTTGATGATCTTCAAGCTCAGATGGAGATGATTGGACAAGGAAGCTCTGCGCATGAAAGTAAGATTAATATTGAAGAAGTGCGTAAATGCATTACTAAGTCTATGACAGATTTTTCTTCTGCGTTCAACGCCAAGATGGACTACGCAATGCTAGATATTCAAGCCAGCGTCAACACTCAGCGCCTTCATACCGACACAAGACTGGAAGCTACGCAGACTGCCATCCTGACGGACAGCAGCAAAGTTCAGAGAGCTGGTTGATGACAATGCCGATATGCGCAGAGGCATGAACACTTACGTTGGCAAAGCTGTTGAGTTCCAGGACAAGTTTCAAGATTTAAAGGTGGACTCATGAACAAGTTCAACAGCCTCCAGAACGAGCTGCGTGAAGCCCTCTGTCGCATCAGAATAGACTAGGCTTCTTTTGTAAGTATTTTGCTACTTTTTGAGATCTCTTGATTCTCGTTGTGCATAGTATGTTTTATGCGCTTTTATTTCGTGCGCTTTTGTTTTTGTGCGCACCTCTTCTGTTTTTTTTTCTCTTTAAAGCTTGTACTCTGTAACTGAAAATCCTTCAAGTTTTAATGAGAAGAATGCATCATTATGTTTTCACAAAACCTTGTTCAATTCAAACCATTCGTTTGTAGAACATTGAATGCATTATTACTTAAACTCATGCGCATAATCTTTACTGCTCATGTTTTCTACGCATGATGTTTAAACATTCAGTTTAAACGCATACTTAAAACTACATCTCATATTATTTGTATGCGCTGGATGATATTTCTATCTTTCCTATCTTGTAAGTTTTAATCTTTTGGATATATTAGAAATCTATAGCATTGGCTAGTGTGTGCATTGACTTGAGGCATGATTTACCATTCACTTTTTTATGGACATGTTATTATCAAGTACAATAAATTGCCTTTGCTATAGTAGGTAATGGCATCAATCATTTAGGGGAGATTGTTGGGTATGCTTATCACTTAACCCTCCTACATTTGTTACAATTGATTGATACCATCACCTATGAGTATTTTTATGGACTTTAGGACCTCATGTAAAGAAGTTTATAACTTCAATTTTTAGCCAAGTCCTCTTCATAGTATAGGCTTAGATTATAGGACTTGAAGCTATGAAGGATCGAAGATTTCCTAAGTAGGATTCATTTCACTACGCAGGATGTTCTCTGCGCAGGTTGCCACTGCGCATAGATATCTTGCGCAGCTTTTGACCCTGCTCAGTTTTCAAGGTCTTATTCCCTAAACTATGAAGAGATCTTTTAGTGACCAAGCATGGTGCGCATGCTGCCCATGCGCAGCATCCATGCGCGCCGGCAATGCGCATGCCTTTGTGCGCGGACACTCAATCTTGGTCAAATTTCTCATTTCCTGATCTTATATTCTAGAAGCTTGGAAAGCGACATGACAAGCTACGCTTTTTGGATTGAGTCAGAGTGCTGAGGTGTGCACAAACGACAAAATAAGCACACTCAGCAAAACCATTGGTGGAGACACGCTTCAAAGAAATATTTCAAGTGAAGACAGCTGTCAACCTTCTAGAAGAAGATTTAAATTTGGTCTTCATGCTAAGTCTTCAACGGCTCTAAATAACCTGCGCACCAATCATATTGTGCCAGGTCATCTTTGATCAGAGCCCCAACAGCTATAAAGGACACATGCGCACCAATCATATCGTGCCAGCTCATCGTCCTTGCTCAGAGCTCCAACAGCTAGTTTTTGCAGCTCAGCTATAAATAGCCTGCTCATTCCCATTTCCAAGTTTCAAGCTTGCATGCTTCAAAAGCTCGAGTTTCATGCTTCATTGAGAGACCTTGAAGATCTGAAGATTGCTGCTCAAAATTTCCAGATTCCTTAGAACAGCCTTCAAGATCTTCAAACCTTCAAACTCCTGCTCAAATCGAAAATCCCTATATCACCAGAATTCTTGGTGCTCTTCATCTTTCATATTCATAGAGTCCAGAATTTCTATCACACACACACCTCTTGAAGCTTTGATCATTTTGATCTAACTTCTAGAGATACACCGGTTTAGTCTAGGATTTGTTCTTCATAGATAATAGATCTTGAGTTAGTATTGAGCTCGAATGTTGTAATTTGTAATACTCACTCATATTATATGATCTCCATTAGAAATCCAAGACTAACCATCTTGGTAGAGGATGTAGATCTTTCATCGATCGAACCTCTCCAAATAGCGTGTTCATTATATTTACTGCATATTTCCTGCTTAACTATTTATGAACTGCTTTGTTTGATCTTTCAGATTGCTACACTTTACTGTTGTAATTGTTATTGCTCATATGCCTTAGAACCACTTTTGCGCCACTCTTTAGCCTCAAACTTAGCGCGTGCGTTTTTATCTCTGCGCAGTATACCCTGCGCAGAGCTGCTTTAAATTTCTGCTGTACATTTCACACTCTTGCTGCGTGCTATACTTAGCCAAAATAAGAGTTGTGCGCATTTGCCATTGAATTGCAAAAGGGTTTGAAAAGAATTTTAAAACGCTATTCACCCCCCCTCTAGCGATTTTTCACACCCTTGTTGCCCCTTTGGGACCAACAGTAGCTGACCAAGGAGATCAACCACTGACATGGATGGGTTCAGACTCAGATGAAAGTGATGATGAAAAACTGCTAATCTCTGTCTCATGGGATTTGAAGAAAGAATTGAAATTGACGAAAATCTTCCACTGCCAAATCAACAAATGAAGTCGGTTTCACCTAAGACCACTGAGGCTATATTAAGCAAAGCTCCTACAACACCAAACTACACTCCTGAGGTTTAAGCAGACCAAAGTCATGATGACCAGGTACTAGAACGTGCTAATATTATATGTCAACAACACACTGTGCTTAAAAGGCATATAAGCTAATGGCTGCGGAACTTGAAGAATCCCAACGTGTATGTAAATCCCACAAGGAGGAAATTGAAAACCTTAAGCTTCAAATTGCTGGGATATCTACTATTGTGGATGAAAACCGCTATCTGAAGGACAGAACCGAGGTACTTCTCACCCAAATCCATGAGCTTACCGTACAAAGGGATGACCTTCAAAAAGTGACCGATGTATGGACTAAGTCTGGTGTCACCGTGGAACAAATCCTAAATTCAAAAATTCCTACTTCGGATAAAAGTGGATTGGGGTTTAAAACCGATGATGGGTGTAAGTGTCCTTGTCTCTGTGCCGAAGGTGGTGTGAAACCTACTGAACAAACCAAAGAAATTCCTAAGGTTAATTATGCCGGTAAAAAGGGCTCAAAACAAGAAATTAAAAGGCAAAATTATTTCTTTGAGTATCCTAAAAACCAGACTGGGAGAGATTCAAAGTGGAAAGAGAAATCCATAGCGGCTGAGGCAACCAATGAAGTATTGAGTGATGAAACCGCTCCAATCGGTTTAAGGAAATTCCTATCATTTTCCCTAAAGCCGCACCTAAGAGGAAGGTTGAGCTCAAGAAGGTAATCTTTGTTAAAGCCAAAACCGCTGACCCAGTAAAACATGAGAAACCGAAGGTCAGTAAAGGGTTTGTAAAACCGCAACCAAAACCTGGATTTATTCATTGTGCCATTTGTGCTGATTATGGTCATGGTGCTGGTAATTGTCTTTTGAGGTTCACACCCAATGCCAAGGGACGTAAAAATCCTAAGGTCAAACAGGTGTGGGTCCCAAAAAGGTGCTAACCCTAGGACCCAAAAGAATAAAGGGGACCAAAATCTTTAGTGTTTATTTTTCAGATCTTATGCTGTATGGCTGGAACCGCAAAGAAGAATAAGGATATTTGGTACTTGGATAGTGGTTGCTCACGACACATAACCGAAGATAATGATCTTCTTTGTGATTTCATCAGTATGAGAGGGCCCCCAGTAGTGTTTGGAAATAACAAGAAAGGAGAAACAATAGGATATGGGGCAATCAAACGTGGAAAGTGACCATTGAAAATGTGTCACTAGTAGAAGGACTCAAGCACAACCTTCTCTCCATATCTCAGTTTTGGGACAAAGGAATGAACTTCAACTTTACTTCAACTAATTGTTTCATCAAAGATGCAACTTCCGGAGTTACTCTACTGACTGGCAACAGAACAGGTGATGTATATATGATAGATTTGAGTAATATTGTTTCTATTGCTGACCTCTGTTTTGTAGCCAAAAATGTTAGTGAAAGCAGCTGGTTATGGCATAAGCGGCTCAGCCACTTGAACTTCAAGTATCTAGCAAAACTGCAAAGGGATGGTCTTGTCAAAGGACTACCCAAAGTGGCTGACCATCATGATAAGAAATGTAAAGCATGCCAGCTTGGTAAGTAGCCCAAACAGTCATTTCCAAGCAAAACAGCTTCTTCAACGAACCGCTGCTTACAACTGCTTCACATGGATTTATTTGGACCTGTCCCAACCGCCAGTATAGGAGGAAACCACTATACCTTGGTGGTTGTTGATGACTTTTCAAGATATACATGGGTGGAAATGATGGCCTCAAAAGATGATACTTATGGCATCGTAACCGCTCTATTTAGACAGCTCTAAACTCAGAAATTGGATGACATTGTTGCTGTGCATTCAGATAATGGAACCGAATTTACAAACAATGGTGTTGCCCAATATTGTGATGATCATGGAATTGATCATAACTTCTCTGCCGCTGGGGTTCCACAACAGAATGGAGTTGTAGAAAGAAAGAATAGGACGTTGATTGAAGCCGGGAAGACCATGATTGCAGAAGCAAAGCTTCCCAAATACTTCTGGGCCGAAGCTGTCAATACCGCATGTTTCACCCAGAACCGCTCCCTAATCATCAAAGTTCACAACAAGACTCCTTATGAATTGTGGAGAGGCAGATCACCCAAAATTGCCTTCTTTAAAATATTTGGATGCAAATGCTACATCTTATACAATGGCAGAGAGCATAGAGGTAAATTTGATGCTAAGGCCGATGAAGGTATTTTTGTTGGTTATTCAAAACACTCTAAAGCTTTTCATTGTTTCAATAAAACTTCATTAAAAATTGTAGAGTCAGTCCATGTTACATTTGATGAACATGATCTTCTTGAGCCACATATGGCTCCAAATGTTGCTGATGATTTTAGTGGTTTTGAGACAGGTACATCTTACCCAAATCATGCAACCGCAAATGACCAACCTACTCAAACCGCTCCATCAGGTTCTCCAACCGCTCCAAATCAAGCCGAATGTGTTGCTGTAGAACCGCACTCTTCTGATCCCATTCAAACCGTTGATCCAGTTCCAAACATCACCTTCAATGAAGATTTCAATGATTATCAAGAAGAGCCTCCTCTAGAAAATCTTCAAGAAATAGTGGTTCATGAAGACCTCCCTCCAGAAATCAATGAGCATAGAGACCATCCAACAACCAATGTTATAGGTCCTATCAGTTCTGGTGTTCAAACAAGAGGAAGCTTAAATCATATAGATAACCACAGTTTGTTCTCAACCGCACTGTTATCTCAGATGGAACCGAAGAAGGTAGATGAAGCTCTAAGTGATCCAAGTTGGGTAGCTGCAATGCAAGAAGAGCTCAATCAGTTTAAAAGATGCAGAGTTTGGACTCTAGTTCCAAGGCCCAGAGATCACACTGTAATTGGAACAAAATGGGTATACAGAAATAAGATGGATGAAAATGGTACTATAACAAGAAACAAAGCAAGGTTGGTTGCTCAAGGTTATAGGCAAGAAGAAGGGATTGATTATGATAAACCTTTGCCCCTGTAGCCAGACTTGAAGCCATTAGATTGTTCCTGGCCTATGCCTCCTTCAAGAAATTCAAGTTATATCAAATGGATGTGAAGAGTGCATTTCTGAATGGTGAAATACAAGAAGAAGTTTATGTAGCTCAACCACCAGGATTTGAAGATAACAAATATCCTAATCATGTCTTCAAGCTCAAGAAGGCCTTGTATGGACTCAAACAAGCTCCAAGAGCATGGTATGACACTATATCTAAATTTCTTATTGAACAAGGCTTCTCTAGAGGTAAAATTGATACAACCTTATTTATTGCTAAACACAAAGGTCATTCATTATTAGTTCAAATATATGTTGATGATATTATTTTCGGTTCTACTAATGAAACTATGTGTGTCAAGTTTGAGAAGCTTATGAAAGATAAATTTGAGATGAGTATGATGGGAGAGTTGACATTCTTTCTTGGACTCCAAATCAAGCAATGTCATGATGGAATCTTTATCAACCAAGCCAAATACACCAAAGACTTGATCAAGAAATTTGGGCTTGAAACCGTTAAGCCAGTTGATACCCCAATGCAAAAGGCCTGCAGTTTGGATCGAGATGAACAAGGTAAGAAAGTGAATCAGACACTCTACCGAGGTATGATTACCTCTCTTCTTTACTTAACTGCAAGTAGGCCAGATATAATGTTCAGTGTGTGTGTGTTTATGCTAGATTTCAAGATGACCCTAGAGAATCTCATCTTATAGCTGTTAAACATATTATTAGATATTTATGTGGCTCTGTTAACCTTGGACTTTGGTACTCCAAAGAATCTTCATTTGATTTGTTAGGTTATTCAGATGCTGACTTTGCAGCATGTAAGATTGATAGAAAGAGCACTAGTGGTACATGTCAGTTCCTTGGACCTCGGCTTGTATCATAGTCCAGCAAGAAACAAGCATCGGTTTCAGTCTCAACCGCTGAAGCTGAATACATAGCAGCTGGAAGCTGTTGCTCTCAAATTCTCTGGATGAAACAGCAGTTGGAAGACTATGAAATATCTAAAAAGAATTGCCCTATCTACTGTGATAGTACTGCAGCAATTTCTATCTCCAACAATCCAGTTCAACACTCAAAAACCAAGCACATTGACATAAGATATCATTTCCTCAAAGATCATGTTGAAAAGAAGAATATTTTTCTAGCAAAGGTAGGAAGCTGTTGCTCTCAAATTCTCTGGATGAAACAGCAGTTGGAAGACTATGAAATATTTGAAAAGAATTGCCCTATCTACTGTGATAGTACTGCAGCAATTTCTATCTCCAACAATCCAGTTCAACACTCAAAAACCAAGCACATTGACATAAGATATCATTTCCTCAAAGATCATGTTGAAAAGAAGAATATTTTTCTAGCAAAGGTAGAAACCGATGATCAAATTGCTGATATCCTCACCAAACCGCTTGAAAATTCAAGGTTCTTTCATTTACGAAGAGAAATGGGTATGCTGGAACTAACTTGATATATTTCATGCCTATTTATTTCTTAGTCTAATAATATATGTTAAGTATTTTGGCTCTATTAAGAAAAAAAATGAAATAGTGTTCGGTTCTATCAAAATTGGAAACCGCTATATAAGTTCGGTTGAAGATTCCGGTCAAACCGAAGAGTCAAGAAGAATAATGTCAGTTTGAACCAAACCATAAGGAGAAAGCAAACTATCGGTTTAATCTAGTGAAACCGAAGCACATCTGAGAGATATCGGTTTCATAAAAACCGAGAATGAGAAAAGGTAAGTCGGTTTACTCAAACCGCTCAGGTATAATATTGCAATTTAGTCCCTACTTTATGTCACTTCATTCTTTAAGGATCTTTATGCAATTATCTCTGCCGCATTAAATGAAAATTGACAGGTACACTGATGGTTGAGTTTCCTTCAGCCGTCATGCCCGCTCCACTACCCGAAGTGGTTAATTGAGTATAAAAGACAAACTAAATTTTAATTTAACTTTTTACCTTCTTACTATTTTTAGCAAAAACCCCTTCTCTCTCCTCTGCTCGCACTCTCCACTCTCAGTTCTCACTCAAAATTTCATACTTAAACGATTTTCGAAATGGCACCAAAGAAAACCATTGATCTGGCTTCTACTTCTACATCGTCCAAACCATCTAAGCCCGATATGGTATGAATTTCTGAACCCTAACTCAGTATTTTTTTATCCGCCATTGTTGCTTGAAAAAGCTTGTTCATCTTCCTTAGTCATTTTATGCTTTTTCTTCATGTTTTTGGTTGGCCTGAACTCGCATTGTCCTATATATACTGATTGTTTACTTTATTTCATGATTTGTGTTCAATTTTGAGCAAAATCAATTTTTGGGTCTTTTGGTGTTCTTGCGCATATTTGCAGATTCCAGGTTCTAGTGTTGTTATTTGCCTTAGCTTATTTAGAACTTTGTTAGAATCTACCCTTTGTGATTGCTTTGGTATAATTTTTTCATATTTTGGTTAAGATTTTGTTTTGCATGTTCATACTCTGTTCTTTGTGTTCTTCGTGCATTCAAACTCTTTTTCAAATTTTCCCTCTTTGATCCATTTTATTCTTACTGTTCATTTACTTTTATGTTTTTACTCTTTTACCCTTACTTTTCTTAGAACGTATCTTTTCATTGTTAGGATTACTTGTTACAGTTTGTAAGTCTCATTCAAACCTCTATGTTTATCCATTTCTTTGAACCGCTCGGTTTGATTAAATGGTATGAACCGCTGTTTGCTTAAGATTTCAACTGTTAGTCTTCAAATTATTTCTAACTTTGAATATTTTTTAGGATCCATCAAACTTTGTCCCCGGTTCTAGAATTCTAAAGGAGGAATTCATGCAATATGCAGTTGGGAGGAAGCTACTCAAACTGCTTGGAGATGCTAAGCTTCTGTCCTTGTTCCTAATGGATGAACCCCAATTTGTAACAATTATCTGTGCTGAATTTTTTTAGAATGGGATCTCCACAAGTGCTACCTTGCTGGATGTAAGAGGAGAACCGATAAGGGATCTGGAAACCGGAGAAGTGAAATTTGAAGATGCTATCAAGTCCACGGTTTGTGGCAAGCCTGTGGTCCTAACCGCTTCCAAGATCGCAGTTCTAGCTGGTCTTGAGAACTCTGGAGTTATGGGGATCAAACCAGAACTTCTGAGCAGTACTACAATGGAGCTAATTGGAGTTAATTCTTTCTCCACCAAGAATTCCTCCAAGAAGGATTTTGGAGAGGTTATGTCACTGCTATATGATTTGGTAGATACTGGGGTTATGTGCAAAAATGGAAACCATAACAACTTTACCAGTGAGCAGTATGCTTACTGTGTGGCAATTCTTAAAGGGAAGAAACTGCACTGGCCCAAGGTTGTGATGAAGGAGATCATCAATGCCCTAAACCGCCTCTATGCCGCTAAAGCCGCTGGGAAGTCTAAGATCAGGACCCACTGCAGGCTTCTGACTAAGTTTTTGCACCAAGACACTGACATCTTCAAGTTTTCTACAGAAAACAAGGACTATTGGTTGGATCCAATTGAGAAGTCTATTTTTGGATCGTCAAAGTTTGATGCATTCAGAACCGCATTTGGATGGCGGTTTGCACAGGCAGTATGGAATGAGGATCCCTTGCCTGAAGCCAAACGTGGCCCTTTCCCTGAAGCTCGGCTCAACAAGTCAAACAAATCGTATGCTGGTGCCATTGCTGATCAGGCCCATGCTACGATGTTAAGGAATAAAGTTCAGACTGCCACTTTGAATAGATTGGGGTTGAGTCAGTTAGCTCAAACCGCGGTACAGGCTGAGGGGGAGCCTATGGTTGAGGGGGAGCCTGTAGTTCGGTCTAGACCTACGGTTCGTCCCAAGGAAACCGCTGCTCCAAGAAAAAGGAAGGGAACCGTCCAAATTCCCTTAGTTATTACTAAGGCAGACCTAGCCAAACCTCCCTCTAAACCCTCATCCAAACCGCTCTTTAAACCTTCATCTTCCTCATCTTCATTCCCACCAATCAAACTTTGCCCTACCTTTTTAAAACCTCCAATTCCCAAACCTCAAATTAAACCTCTCTCTCCATTACATCAGAATGTGGAGAAATCCCTTAACTTTGCTATGGATGCCTCCTCTCTCAAAGCTGCCAAAGCCAAATCCACTCCAAAACTCATTCCTTCACCTCATCTTTTCCTCCCTATCTCCTCTCCTCCTATCTGTTCAGTTCTCTGAAGAACAGTTGGCTGAGATTTATAAAGCCTTTCCCAACCTTAAACCTTCTAATCAAACCGAGCCTGAGCAGACCGAAGAGTCTGAGGCTGCGGTTCGGCCTGAGCAGACCACAGTGTCTGAGGCTGCAGTTATGCCTGAGCAGACTGACATGTCTGAGGCAAATGAACCTGAGCAAGATGTTGAAATTCTTGAGGTTCAACTGCCAAAGAAGAGAAGAAAGTTGATAAAAAAATATGAGTTTGTGGAACACTGGCAGACAAGGCCACCGGGTGTAGTAGACTTCAGTGAGGCTCATGAAAAGAAGGATCACTCACCTCTTGAAGGTGCGTTTGCAAAAGAATTAAGAGAAAGAGCTGAGATGAGAAAGGCAGGTATTGACCCAATGATGGTTGAAGTCTCTCCTCCTTCACTTAAGAGAAAATTGAACTTTGATTCACCAGAGCATACTCCATCTTCATCTCCTGATTTACCATATGCTCCTACAACGGTTTTTCCATCTACTTCTTTGTCGGTTCAACCACTGCCTCTTCCTTCAGTTCAACCACTGGTTATGACTTCGGTTTAGACTTCAGTTTCCTTCATCAAACCGACACCAAAGAAAAGGAAGAGTGCCACAGAATTGGCATCTTATCTGAAGAGGTTCAAGACTGAAACTTCTAGGGAACGACGGGCTGGAGCTCGTGCCCGTGCCGCCACCAAAGCCGAAGACAGATTTTTGAAGGCTGCCCGCCCTAATCCTTATGCCATCTTTCCAAAAGAATAAATGGAGGCTGTTGTTGACCAAACCATTCTTTCAGCTGCAAATCAGATAATGGCTGAGATCGCTTATCAGGTTCTCATGGATCCTTCTCTTGCCTCTCAATTCTTTCTATACTTTAACTGTCATTGCATTCCAAACCTATACCGCCTATTCATTGTTCCTTCCCCTTCCATTTTTCTTTATAATGATTACATGAGGTATCATGTTCCTTCACCTCCTTCTCAAACTGCCATTATTCCTATTCATTCTACTGATCAGTTTGATCCCATTGAATTTGAGATTGCCCTTAGAGTTTCAATGGGTGACTCTTTTGAGGAAGCTCGTACTAAGGTCAAAGGCAAAGCCAAAATGCCTTCATCTGATGATGCCATCTCCATCTCTGATGATGATGATGATGATGAGCCTATGCCTAACTACACTCCTTCTGATGAACCTCCTCCTTCAGTTTCTTCCTATCCAGTTTTACCACTTCGTGCCTCAACTGCCGATTTGATAGATGCGGTTAGGAACATTCAGTTTCATCAGCAAGCCGCCTCTTCTCGGTTTGACACTCATCTCCTCACTATTCAGTCTGATCTTGATGCCATTAAGGGGGAGAGAGTGAATGATATTTTTGAGATCAAAAATATGCTGAAAGGAGTTTTGGAGAATCAACTTGCCCTTCAAGACATGGTCAGAACCAACCATGAGATTTATTCCTTAAAGCAGCAGGCAGTTGATACCAGGATGGACTCTATTGAAAGAAAGCTTGACATCTTGGCTCAACATTCATTTGACAGCTCTGAGCACTTATTACTTAGAACCGGTAGATTAGTCAGACAAACTGCTGCTATTGAATCTAGAATCAATTAACCGACTGTGGTTCGGCTTCGTGCAGCAGATTTGGTCGTTGAAACCGCCCATGCCTCCGGTTCTAGAAATGCTGCCCAATCCAACAATGCTAATGTTGATCAAGCCGCCCAAGATCAAGCTGCAGTTGATGATCAAGCCGCGCAAGCCAATATTGCTGAAAATGCTGAAGAAGTTATAGCTCCTGCTGCCGGTGATAAGATAGACTAGATTGTAATTTCTAAGTCTTTTGTGTTTTCTCTTATAATTCATGTACTTTGTAAGTTTCAAACCTTTATGATTGAATTATAATGAGAATGACTGCATAGCATTCTGTTTCCAAAACTTTGTTTATTCAAACTGCTTGTTTGTGAAACAATGTTTGCATTTCTTAAAACCTCATGCACTACATTCATCATGAAAATACTTTTAAGTGCATTGTGTTTTAAACATTCAGTTTAAACATGCATTTCTGATTCTCAAAATCATATCATTCTATATGCATCTGAATGCATTTCTTTTCTATCTTTTCTTCATTTCCTTTATTTTTGATAGATTAGAAATCTATGATCTAGCATAGTGTGTGCATTGACTTGGGACATGCAATTTCATGAAATTTATTTCGGACATGTTCTTACCAAGTACAATGTTTTGCTATTATCATAGTGTGGTAATGGCATCAATCAAATAGGGGGAGATTGTTAGGATTCATTGTTAGTACACCCACCTTAATTTGATTGATCCATGCCACGTGTCTTTTTATGGACTTTAGGACCGCATGTAATGAAGTTCTACTTCAATTTTTAGATAAGTCCATTTCTAGATTTTTGATTGTCTAGGCTGAGTATAGTTCGGTTTTATACATTAGCGGTTTGGTGCTTCAAGCCGTCATCTTGAGACCGCCAGCATGGAGTCCTTCAGTTTTCATCAAACTGCATTCTGCATGTTTGATGAAACCGCCCATCAAGATCATCCTTCAAACCGCTCCTATGCTTGGTGAAAGCGCAGAGCAATTATTGAAGAATTAAAGATTTGTCATTTATTCCTTAGACAAACATTCCCTTTTTAACCGTAAAGGGATGTTGTTATGTCTTGTCAAAATAACTCTAAGTTAACTTGGAGTTTCTGTAAGGAATGTCGGTTTGTCTATCAGTATGAATTGTTTACCGTTAGTCCTTTCTGCAACAAAGGACAAATGTCAGGTAGTGGTGCAACAACTACTTAGGACTACAAGACAAAACCAAGGACGAAAATGACAGCTCAACCAATGGGATTTCGACAGCACTGTACCCTTCAGATTTGATTCAAATCTTTACCCAACGGTCACAAGGGTGCTCTGCCTATAAATAGCCTCCATTATTCAACAATGAAGGTTGCTGAGCTTCAAGAGATTCATTCCCAAGTGTTCAAGTTTGCTTTGAAGATTCAAACCCAGATATTCATATCTTCAAATCATCTCCTTAGCACCCAGTTTTCTTAATCAAAGCTTCAAGCCTAACAACCTTTCATACTCAGCCTTTACACCGAAAGACTTCCATTTGCTCAACCATCATTTAGATACTTAGAGCATTTGATTTCTTTTCACACACACCCGATTTATATGATCACATAGATTATATACTTCGAATACACTGGTTGTTATTATAGCTTAGGATAGACTTATTGTTTAGAATTTAGATTCATCTTGTAAAACCTCCTCTAAATTAATACAAGTCTCATAGCTATTAGAAAATCCTAGACTAACCATCTAGGTAGAGGACGTAGTTCATTTAAGAATGAACCTCTTCAATTTGTGTGTTTGATCTTTATTTTCTGTCTTGGTATTTATCTTTCTTGTTTGTGGTCTTTAACTTGTCTCCATATACGAAATGACTTGAAAGATGAATTGTGTTTTCCTTTGAACTTTAAGTTTAACTATTCAGTTGCATCATAGTGTTTTCTCAACCTGAGTCAAACCTCCCAACTCTTTAACTAACCTATTTGGCCAAACCGCAAACTCCGCTGTGCATTTTATCAGTTCGGTTCTTGTGCTTTGAACCGCAGTTGGCCAAACTGATAAGTACTCGGTTGATTTTAAAGGTATTTTTGAAAAAGTTTTGGACCGCTATTCACCCCCCCCCCCTCTAGCGGTTCTATACCCTTGTTTCCCTCTGGGACCAACACTTAACATCATTGTTCTCCATATAGTAAGATCAATTCGTGTTCTTGAGTAACAATTCTGAAGTGAAGAAATAAAGTATTTGAGGTTTCCTTTCATTCTTTGTTCCTTCTACAATCATTGTGAATAAGTATCTTTCTTCTCCATTCTGTTTTATGTCTTATTTACAATTAATCTTTGTTGTTTTAACAATGGCTAGTGAGTAATCCTTTTTAGTTCTTGGGGTTGGAAACTCAACCTCATGTGTTCATTTTATAATCATGCTCTCTTTATTCTCTTCATCTTAAAACAATTTATTCATATTGTACCTAAACGCCCACGATCATGATGACGTCCATGTTTCGTATGAATCCTAGTTAGTCGAGAGAAGGACCTAGCGGTGAATCTCGACTAGCGGAACCATATGAAGTAAACTGGGTTTCTATTAATCACGAGAGTAGATTAATGGCCTAGGGATGTTCCTGGAGTGGAAATTATGTGGATTTTTATAAACTTAACAGATTCTTACTAACTCGTGGATCATCGAGAGATAGACCATGATTAGTATGAGAATACAAATACTACTTGCTTGATCGTGAGAAGTAGTATAGGCTTAATGTACCATCCTTGATTTTAAAATGAAATTTTAATCTAAAGAGCATAAATATCTAATGAATACATGTTGTTTGAGTCTCAATCCCGAGAGTTTTTCCAACATAAGACGTTTTAATCCAAAGATAGAGTAGTTTGCAATATATTTCTAGATAGTGACAAAACCATTATTTCCCCCCAAATCATTTCTTGTTTATCGTTTTTATAAAAGCAAATATTTTCCAAAGTAACTTTGTCTCCATGGAATTGACCCGTACTTGCACACATCTATATTACAACAACACCGTGCACTTGCGGTTTTATAAACTAAGCCCTCGTTTTAGGCTCAACATTAAGCCTCGAAATTTCCAATTCAATACTCTACAACAAGGCAGCATAACAAATATTTAACGAGATTTTTTTAATTTTTTTTGGAATTTATACCAATAAGAAATGACCATGTTGTAGGATAAAAAAAAATTTAAAATCAAAACAACAAGGCGGATCTAGTCAGTAGGCGGCGCCCAACCCAACTTGTCCGCTCCTGGGGCACTTAGGCGGGGATTTTTTTATTAGACGAATTACAAGGCGGAACTGAAGTTAGTCGCGGCGTTTTATAGTCGCCTAGCGCCTAGACGAGCGACTTTTAAAACAGAGCCACAAAGTAATGGATTTGAAGCTCTAGTTAATGGACCCCACATCAGTTTCGCTTGGCAAACATACATCTCTAGATAATATAATTTTTAAAACTGAATCAAAAATTTGTGGATATCATATGAAATGGTTTCTTGCATATTTCTCCATGTCAGCAGTATTCTGCTGTTCAAAAAAAATAAAAAAAAATTCAGTTCATTTCTAGTGTTCTAGTAATTGTTAAGGCAAAATTTCAAGAAAAATTTAACATTATCCACTATATTGCAACTATTGAAACATTGATAGTTGGACTGCAAATCTTGTAGTAAAACTTATCCCCATTGAACGACATAAACCGACTTGGTTAAACGGAACCCAGACACTCTGGGCCCACATGCCTAACAGACCTATACCGAGAGGCCCACTCACGAGAAGCCCATGTTTATAGGCCGACATCAGTAAGGCCGAGCAGGCAGTCCTTGCCTAGGCCGAGCCGGGAAGCTCAATCCCTAGCCGGCCTCTATGACGAGTCGAGTTAGATGATGGGCCGACTTACATCAGAAACCTCCCATTATCGTTGGGAAGCCTCTTATAGAGTTACGTTACAACTCTGACACTAAAGAATCCTTATCTAAACAAGGATATCTCTTATACCAGATAACAGGATATCATCCATCCTTATCAGGAGTCTATCTCCAAGGAATATGAGTCCTACATCAACACGGGCATCCTAGCTTCTCTAACAAGCTAGGACTCATTCACCCACGCCTATAAAAACAGGTCCTCACAACGGGAGAAGGGTAATGAACTTTTGACTCTAAACTGGTCAATTGATTTTCTCTATTTCTAATCACCCATATCCTTATTCTTACACCAGAGGGCCTTCGTCGGTAAAGCCCCGGTGTAGTTTACGTTTGTTTCGTGTGTTCAGCTCCGGCCATCAAGAACTGTCGCTAGGATTATCCGAACCACTAGACGAAGGCTGATCCAACCAGATTTTGGCGTCATCAGTTTGGTTCCATTGCCGGGAAATCGATTGGTCAGTTCTTTAGCCAGATAATTCCAGAACATGGCCGGAGAATTGGTTGATGGGCGAGAAGCCACCCCTTCTAAATAAACCGGAAGGGATGCACCGCCCCCCCGAAAACACAAACGCTGCTGCACAGAACCAGAGGCTCCCACCTACAGCACCCACACAAGGGGGAGGAATGCATACCCGTTCAAAGGGGTCGGCCCCCAATATTGTTAATCAATATGGGCGCCGACGACGGACAGGATCCCGAAACAATGGAGCAGGACCATCACAGCCGCTGCCATTGGACAAGAGAACATTGCTTCAACAGAATGTTCACACACTCCAACAGCTGGCCGACGCACAGCGGGCCCTGTTAGAAGTTGACCCCGAAAATTCCTTGGCTAACCTACTCCAGCCGTCTGGAACAAGGGGGACAAATCTGGATGACAGAGCAAGCAGGAGGGAGCCCCTACAAAATCGTAGGCGGGATGCGCCTCCCAGGAGCCGTGTAAGTCGCCAAGACGGACGGCTAGGAAGACTCAATCTCGATGGGGACCTGAGAGACCACATTAATCGCCGCCGGGAAGAACAAGAAGATGAATCCCCTGGAGTGGAAATTATAGAGGAAAGACGTCGTGGGGACGCCCGACGTCATTCACCTCCCAGGCAGGTGTTGGGTTTCCAAGTAACATGCGCAGCGGAATATAGCAATTTAAAATTTTAAGAAACCCAAAGCCATGGATCCGTTCATATGATTAAATCAAATACAACATAATGAATATAGGAATAACTAACCCTTGATGGCTATGAATTTTTCTCTTTGGTCTTGGTGGAGATCTTGAAGCTTTATCACGAACAAATCACGAACTTTGTAAGATGATAAAATTCACCCTCTAGCGGTATCCACACTTCGAACGAATAAGGAGCTTCTTTGATCTTGGTTGCTAGACCAATATTATGAAACACACTTTCACAATATAATAAAGAACTATATGGAATTTATTTTGTGAATTATTTTGTTCCTCAATCAATGATATCTCAGAACAAAATAAATTCTCTCTCAAACTCTTTGAGACTCACAAAAGCACTTGTTGATATGGTCTGGCCGAATTGGGGTTTTTATACACAATTAAGACCTATTCCAAATAGGTAACTTGTGTTAAAAACCATTCCTAATCGAATTAGGAAATTTCCAATCGGGAGCACCAGGCGCCCGCCTGGTACCACCCAGGCGCCCGCCTGTTTGGGCAGAAACTCCAGTTCCTTTCTGGCTTGAACAGGCGCCCGCCTGGTGCAACCCAAGCGCCCGCTTGGTTGACCAGGAGGCCCAGATATTTCCAGAAATTCCTTGGAAGTCCTCCGACCCTAAATGCCAATATAGTCCTTTTATTTAAGATTCGTTCTATTGTGTGTGACCCTCTAGGATTATACTAAGTTGGCAATGGGCTCAAACATGATTCCATAAGATATGATTAGGTTCTAGCAAACCGTCATACCTACCCAAATAGTATAACTAGATACAAGTTCGCATTCCTTTAGAATATGTCACAATCCCTTTGTCCGCGATGTCATTGAACACAAGTCATGGTCAAACAGTCAACTTGTTTTGTTCAATACTTTCTCGATTCCGAATATGTTGATAATTCAAATGCTATTGATCCAATCAATTCATTTGAGTCCGGCCGAACATTTCATCAACATCATTCCTACGAGAGGCCCAAGCTTGACATCTCTCCGTGGAGGGACAAATCCATTTAGCTTATTATTCTTCCCAACGGGAATCCGATTATGCCAATCATACCCTTTATAACTACCGTGTTAAGGTAGCGTTTGAATATGTCAAACACAATGTTCATCAAGTGGAAGACTATAATAACTTCATGTCTAAGGATTCAAATGACATAACTAATATGAGATATATGTACGACATAGACCATGACATAAATCTCATATAGCGGGTCATGTCCAGTACCTTGTTCCAAACAAGTACCCATAAATCTAACATGATCATCGCATGATCATTTAGCCTTTATGCTAGTGCTTAACAAGTACTAGGGACGGAGATTATTATAAGTAAACATGAACAATAATAATAATCAAAACATCTCTTTATTGATATGAAATAAATGATAACAATTACAACGTTTATTAAACGTGCCTAGGGCACCACTACCAACAATCTCCCACTTGCCCTAGGCCCAATCTCCCATGTATCTAATACCCATGGACCTAACATGACCATCATGTTTAGCTTGTGGAAGTCCCTTTGTTAGTGGGTCCGCAACATTGTCATCAGTAGGTACTCTGCATATATTTACGTCTCCCCTATCAACGATTTCTCGAATGATATGAAAACGCCTAAGTATGTGTTTGGATTTTTGATGTGCTCTTGGTTCCTTTGCTTGAGAAATAGCACCATTATTATCGCAATAAAGGTCTATTGGATTAGCAATACTAGGAACCACTTCAAGTTCAGTTATGAACTTCTTAATCCAAACAGCTTCCTTTGCAGCATCCGATACAGCAATATACTCAGCTTCTGTTCTAGAATCAGCGGTTGTACTTTGTTTGGAACTCTTCCAGTTTACAGCTCCACCATTTAACATAAACACAAAACCCGATTGCGATCGGCTATCATCTTTGTCGGTTTGGAAGCTTGCATCCGTGTAAGCATTTACAACGAGATCATCTTCCATTCCTCCATAGACCAAAAACGAGTCTTTAGTCCTTATCAAGTACTTAAGAATCGCTTTTACGGCTATCCAGTGATTTTCGCCAGGGTCGGATTGGTATCTACTTGTCATGCTCAAAGCATAAGATACATCCGGCCTAGTACAAATCATGGCATACATGATGGACCCAATTTCCGAAGCATATGGAACATCATTCATTTTCTCACGCTCATCTTTTGTCTTAGGACATTGAGTCTTGCTTAGAGAAACTCCATGTAACACGGGCAAGGTGCCTCTCTTAGAATTTTCCATACAGAATCTTCTAATGACCTTGTCAATGTATGTACTTTGGCTTAAACCAAGTAGCCTCCTTGATCTATCTCTATAGATCTCAATGCCAAGAATATATGCGGCTTCACCCATATCTTTCATTGCGAAGCACTTTCCTAACCAAGTCTTCACAGACTGAAGTGTAGGAATGTCGTTTCCAATGAGCAATATGTCATCCACGTATAAAACAAGGAAAAGCACTATGCTCCCACTAATCTTCTTGTATACACAAGGCTCATCTTCGTTCTTGATGAAACCAAACTCTTTGACCGATTCATCAAAACGGAGATTCCAACTCCTAGAAGCTTGCTTCAATCCATAGATGGATCTCTGCAATTTGCATACCTTAGAATTTTGTTCAAAACCTTCTGGTTGTGTCATATACACATCCTCTTGAAGTTTTCCATTCAGGAAAGCGGTTTTGACGTCCATCTGCCATATTTCATTGTCATGATATGCGGCAATGGCAAGCAAAATTCTTATAGACTTGATCATTGCTACGGGTGAAAAGGTCTCATCATAGTCAATACCATGAACTTGCCTATAACCCTTCGCTACAAGCCTAGCTTTGTAAGTATGCACCTTCCCATCCATGTCAGTCTTCTTCTTGAAGACCCATTTGCATCCTATGGTTTTTACACCTTCGGGTGCATCAATCAAATTCCAAACTTGATTGTCTTGCATGGATTGCAATTCGGATTCCATGGCTCCAAGCCACTTGTCCGAATCAGGAGAAGACATCGCCTCTTGGTAGGTTGACGGTTCATCATTCTCAATGATTTCCACGTCATTACTATCCGTTACGAGAAATCCATATCTCTCGGGCTCGGATCGTAACCTACTAGATCTGCGAGTTGCTTGTGTATTTTGAACAGGTTCCACAACTCCTTGTGGTTCTTGTTCTTGTTCCACTATTGGTTCAATGTTATTTTCTGGGTCTCGAATTTCTTCAAGATTTATTTTACTCCCACTGATTTCTTTGGAGAGAAACTCTTTCTCTAGAAAGACACCAGTTCGGGCAACAAACACTTTGTTGTCCTCACGGTTGTAAAAGTAATATCCTTTAGTTTCCTTAGGATATCCCACGAAAATACATTTATCGGATTTGTGTGCTAGTTTGTCAGAGATAAGTCTTTTGACAAAAGCTTCGCAACCTCAAATCTTCATGAAAGACAGACAAGGCTTCTTTCCGCTCCACATCTCATATGGAGTCTTTTGAACCGATTTAGTTGGAACACGATTTAGTGTGAAAGCAGCGGTTTCTAGAGCGTAACCCCAAAAGGATATTGGAAGATCAACTTGACTCATCATTGATCGAACCATGTCTAACAAAGTCTGATTCCTCCTCTCAGACACACCATTCCATTGTGGTGTTCCGGGCGGAGTCAATTGTGAAACTATTCCACAATTCTTTAGATGATCATCAAATTCTTGACTTAAGTATTCACCACCTCGATCTGATCGAAGTGCCTTTATACTTTTGCCAAGTTGTTTTTCTACTTCATTTTGAAATATTCTAAATATCTCAAATGCTTCACTTTTATGTTTCATTAGGTAAACATACCCAAATCTATTATAATCATCAGTGAAGGTTATGAAGTATTGAAATCCTCCCCTAGCATTGCTACTTAATGGTCCGCATACATCGAAATGTATCAACCCCAATAAGTCGCTTGCCCTTTCACCCAACTTGGTAAAAGGTGTCTTAGTCATTTTTCCAAGAAGACACGACTTACAAGTATCATATGACTCTAAGTCACACGAACCCAAAAGTCCGTCCCCATGGAGTTTTGAGATACGCTTCTCATTAATATGACCGAGACGGCAATGCCACAAATAAGTATGATTTACATCATTAGGTTTAGATTTCTTATTTACATGATAGACATTATTTTCATTCTTGACATCCAAGATATAAAGGCCATTAAATGAATTAGCAATACCATAAAGCACATCATTTAAATAAATAGAAAATTTCTTATTCTCAATAAGAAACTTAAAACCTTCATTATCCAAACAAGAAATTGAAATAATATTTCTGCTTAAATCCGGAACATAATAACAATTGTTCAAAACAAGAATTAATCCGGAAGGTAAAGTGACTTCATAAGTCCCTACGGCTAATGCAGCAACTCTTGCTCCATTCCCCACACGTAGATCTACTTCACCTTCTTTAAGCAGTCTCCTATTCTTTAGTCCCTGCACATTTAGACAAATGTGAGAACCACATCCGGTATCCAATACCCAAGAATCAGTGGTGGAAAGGAGAATATCTATCATATAGATACCTGAAGTCGACGCAACCTTGCTGCTCTTCTTCTTCTTTTGCTCTTCCAAGAAAGCCTTGCAATTACATTTCCAATGACCAATTTCTTGACAATGGAAACAGATTGCATCCTTTTGTGAATCAGGTTTTGCCTCAGAAGTCTTGGCAACCTTTGCCTTGCTTATCTTGGGTTTGACAACTTTTGCCTTACCCTTTCCTTTGGCACTAGCCTTCTTCCCATCATGAACCAAGAGCACGGGAGAACCTTTCTCCACAATTTTCATCTCTGCAGTTTTGAGCATCCCATGCAACTCAGAGAGATTCTTATCCATTCCATGCATGTTATAATTCATCACAAACTGATTATAACTTTTAGGCAATGAATTAAGAATGAGATCCGTGGCTAGCTCCAATGGGATTGGATAGCCAAGTTTCTCAAGGTGCTCTACATAACCTTTCATTTTAAGAAAGTGAGGACTCACTTGTTGCCCTTCATTCATTTTACTAGTAGTGAATGCAACAATGGTCTTGTACCTCTCTTGCCTAGCTTGCTCTTGAAACATGGTTCTCAACTCCACGCCTATCTCATAGGCTTCCAAATGTTCCAAACTTTGTTGGAGTTTTGAACACATAGCAGCAAGCATGAGACAACTTACATCTCTAGAATCATTACGATGTTTCTTGTAATTGTCTCTTTCTACCCTAGGGGCAGTAGGCGGTGGTTCAGCAGGGAGAGGCCCATCGAGAATGTACAACTTATCTTCTTGCCTAAGAAGGATTCTTATGCTACGGATCCAATCCATAAAGTTTGTACCATTCTCTTCGAGCTTATCCTTCTCAAGGATCGATCGCAACGACATTGATTGAGTGTTATTAGTCATTATCTACAAATATGCAAAATTTCCAAAATTTAATAAGTACCGGTTTTCATTAAAGAGATAAACAATGTATTTTAAAACAAAATACTCCCACTAAATTATACAACCTTCTTTTTACATCCAATGTATAGTATAATTTAAATGGGTTGAGATCCCGCTTTAATCTAATTTTGAGTACGCTTTGGCGCACTGCTCAAAATTAAATCAATTAGGTAGACAACTCTTGTCAATCATATATCATATGACTCTCAGTTCTTTTCATGAGATTCTTTAAGAAATCCAATTTCAAAAAGCATGTTAAATCCCATCTTTGCCTTAAGCCCAAAACTGTTTTGACGCTTAATTAAGTCCAACCATTTTAAACGCATAGGAAACTCTTATTCACTCAT
The DNA here is from genome assembly GCA_026119855.1 of Campanula takesimana. NCBI lineage: Eukaryota > Viridiplantae > Streptophyta > Magnoliopsida > Asterales > Campanulaceae > Campanula > Campanula takesimana. Next base: position 1,108,829 of record JAOWBW010000201.1, read on the forward strand.
CTTGCTCAAACATGAATAAAATCAATGCACCTCGCTTTGGCGAGCCCACATAAAATTACTCATGCATAAACAAGTGTTTTAATAATGGCATGGCAAAAGGACTTAAAACTTCTTTGAAGGTTCATCACATATAGCATATAACACATTTATGACCACATAATATAAACATGTTACACATCAAGTTTAGGCACTAAATTAATCTCTATTAATTTAAGCATGATATTTATGTGTCATTAGTTTCTCTATAATTATGAGGATGAGACTATTTCAACTTTGGTTATTATCTCCAAATCAAGACAACAAGAAGTGCGGTCGAACTAAGCCATTAGGCAACCACAATCCCGCACTAATTCAAGAAACTAAGAAAGTAGTCCATGTGGCCGAAACTAAGCAATAGATGGTCTCGATGAACGTAGGCCAATTGCATTCACAATTCCACATGGATCTCCAATCATTGAATCAAGAACTTTGTTTCTCAATTTTAGCAATTATGAACTCTTCATAATTCTAACTTCGTTTTATCTTTGAAACTTTGATTACGATCAATTTTGGGAAACACAATCTCGATGAACGCAGATTAGCCATCCAAAACTTGAACCAATCTAGGAATCACAAGACTAAAACAAATAGGAAAATCAAACCCCAAAATCCACACACAAACCAACTACCCAAAACCCATTCCAGATCAGCAAGTCTGAAGTGGTCTTGTTACTGGTTTTGTTGGATTTATCGAAAAATTCCAGAATCAGATTTTGAACAAAATCAGAATATTCCATATTGGCCTAGCGAGCGCGCGCCTGGTCCAGCACGGGCATCCTAGCTTCTCTAACAAGCTAGGACTCATTCACCCACGCCTATAAAAACAGGTCCTCACAACGGGAGAAGGGTAATGAACTTTTGACTCTAAACTGGTCAATTGATTTTCTCTATTTCTAATCACCCATATCCTTATTCTTACACCGGAGGGCCTTCGCCGGTGAAGCCCCGGTGTAGTTTACGTTTGTTTCGTGTGTGCAGCTCCGGCCATCAAAACTGTCGCTAGGATTATCCGAACCGCTAGACGAAGGCTGATCCAACCAGATTTTGGCGTCATCAGTTTGGTTTCATTGCCGGGAAATCGATTGGTCAGTTCTTTAGCCAGATAATTCCAGAACATGGCCGGAGAATTGGTTGATGGGCGAGAAGCCACCCCTTCTAAATAAGCCGCAAGGGATGCACCGCCCCCCCGAAAACACAAACGCTGCTGCACAGAACCAGAGGCTCCCACCTACAGCACCCACACAAGGGGAGGAATGCATACCCGTTCAAAGGGGTCGGCCCCCAATGTTGTTAATCAATATGGGCGCCGACGACGGACAGGATCCCGAAACAATGGAGCAGGACCATCACAGCCGCTGCCATTGGACAGGAGAACATTGCTTCAACAGAATGTTCACACACTCCAAGAGCTGGCCGACGTACAGCGGGCCCTGTTAGAAGTTGACCCCGAAAATTCCTTGGCTAACCTACTCCAGCCGTCTGGAACAAGGGGGACAAATCTGGATGACAGAGCAAGCAGGAGGGAGCCCCTACAAAATCGTAGGCGGGATGCGCCTCCCAGGAGCCGTGTAAGTCGCCAAGACGGACGGCTAGGAAGACTCAATCTCGATGGGGACCTGAGAGACCACATTAATCGCCGTCGAGAAGAACAAGAATATGAATCCCCTGGAGTGGAAATTATAGAGGAAAGACGTCGTGGGGACGCCCGACGTCATTCACCTCCCAGGCAGGTGTTGGGTTTCCAAGTAACATGCGCAGCGGAATATAGCAATTTAAAATTTTAAGAAACCCAAAGCCATGGATCCGTTCATATGATTAAATCAAATACAACATAATGAATATAGGAATAACTAACCCTTGATGGCTATGAATTTTTCTCTTTGGTCTTGGTGGAGATCTTGAAGCTTTATCACGAACAAATCACGAACTTTGTAAGATGATAAAATTCACCCTCTAGCGGTATCCACACTTCGAACGAATATCAAAGGAGCTTCTTTGATCTTGGTTGCTAGACCAATATTATGAAACACACTTTCACAATATAATAAAGAACTATATGGAATTTATTTTGTGAATTATTTTGTTCCTCAATCAATGATATCTCAGAACAAAATAAATTCTCTCTCAAACTCTTTGAGACTCACAAAAGCACTTGTTGATATGGTCTGGCCGAATTGGGGTTTTTATACACAATTAAGACCTATTCCAAATAGGTAACTTGTGTTAAAAACCATTCCTAATCGAATTAGGAAATTTCCAATCGGGAGCACCAGGCGCCCGCCTGGTACCACCCAGGCGCCCGCCTGTTTGGGCAGAAACTCCAGTTCCTTTCTGGCTTGAACAGGCGCCCGCCTGGTGCAACCCAAGCGCCCGCTTGGTTGACCAGGAGGCCCAGATATTTCCAGAAATTCCTTGGAAGTCCTCCGACCCTAAATGCCAATATAGTCCTTTTATTTAAGATTCGTTCTATTGTGTGTGACCCTCTAGGATTATACTAAGTTGGCAATGGGCTCAAACATGATTCCATAAGATATGATTAGGTTCTAGCAAACCGTCATACCTACCCAAATAGTATAACTAGATACAAGTTCGCATTCCTTTAGAATATGTCACAATCCCTTTGTCCGCGATGTCATTGAACACAAGTCATGGTCAAACAGTCAACTTGTTTTGTTCAATACTTTCTCGATTCCGAATATGTTGATAATTCAAATGCTATTGATCCAATCAATTCATTTGAGTCCGGCCGAACATTTCATCAACATCATTCCTACGAGAGGCCCAAGCTTGACATCTCTCCGTGGAGGGACAAATCCATTTAGCTTATTATTCTTCCCAACGGGAATCCGATTATGCCAATCATACCCTTTATAACTACCGTGTTAAGGTAGCGTTTGAATATGTCAAACACAATGTTCATCAAGTGGAAGACTATAATAACTTCATGTCTAAGGATTCAAATGACATAACTAATATGAGATATATGTACGACATAGACCATGACATAAATCTCATATAGCGGGTCATGTCCAGTACCTTGTTCCAAACAAGTACCCATAAATCTAACATGATCATCGCATGATCATTTAGCCTTTATGCTAGTGCTTAACAAGTACTAGGGACGGAGATTATTATAAGTAAACATGAACAATAATAATAATCAAACATCTCTTTATTGATATGAAATAAATGATAACAATTACAACGTTTATTAAACGTGCCTAGGGCACCACTACCAACAGCAGGATCCACCAAGGCGCACACCACCTCGGCAGGATCCACCAAGGCGCACACCGCCCTGGCTGGATCCACCCCGGCACACTCCACCTCGCCGTACTCCTTCAAGGCTCTGCCTCGAACCAAACCATGGTGAAAGGAGACGCCGAGACCGAAGCATAGTCAGTTCCAGTCACACCTCGGTATTCAGCACAAGGGACATTGTCGACCTTAGAGAGAGGCTCGACAACATTGAGATGATGAATCAGGGGCACAGGAAACCCAATAATGACTACGATGCTATGCGCCCTTTCGCGCAGAGGATTAAGGATGCACCCCCTAATCCACAGTTAAAGCTTCCACACCTAGACAAATACTCCGGCAACGCCGATGCACTAGATCACATCCAAGCCTTTGAGGCCACCATGGCCCTAGTGTCCAATCAGGACGATGTACTGTGTAAGGCCTTTACAAGCACCTTAACAAAGGCAGCTCGGTCCTGGTTCATGGATCTTGAGAAAAGCAGCATCAATTCCTTTGCCAAATTGAAATCACAATTTTTGGAATATTTTGCCACCGCTGGGGCGAGGAAGAAAAGATTGTCTGACCTAGCCAACATGGTCCAAAGCAAAACGAGTCCACCTTAAGCTTCTACAACCGGTTTAGGGACCTTTCCGACTCAATAGAAGAACGCTTGACCGACAGGGAGATCATTGTATGCTTCACGAATGGTCACAGGTCAGAGCAGTTAACTTATGAGCTGTCGGTCAGAGAGCCCCTCACAAAAGCCGAATTGTACCACGTGGCTTATGCCACGGCCATCGCCGAGGAGAAGAAAAAGACGTTATATGGTCATAAGGAACGGGACCGAGATCATGACAAGTCGCATAATGGGAACTCGTCCCAGGGGAACAACGGGGGAAACAGCAAAGGCAAGAACAGGACCAGGGGGACCGAGACATTCACCACATTCAATAAACCGATCTCTGAGATCATGAATCTGGTGGATCTCCCCAACCCCAAGCCTCTAAAAGACAACCCGAAATACCCAAGGGATACCACAAAGTATTGCTCCTATCACAGAGACAACGGCCACGACACCGAGAACTGTTTTGCTCTGAAGAAGATTCTACAGAAATGGGCCGATCAAGGCAAGCTCAATCAGTTCATGGACAAGGACAATAAACGCCCAAGGGAAGAAGACAAAAACAATGACCAGGTAGACAGGCCACCTCGGGCCAGGTTGATAGGCGTGATCAGAGAGGAAATTCCATCAAACAAGAAACTCAAGGAGCAGATTTACGAGCTAAGTAAAGTCTTCCACATCCCTCCTTGGATACATGAGAGGGAGGAAGTGATTAGTTTTTCTCCGAATGAGTTGGCGGGAAACCGTGCGATGAGAGAACAACCATTGGTCATCACAGGCCGCATTGATAATTGTGAGTCAGACAGGCTCCTTATAGACTCCGGAGCAGCCAAGGATGTGCTATACTATCGCACCTTTAAAGAGATGGAACTTCCTGATATAATGCTGACCCCATATAATGGAAGGCTAGAGGGATTTACCAATCATAAGGCCGATGCCAAAGGAACCGTCGACTTACTCTTGGAAATCGGCACTCACCCCTACAAAACCTCGGCCACGGTCACCTTCATAGTCATGGATCTGGACAGTGATTACCATGCTATCCTAGGTGCACCCAGTCAAGGAAAGTTGGGTCTGGTTGCCTCCCTCCCCCACCAAAGGGTGAAATTCCCCACCCCAGCTGGAATTGGGTGCGTCCCAGGATCGCCTAGAGATTTTTTGGAACATGTGATGAAGTCCAGGAAAGCAAAGGCCAAGATGGAGATTGATACTCCAGATAAAAGAATCACGGTTTCGAAATCAACCACGGTTACAACCTCGACACCACATATCGGTGTTATATTGGCGACTGTTGAAGATGAACCTGAAGAGTGGGTTATTCTTGACAACGACGTCCCAACTAAGGCCGATGTTACTTACGGCTTAGACGGCTTCGGCTGCATCTCGATGAACACAGCTTCGGACGAGCCTAGTAACTTGGCTCTCGCCATCGTCCCAAGCTCGAGGGCCACACAGCCGACTGACATGGAAACCGAGATCGAGAAACTGTTAGACATGGAAAACCTAAGTTTGGAAGGGGAGGACAAGGAGAAGGTCAAGCAGATCATTGTCGAGACCCTAGAGTTCAGAGACGGCCCCGAACTTAAACCTGTAGATCAGTTAGACGAGGTCGTCATCAACCCAGACTATCCAGATCAGAAAGTAAAGATTGGGAAGCAACTCTCCCAACAAGAACGAGAAGAGCTCATCTCCCTACTCCAAAACAACTTGGACGTATTTACCTGGAAAGTAGATGACATGGTGGGAGTAAAGGAAGCTGTCGCTCTCCACAAACTGGAAGTCAACAAGTTCTTCAAACCGATCAAGCAGACAAGACGAGTCTTCTCTACCGACAAGGAAAAAGCAATTGAGACCGAGGTCGACAAACTCCTCAAAGCCGGCATCATAAGAGAGGCAACATACCCCGAGTGGCTCGCCAACGTCGTCATGGTAAAGAAGCACAATGGCAAATGGAGGATGTGCGTGGACTTTACGGACCTGAACAAGGCCTGTCCCAAAGATAGCTATCCCCTCCCCAGGATTGACAAGCTCGTAGAATCCATTGTCGGCCATCAAACCCTCAGTTTCTTGGACGCCTACTCTGGCTATCATCAAGTCAAAATGGCCGAGGACGACATAGAAAGGACGGCCTTTCAAGATGCAGGCGGCGTATACTGCTACGTCATGATGCCTTTCGGCCTAAAGAATGCAGGAGCCACGTATCAGAGGATGGTGAACAAGGTCTTCAAATCTCATATAGGCCGGAATATGGAGGCCTACATTGATGACATGGTGATCAAGACCAAGATCGGCAGCCATATACCAGATCTGAAAGAAACCATCGACAACTTGAAAGCTAACGATATGAAGCTCAACCCTAGCAAGTGCGTCTTCGGGGTTACCGCGGGCAAGTTTCTAGGTTTCATGGTTTCTCAGCGAGGCATCGAGGCTAATCCAGAAAAGATCCAAGCCTTGATTGACATGAGGGAGCCGACTTGTATCAAAGAGGTTCAAAGGTTGAACGGGAGAGTAGCAGCACTCGGTAGGTTTATCGCCAAATCGGCAGAAAAATCCCTCCCCTTTTTCAAAGCCTTGAAGGGAACGAAGGATTTTGCTTGGACGCCTGAATGCTCGACCTCGTTCCAGCAACTGAAAGACTACCTCGGCTCTCCACCTCTACTTAGCAGCCCGGTCATGGGAGAGACATTGTACGTCTTCTTAGCAGCAACTGACCGATCCGTAGCAGCTGTACTAGTTAGAGAAGAAAGCGGTATCCAGAAGCCGGTCTACTACGTCAGCAAGGCACTGTCAGATACCGAGAGCAGGTACTTCAATGCCGAGAAAATTGCTTATGCCTTGGTAATTGCGGCCAGAAAATTACGAGCCTACTTCTCGGCTCATCCAATCACGGTCTACACCAACGCTCCTCTTAGAAAAATACTTCACAAGATGGACAGCTCAGGACGCCTACTTAACTGGTCGATCGAACAGACCGAATTCGATATAACCTACAAGCCGAGGAAGACTCTTCTGGCCCAACCTCTTGCTGACTTCTTAGTCGAGACCGCCTTCACAAGTGAACACATGCCGACCATCAGAAAGAGGAAGTTCCCTATGGATAGAGAGCCCTCGGAAGAGATACCTCCCAACTGTTGGGTCCTATATACCGACGGGTCAACTACCTAAGGTAGAAGTGGTGCCGAGGTCTAATTGACTAGCCCTGCCGGCGAGCATGTTGCACGTGATTTTATCAGGTTCAAGTTCCCCGCCTCAAATAATCAAGCTGAATATGAAGCCCTAATCCTGGGACTAGAAAGAGCCAAGTTCTTTGGTGCAACGAGATTGGTAGCATACAGCGACTCCCAACTGGTGGTGAATCAAGTCAAAGGGGAATACAACACCGAAAACCACATGCTGACCAAGTACAAAGATCTCGTCCTAAACCTGACCAAGAACTTTGAGTTCTGGGATATACGACAAGTTGGTAGAGAATACAACCTGGAAGCCGACCTACTTTCAAAGATGGCAACAGCTGAAGACTCGGATCCCTTAATCATTTATACCGACCAGCCTGCTTATGAAAGACTGGAGATTTTGCTCCTGGATGATGAGGAAAGGACATGGATCGACGACTACAAAGACTACTTGGAGAAGGGAAAGCTTCCCGAAGACGAGCTAGAGGCCAAATCGATCAAAAAGAAGACGGCAAGATACATAGTCCGGAATGGCATCCTGTACAGAAGGTCATTCTCCAGACCTCTCCTTAGATGTGTTGCGCCAAAAAGCACCGAGAAACTCCTCGCCGAGGTACATGGGGGAGTTTGTGGGGGACACCCGGGGGGCCAGAACCCTTGCCGACAAGATCATCACACTTGGCTACTATTGGCCAAATATAAGGGAGGATGCCCAAGCCTATGTGAAGAAATGTGACAAATGTCAACGCTACTCCGACTTACCCAAAGTACTTGCCGTAGAACAAAGCTTGATCATACCGACTGGCCATTCGACATGTGAGGAGTCGACATCATTGGACCGTTCCCATTGGCCAAAGGGAGCAACAAATATGTAATTGTGGCAGTTGATTACTTCACCAAGTGGGTAGAGGCGAAACCACTAGCAAAGATCACCGAAGAGAACGCCATCAACTTTATCCATGATTACATATGGTGTCGGTTTGGCGTGCCACACACTATAGTGACAGACAATGGCCTACAATTCTCTGATGCTTTCACCGAGGAGATGAATAGGTTGGGAGTCAAGCACAAGAAGTCGTCAGTCAGCCATCCTCAAGGCAACGGACAAGCCGAGGCCGCCAACAAACTTGTCTTAAGAGCACTCACCAAGAACTTAGAAGGCAGTCAAGGAAAGTGGCTAGACGAACTCCCCTTAGCTTTATGGGCCGTCCGTACAACCACTCGGGGGCCAACTGGGGAGACACCCTTTGCTATGACCTACGGTTCAGAAGCAATGGCACCAGCCGAGATGGCCTTGCCGACGTTCAGAGTAACCAACTATGACGAGGTCGCTAATGAATACAACCGACTACTGGACCTGGATCTAGTCGACGAAAAAAGGCTAGCCGCCCAACTCAGAATGATCAATTACAAGCAAAGAACCAAGGCCTACCATGACAGCAAAGTGAAAAAGAGAACCTTTGAAATCGGTGACTGGGTACTCAGAAAAATTGAGTCGACACACTTGAAGGCACAACAAAATAAGCTTTCGCCAAACTGGGAAGGCCCTTACATCATCACCCACATTATACGGGAAGGGACCTACATGCTCAAAACTCCGGAAGGAAAAGAGCTTAAACACCCATGGCATTCCGAGCACTTGAGAAAGTACTATCAGTAGCACCTCGGTTAGCTATTTATTCTTTTATCAGATTTTCAGTTTTAGATTCTATAGTTGATATCTAGTTGTCTTAGTTTGATTTCATCAATAAAATTTCCTTTATTTTATTTACATCAAGCTTTGATTATAAGTACATAACACGGTATTAGCGTCATTTTACAATGCCGAGATTACCTAACGAAGTCGACGAGCACACCTAAAGCATGACTTCTAAAGCCTAGTTTCAATAACTAGCACCCTAACGAAGTTGACGAGCACACTTATGCATAACTTCTAGAGCCTAGTTCTAACAACTAGCACATAAGACGACTTGAGTTGGTCCTAACGGTCAGACTCAACGTATCAAAACCGAGCACTAGATGTTCGTCAGAGCTCAACGGTAGACCACCTCGGCCTGAACGTATAAGCCTATTTTGGCTTTCCGATCCGGCTCATTACGGTCCAGCCCCAGAGAGGCGTGACGGACTAAACAATGACGAGATCACAGACGTAAACGTCACGACTCAAGACATTCAAAAACTAACTCTGTCGGTTAATACTCTCAAATTTGGGTTAAGATTAATACATCTAGTTCCCACGACAATTTGAGATTAACCACGAATTATTTCTTACAAACCGAGCTCCTAACGCTCGTCACGGCCATAACGGTGAACGACCACGGCCTGCGTCGCAGCCTAACCCGATTGGCACATCTCATGACAGTGTCGACGTCTCAAACCGAGATAAAATAACCTGATCAAATGATAACACCTGACTACCTAATGGTTGAGAAAATGGGTTTACACCTCGCACCGAGGTAAACAAATCCTTACAAAAGAAAAGTGTTTACGCCCCCCAGACTACGCTGGGCCCCGGCGTACAAATACTAAACAAAAAACAAATTGTTTCAAGCCAAACCGGCTTACAGCAACAAAACAAACACTGTATCAAGAGGCCCCACCGGCCTAAAACACCTCCAAAAGCAAATATTGAGTATCACGGAGCCTGCTGCTCCTCATCGCCTTCCTCTTCCTCCTCTTCGTCCGAGCCTAGCTCTTCCTGAAAACGCTCCACCAGAGCATGAAAGTTGTTGGGATCAACAGGAGGAACGTTCCATACAGGTCTTCCTTCAGCCTTGTCCTGCCGAGCGATCAACCTAAGGGTATTATCGGAATAAGGGATCAGAGAATGTGCTACACGGGCTTCTACACCGTAAGCGTCATTCAGTAAGAGACGGGCCCACTTCTCAACAGGAACATTCACTTCGGGATCTATCTGGAATTGGCGAGCTGCGTGTGTGTAGCCGTCAACATACGTGGACTTAACTTGATCATCAATAATCGATGGCATAACGGTGTGTTGAAAGTTCGTTACAGCGGCCTTCTCCTTCGCCGGAATGCTGGAACTTGATCTCCATCTCCTCCTTCTCCCTAGCCAGAAGAGCAGTATTCTCTCTTTCTCTCTCAAGCTCATCCCGAAGTAACTTAGCCTCCTCTTCAAACCGACTAGAAGCTGCCTTAAGTTTCTCTACCTCGGCCTCGGCATCCCTAACAGCTTTAACCCTCTCGACATGAGCCAGTTTGGCACTCTCGCGGGCTCTATTGACCAACTCCACGGTTTGGCCTAGCTTTACTTGAGCACGGGATGCCTTGCCTTCCAGGTCGGCCATCTTCTTGCCCACTCCAGCCCATTGCGCCGCCTCATGCTTGGCAAGCGTAGCAAGCTGAACGAGGAAATTGAAATCAATTGCGAGAATGGAGATCAATCAAAAAATAAACAAGTTAATACAAGTACCTCGGCAATGATGAGCCCCTTGCGTTCTGCCATATGGGCGTACGTGGGGGGCATGGAATCCAAACCCCGCAGAAGATCGGCGTCAAAAGCTAGCTCCAGAATTGGACGGCCAAGTCTCAGCATAGGACATTGCCGGACAGTAACATCAAGGCTCTTCAAGGGACGAACGTCTGAAAAATCCGCTATTAAAGCATCAATCTCCTCCGAGGAAAAAGGAAACGGGGTGTCAGTGGGTGGAACAGTGGAGGAAGGCCTTTTGGGAGAGGGCTCCTCTGACAGGTCATCACCACCGTCCCTAGCCATTTTCTCACCAAGCAGATCACCGCCATCCGCTTCCCCTGCCTCTTCAAAAACGGCGTCCTCGGCCTGGTCCGGCATGGAAGTACCCGCTGCGGCCGTGACGTCGCCTGCCGGTACAATATCTCGTTCCCTAGCAGCAACATCAATAGTGGGCAGAGGACCAGCATCTTTGACAGACAAAGCCTCCTGCTGAACGCCCATGTCGACATGCCTCCTTGTGCGGCCAGAAGTTTTTGACTTCAATCTCCTCCTCTTCAGAAGTTTGTTAGGATCAGATGAGTACGCTTGCGCCAGCTCCCTCTCCTCGTCCATGGTCAAATATACAAGAAAAGAATGGGAGCAAGATTATAAGACGAGGACTAAATGACAAATCAATGTTAGGAAAAAGGGTTACAAAGCATACATCCTACAACTTCCCTAACTTTCAAGCACAGCTCGTCTTGAGTCTGACACACCCCACAATCCCGATAAAAGACAAAGTTGGGATGAACAACCCAATCAGGAAATCGGCTACCCCTATTAACAGTCACCATCGTCTCAACACCAGCCCACGGCCCCGGCATCACACCAACCTGGACGTAATAGCCATGATTGGTCTCCAATGCTGACCATTCCAGCTGCTGAACTGAAGCGAACTCAGTTAACCGTTGGACTAAAGCGTCGCTCCAGGGAGCTTTGTAGCAAGACTCCGGCGCCACAGGGATGTGGTTTGGAACGGGGAATTCCCAACCAAGACGGCTCTCGACTTTAATGACATGGTTATTCCAGCCTGAAACCTTGCTCACCGAGCTCGAGATAGGAGCGATAATCTTGGGGCGCCTCTGCCTACTCCTCAGAGTCAGAACCTGAGTGGTCTCATTAAAGCTACCCTCAAAGAATTGGTAGAAAGCCCAAGGACACGGCTCGAAGCACAAGCTACGGCAGAGAACTATGAAAGAAGTGAAATATCTAACGGCATTAGCACCTAGCATAGCCGGAACAGCCTGCCAGTCCTCCAGGAATTCACAAATAAAGGGATCAAGGGGTAGGCGTAGTCCTAACTCAAACTGCTTAAAAAAGAAGGCCACCTCAGTAGGGTTCAGATAAAAGGCTGCCCTTTCCTCATTAGTGGTCTGGGCAGAAGCACGCTGATACACTAAGTCGTAATCCTCACGTGAAATCCTGCAGCTATCATATAAATAAGTTATCATCTCGGCCCCGGCCTTGGGTTGTTTTGGTTTGGAAGGGCCCGCAATATTCCCCCTACGGCCAAGGTTCCTACGGCCTCGACCTCGGCCCCCCTCGCGAGCATCGTCTCGGAATTGATCAACTATTCTGGCAGAAGTGCTCTCCCCCGACATAGCTGCAGAGGAAAGAGGGAGGTTAACATCAGAAATCAAGATAGGAGCTGCATTTACCCCCCTCTCCCCATTCACTGAAGCCGGGGGGAGCACCCCGTCTTCAGACAGTATATAATGGGAGGCAATGTGGGTCAGAAGGTCAGGCAAAGATGAAACAATCATTAGGTTGGGGTTCATCACTCCTAAACGATCGAAGCGACGACTGTCAACCGGCCATTCCACAATTCCGTCAAACGCCTTATGCGCCTCAAGAAAATCTCTAATTTTCACTTAAAGGCACTAAAAACCAAGGGTCGTCGATCCTCCGATAAATCCTACGGTTGGTTCTGTGAATGCCCAAGCGAGCCGGCAGAAAGTCATCAATAGACATGCCCGCACCGGAATAGCGTGAGGCAAGAATTGTCGGAGCAAATGGGGAGTAACAAAGAGAAATAGAAAGGCGAAAGAGATAGTGGGATACCTGGTTAGATGCTTCCAGCAAAAAAAGGGGCGAAATGTGAGCGAAAAAGGAAAGGAATTCTGAGTCGCCGGTGAGCACCAACCGAAATCGAACAGTGTCTCCGGATCGCCGGCTGATTGTCTGGTGGATAAACCCTAGAGTGAGAGCTTTGACGGTTCAAGTAAAAAGGTAAAAAGGGGGTTTAGGGATTTCAATCGTTTGAAATTCGTGGGTCAATTAATAGTCCGAGAAATTGACTCCCGCTCGCCCAAAATCTCGCGAAAATCTCGTGACAAATAGCGGATTATACACGTCACCACACTAAACCATCATTGCCTACAATTAAGGCTAGAGGTTCTCTAATAAATTATCACTCACTCTCCGCCGCTCAATGTCAGTGACATCACCATCTCATGACATCATGAGCCTGGGGAATGGTGAGCGGCCGAGAAGTTGCCAGCACAAGACCGACATGAGCGCGACGACACCACGGTTTTAATTAAGCCCAGATCAAAACTTGGTAAGGCTATTAACAAGGGTATCTAACACCGACTTAACCAAGTGGTCGGCATTCGTTGAAGATCGACATCCAGAGTCGAGATGTGTTAGTACAGACCTGAAACAAGAAGTGCAGTAAGCCAAAAATAATCAAAGCTTCACATAGTCAAATATTCTGGAAATTCTGGAAAAAGCAAAGGCTAAAAATGCAAAAGCTGGTTTTCATTGATATAGATATACAAGAAAGGACCCCCACAATGAGGTCGGGGGATTGACCTTCACAAAATCAAAAGAAAAGCTACAAGATCAGGCTAGGTTCAAGACTCACGAAAGATCACAATCTTGATCTTGTTCTTCAATGCCTTCTTCTTCCCACTCATCATCTCCATCGTACCCATATTCATCAATGATGATGGGTTCGGGGTCATCATCTTCATCACCATCATCCTCGTCCTCATCCTCTGACTCTTCTGCACTAGAGTCGCCGGAAAATTCATCGACAGGGTCCGGCTCCGAGTACTCGCCATTACTATCGGACGGAGTTTCTTCCGCCGGAAAAGATGAACGTTTCTTGGGTGGAAACATGGAGTCGTCGCTGCTCCAAGAATCATAGTTCTCAGTTCGATCTTCTGATTCAGTACTAACCTCTTCTGGGAAGGCATCGTCATAAACCCTTTTGGGAGCCATGAGAAGATTTCTTGAAGGGTCTCAGAGAAGGAAGAAATTCGGAGGAAAGGGATAACAAGAAGCAGACTTTATATAACCCCAGAATATGAGGGGGTGTAATATTTACATGGGTAATGAGGAAGGCACAATTAATGTATACCACTCTCCAAGAGGAGTAATGATTTCTCCTGCAATAAATTATGATGAGGTCAGCATATCCAAGTAAGGATTTTGGCGGCTGGCTACCAAATCAACAATAAATGCAGCACAGAGCAAGTACAAGGGGCACAGTTCCTACTCGGCATGCCGAGATAGAAACTCGGGGGCCACTGAACGACATAAACCGACTTGGTTAAACGGAACCCAGACACTCTGGGCCCACATGCCTAACAGACCTATACCGAGAGGCCCACTCACGAGAAGCCCATGTTTATAGGCCGACATCAGTAAGGCCGAGCAGGCAGTCCTTGCCTAGGCCGAGCCGGGAAGCTCAATCCCTAGCCGGCCTCTATGACAAGTCGAGTTAGATGACGGGCCGACTTACATCAGAAACCTCCCATTATCGTTGGGAAACCTCTTATAGAGTTACGTTACAACTCTGACACTAAAGAATCCTTATCTAAACAAGGATATCTCTTATACCAGATAACAGGATATCATCCATCCTTATCAGGAGTCTATCTCCAAGGAATATGAGTCCTACATCAACACGGGCATCCTAGCTTCTCTAACAAGCTAGGACTCATTCACCCACGCCTATAAAAACAGGTCCTCACAACGGGAGAAGGGTAATGAACTTTTGACTCTAAACTGGTCAATTGATTTTCTCTATTTCTAATCACCCATATCCTTATTCTTACACCGGAGGGCCTTCACCGGTGAAGCTCCGGTGTAGTTTACGTTTGTTTCGTGTGTGCAGCTCCGGCCATCAAGAACTGTCGCTAGGATTATCCGAACCGCTAGACGAAGGCTAATCCAACCAGATTTTGGCGTCATCACCCATATAAATAAAACTAGTCAAGCACAAAGACCAAAAATACCATTTTATGTTTATATTACACTGATCAAACCATGTGCAAGTATATCTTTAAATGACATGTAAAGGAACAAAAGAAACTGAAGTGTATTAACCTCTCTTTGCTGTTTTAATATTGTAGTAAAGCAAATACTCCCACGAATGTTGGTTTGACTTTTTTAATCCACATAAATTAACTTTTACCAAACATCGATCCATCCATTCTAGTGAAATTTTAAAAATTGCAATTGACAAATCATTAAACTAAATTAAATAATTTATCAATAACTATTTTTTAAATTTTATTAAAATTTTATTGTGATCATTAGGGCAGAATAGAGCTTACCTACGGCACCTACCCGACTTTCTCCGGCACATATTAGCTTAGCTGCGCTTAAAAGGCCCGTTTTTCTTCCTTAGATTGACACCGATGTTGGGTTAAAAATCATTTATGGTGACCATAAAAAGTCAAATTGGGACAAACTTTCCAAGACAGAAAGGGTATTTTATAGGTGGGTGGGGGGGGGGGGGGGGGGGGATGAAGAGAAAGAGAGAACCTCTCTCCCATGATCAAATAAGTACATGCGAGAAAGAAAGAGGGGGAATCCTTTCTCATCTATTTATAATTATATTGAACTCGGGACGTTATTAATTAGTACATATTACTAGCACCGTTATCTCTTTCCTAAAATGAATTCAAAAGAGATCAAGAACAAATCTGCAAGTCTTTTGAACATTTATTTTCAGACAGAGTACAATATACACAAAGGCATAAGCACCTATACGGCATCAATACAAGTACAACTAAAAATTGTGAAAATCATATCAAAAGGCAAAAGCCATACCCCTACAAATGTGTCACCAAACCCCAAAGTATGATGCTGAATGATATTCTATTGAATAAAAATACAATTAAATGAAGACTTAGGATGCATAA
This sequence comes from Campanula takesimana, assembly GCA_026119855.1. Lineage (NCBI taxonomy): Eukaryota > Viridiplantae > Streptophyta > Magnoliopsida > Asterales > Campanulaceae > Campanula > Campanula takesimana. The sequence goes on from JAOWBW010000201.1 coordinate 1,124,531, forward strand.
TTACATGTAAAAAGCTAAAACGCGTAAACATGATTTACATGGAAGAGTTGAGATAGAGGATTAAACCGGGAAGATTCTCAAGAGCTACAGTGAAAATTGCCCCGAACACAAATAGTAGTAGAAATGCCAGCAATATCTTCCCAAGGTACGGCAAACTGAGAGCTGGTAATGCTTCTCCATTCCTAATAACCTTTGAGCCATCTGGACCCTGTCAGTTTATTATTTTTATTTTTTTGGTTAGAACTATTCAGCTGTCTTCTACAATGAAAAGCAAGTTCGTCTATACATCATCAGAAATTTTTCACATCCTAGTCCGTAAATTAATTCCAAAAAAAATTTGAAAAGAAACTAAGAGGACATCATAGCCAGTGTTTCGGCCATCCTTCACAGTAATTTTCAGCCAATGAAATTTTTGGTTTGTGTATTTTCTGAAATTAACAACTGATGGAAACTTAGTTCTCTTTTATGCAGGAAATAACCTACGGAAAGAATGTTGATATGTAAAATTTAATGAACCTACTTATCTAGCTCATCAGTTTTTTTTTAGTTTTTTTTTTTTTTTTTTTTTTTTTTGATTGAAAAAGAAGATAATATTTGTAAGGGAGGAAGATCACAAGGAAAATGGCGAGGATCCATCTAAACAAGAAAGGAATAATCAAAAATCAAGACAAAAACTAAAACAGACAATAAAAGAACAAGAAAGCTCTCAATTCTTAAATCTTGCTGAGCAACAGATACGGGCACCAACAAGTTGCCTCTTGCCTCATCCTCACCTCTAAAGTTAATCTATTGCAACAAACTCACAGTCCCGGGGGCCAGGGCTCACCCAAGCCTCCTCCACAACTGAGAACAGCCTGCCCCAGCCCCACAGCTAACCCAATCCTTATTTCGTCTTTTAAATATCTTCGTAGATTTCACAATTTCATTATATTTAAAATAATAAATCTATTTTTATTATATTTAACCATCGCTTCTCTTTTTCCTTGTTTCTCTCATCTTCTTTGACGTTGTTGTTGTTGTTGTTGTATTACTCTGAATCCAGATAACTCACCATACACCAATTTAAAGAACATTTCTAGTAAGAGTACGAAAACCTAAACCTCGACCTACTATGCATAGGGTATAGACTCCAATTTCTTCTCTCCCATTTTCTCCAGCGGCTAAGACAGCCTCAGTTAGGTTATCTGTCTCCTTTGCTGCCACCAATCATTGGCAGCTTGATCAACTCATATGACAACTTTTTCTCCATGGCATCTCCACATCAGTAAAGAAATGTCTGATGCTGCTTAGAAGTTTGGAATTGTTTGTAAATAAACAAAAAAAACTGTCTGAACCTAAACATTCTTCCCAAGCAAGATATGGGACAGCGATGTAAAAGTGACCATTGTTTTAAATTTCTGATATTCGCATTTCAATGATGTATTTTGTCAGATTTCATCTCACAAGAAGGCAAATAAATTTCAGAAATCCATTCTTTTGACAATCAAGCTGCAAATTGTAAGTACTCTTTCAGTTTCACGTTTCGTGTTCCAAACAGCGTATCTCCTAACCAAATGAAGTATGTGATTAAATTGTAAATAAATGAAGAGTTACAGACCTAACTATCATTGGCCAAGCCTCCTCATGAAATAAAGTCCCCGCTACGAAGAAGGTATACATACAACCTCCCAAGATTCTAAAAGGAATTTGTATGCGTTGTGTCATAGGCACCTCTATGAAACAACAAGGAACTATAATCACACAGCTTGACCAGCTTCAAACCTAGACTACAGTTTAATATCCTCCCTTAACTTCCTGAAAAATCATTCTTAAGGAAACTTCTCTTCTTACTCGAAAATGGAAAGCAAAAGCACTTCGAAGCTAGTGATGTCCAATAATATATTTGCCAAATTATCTCTCTTTCGAATCATGCAACAACAGCAAAGCCTTAATCCCAAAATGATTTAGGATCCGCTTATATGAATTGCCATTTAGAATAGCCAGAGAGGAAGTTAGAAACTATTTTTCGAATCATAATTTCACCAAAACCTTTTTCCTAACTGCCTAAGCCTGTTCTTTACTTTAAAAATAGATCTTCCCACAGATATCTGTCATATTATCTTCAGTCAAACTGACTTGCCAATCACAACAACAGGTTTGGAAGAAATATCACAGCACTATTTCGCAGCAAAATAAGAACTTCCAGATCTGCTACGATTTCCTTGAGAACTCTTCACATTTGGTTTCAACAGATCTCTTCAAGAACCACAGATTTACTTCTATCAGAGTTTCAGAACTATCCGGCTAACTTTGAAAATCCTCCCCTAAAAGAATTTGGTTTTAGTCAATTCATACGAAGCCTCACAAATCAATACTTACATAGTCTTTAGCTTTCAATTGGCGCTACTAATATCTTAATTTAGCAAGATACCGCTTTCTATTTATCCAGCCTCACTAAATATTTGAAACTTATTGATAAATCACTCAGATCTTATCAACTTACAAGCTCCGACCTTCTGTTTTCAATCATTTCATCTGTCTCAATCTGAATTCCAAACAAACCCTTTGTCTCAATCCTTCTAAGGTCTGATGAGTTATCATCTTCATGCTATGTAACTAAGCTGGAGAACTCTAATGTCACATACAAATAAAAAAATAAATTCCTAACGGGCTATCCACATAATAAGCTTTACAACTTTGGGCAAGATACTGAACGAATTATTTCTTCGTGTGGGGTGGGTGTGGGTGTGGGAGGTAAGGTACATTCAAAGAAAACTCATGCTTATTGTAACCGAGCAAGAAGACAAGGTGCTGGAACTGTCATTTGCAAAGCAGATTTAAGATGGTTGAGCTGGCAGTTGGTCACAACTATATTGTTGCTTGTTGATCTCTTAATCAGTAGAGATAAAGCCATTAAATATGAATAAATCTGACTGAGGACATCCAGGATTTTGTGCACCATTGCATAGCATATATATTTGTTGCGACATAGTTCTGATTATTAGTGATTCCGTTAATTATTTGGCTTCAACCCGACTCTTGACTTGCTGAATTGTTTCTCATTCGGGTTGGTGTTTGGTCTGATTGAAGATTGGGAGAACAAAAGATAGATTCTTTTTTCAATTGGGCTTGCTTGTTTTTCTCTTTTTTGCCCTGGTTGTGAGAAAAGATGTACTTTTGGCGATTGTGAATTAGTCGTGGTGGTGAGAGGGCATAGATGATGGTTACAAAAAAGTGATGCATCCCCGTTTTACCCTCAAGGAAAATACTGATATACCAACTTCACCCTCATAGTTCTCAATTAGAGAGAGGGTGAAAGATATTATAGCAACAAAAAATATTAAGGGCAGAACGGATGGAAAAAGCGATTAATAACAGTCTATTTATAAGTTTTCATAAGCCTCTTCTTAGCCATCGATTTCAGCACCATAACTTGCAAGTCAACATACTTTCTTAATTATTGGTTATCCAAGGGTTTCCATATTTTCAACAAACTCAAGAACATGGAAGAGAATATAAAAAACTCATACCACTGCGTAGGAGACACGTTTCTTTGTAGTCCCATAGCTTTCCAAAGTATTAAGGTCCCCTTCAAAATCATCAAAAATAATATTCAAAACAATCATCAGCACTTGCACTCCAAATCTAACTATAGGCAATAAATAAATTGAACATCAAGAACCTTGTGTTTCTGTTACAGTCTGCAACTTCCAGCCATGGCCATAATCCACAAGAACAGAATTAGGACCGAAACTGACGGGTTCCTCCCCTTCTTTAACTGCTTCAATGTGCGACGCTAATGGAAACCCACCATCAAGCTTTCTGTGAATCAAATTTAAGGCGAACTTTGCCTCCGTGCCTGCAGCAAATCGCCTAGTCTTGCCCGAACTCTTGCAGATGACCTCCACAAACTATTTCATGATGGCTTAATTCCGATGGGAAATAGAACAAAATCCTTATCTAGTACTCCCTCTGTCCCGGAAAGTTAGTCCCTCTTTTTTCATTGTTACTACGAGTGAACTTTGAGCAATAATTTAAGCTACTTTTAATTATCTAAATGAGAATCTTATCAATAGCAAGTTGTAAATTTTCATTAAGATAATTAAAAGTAGCCTAAATTATTGTTCAAAGTTTATTCGTAAAAACAACAAAAAAAGAGGGACTAACTTTCCGGGACAGAGGGAGTATCAAAAAGAGTTTCACTAATAATTTTTTTGGTGTTCTTAAAAATTATTTTCCAAAACCAAACCATCTTTTAAGATGTTTTGACTACAGTATCATTTGGCTTGATATAATCACTTCAACAAACGGATCCACTCTTCACATCCCTATAAACCATTTTCAGTTTTTTTTTTTCTCCAAAGACAAAGATTGGAAAACAATACTCCCTCCGTCTCAGGTTAGTGTGAACTTCTTTCTTTTTGGTCCGTCTCAGGTTAGTGTGGACTACCCAAAATAGCAAAGAATCTTTACTATTCTTCCCACTCATTCTCTCTCCTACTTTACTTTTGCACTCACAAACACCAATCAATTTACTATTCCTCCCACTCATTCTCTCTCCTATTTATTTTTTCATACTCACAAACACCTCCTTCCATTATTTATCTCTTTACTTTTCTTAATTTGTGTGCCCAAAAATTTGGTCCACACTAACTAGAGACGGAGGGAGTATAATGATATGGATGTCTTTGATCTCTTGTGCAGTTGTGCCTAAGGGACTTCTCTTTTGGGAACAGATGGAGTAAAACAGATACAACATGGCCAACCAACTACGTCGACTATGCAACTATTGATATGATCCTATTTAATTACCTTGGCATCCTTACAATGTTAAGCTATTGGCTTCCTCACAGTGTCAAGGCATAAGGTTGATACAGGAAAATGACAGTCAAGCTCAATGTATTAAGTTGAGTTTGAACCTCGAATTACAGTTCGTGTAATTTTCAAGTTGAAACAAACTCAATTTACTGAAAGTTCCTAAAATCAAATTCCTTATTTTCCTTGAAAAAATTGGATACTCGTTTAGAGAGGGACTATTTTGTTAGTTAATATAATCTTCACTAGACTCATGATTGGCTCAATAACGCCCAACTAAAGCTTTAGTTCGAGCTTGTTCAACACAAATTGAACCATTTGCAAATACCTCGCGCGAGTTTGCAAATGTAGTTCAGGAAGTTAGACTCTATTAGATAAGGTTTCAAAACATCCCCATAGTGCAAACAAACCCATCTAAATTGATATTGATGAAAGAAGTAAGCAATTAATATACAGAAATACCAGCCATAATTATGCAAATATACAGAATATACATAAAATAACCAGTCATAATTATGCAAATGAGTTACAGTTCAAATTAGAATAATTGACAACTATCAAATTAGCAACTTCACTAGATATGAACACCAATTTAGGACAAATTTCTTTAGGAAATAAACAATTTATCGCAATTCGGTGAGAGCAAAGCTTGGAAAATTAAAAGCAAACGAATTAAGTTATAGAAAAAACGATTGGGGGTACTTAATTTCCTGGTAAATTACAAAAATCACACAAATATATATAGAAATGAATGGAAAGAAATAGAAATCATACATTTGGAGATCGTTGTGGAAGGTCAACGGATGGATCGATGACTTTTGAATGTTCTTCTTCTTCCGCCATGAGAGAGAGAGAGAAGGTTAGAGAAGAGGTTTTCGCAGAGGAGATATAGTTCAGTAAACTAAGAATTGGGGCGTTGTATACAAATAGGTAAAATTAACGAATACCCGTAAGTATATATTTGAAATTTTAAATAATACTCCCTCCCCCACATTTATTGCTACCAAATAGGTGGGAGAAAATAAGCTAGTAGATAGTTGTTGTGAGTGGATAAGAGGAAAAAAAAATGCATATTTTGGATAAGTAGCAATAAGTATGGGACACTCAAAATAGAAGTAAGTAACAATAAATATGGGACAGAGGGAATACACCATTGTAATGCTGCACAGTACGGGTGTGTTCATTAATTTTACGGAGAATTGACTTCAGCTATCAGTACCACCGGTTAGGGGTGTAAGTGGTTCGGTTCAAACCGCGGTTTGAGACCAAACCAAACCATGCGGTTTGGTTTGGTTTTCAAGCACCAATGGTTCGGTTCAGTCTCATATATTGGCAAACCACATGGTTCGGTTTGGTTTGTGGTTTGACCTTCCCAGACCAAACCAAACCAAACCGAACCGCGGTTTGAGACCGCGAGACCGAACCACCAAGCCGAACCGCCAGACCAAACCACATTACATAAACTAATCTTAGCCCCAGTTTCACATTTTATTTAATATTTTGTATATTTATTAAAATTTATTATTAGATCATTACATAGACTAATCCTAACTCTCATTTTGTATTTTATTTAATATTAATTTCATCGTTTGTTATCTTCATTGCATTTTGTGATACATAAATTACCAATTTCTCTCCACAATCTATATTATAAAGTGACTTTTTTCCTTCGGCCTCTCTCTTCATCTAGTCTCTCTCGTCATCCGAATTTCCTCTTCAAGATCGACATCTTTCGCACTTCCTCCGTGATCACGGAAAATTAAAACAAATGTAATAATGGGTTGCGGTTTGAATCGTGATTTGAACCGTAGTCTAAACTATGGTTTGAACTGCGGTTTGAACCACGTAATTAAACCGCGGTTTGAACCAAATCGAACCAAACCATAGCGGTTTGGTTTGGTTCGGTTTGTAATTTTTCATGGTTCGGTTCGGTTTGAGATTCTCACAAACCGATGACTAGTGGTTCGGTCCGTAAATACCCTCAAACCGAACCAAACCGAACCATTTACACCCCTACCACCGGTGGGTTAATTCCACTTCTTCCCCTTTTAGATTTGACTAAATTCTTTTTGCCCCCTATAGTTTAGACTTGTTGCACTTTCTCAGCATAGCGAATATTGTGGTTAGCAATTTGTCTTCTTTTAACGGTTCTCATCAATGAAAAGACTGACTTATCATTAAATAACAGCCCATAAACGTAAGTTTATGACTTGTTAGTTTCATTAGTATTGTAATCAGCTATATATTGATTAGTTTATGTGCGCCTCCGTTATCTCAATGCTTCCTTTCCTTAAGGAGTACTCCCTCCGTCCCAATTTAAACTTCAAAAAAACTTGGGTTCAAGAATTAAAAAAAAAGGTGATGTGTTGTGAGTGTTGATGGTTTGGTAGGAAAGAGAAAGTGTGGTAGGGAATAGTTAGTGGGTAATTGTTGTGTGTATGACATGTGGGGACCACAAATAAAAAAGTATAAAAGACTTTCCTTTTTAGGTGTTGAAGTTTAAAATGGGACGGAGTGAATATAAAATTTAGTCGGTCAGGATTGTTCTAGCTTAGTTAGAAGTCTTTGGCTACACGTGATAATGCAAGTATGAAATTGAAGACTTTTAGATGAGGTACAATGCCCCCCCCCCCCCCCCCATCCCACCCCCCCCCCCCCCCCCCCCCCCACACCAAAAAAAAAAAAAGGTTATAAAGAAAAATTAGCCCTACCAATTGTTTATATCGCTATCATTCAATTCAATGGAGACGTGAGATAGTTTTTCCATTTGATGATTTTAGGAACATATACTCCCTCCGTCCCACTTTAAACTTATTTCTATTTTGGTCCGTCCCATTTCATTTGAGACTCCCCATAATGACAATTTTTTTATAATATTATATTCAATATACCCCACCCACTAATTCTCTCTCTTCATTTTCCACCACACAATTTATTCAATCAACCTACTATTAACCCCACTCATTCTCTCTCTTCATTTTCTACCACACATTTTTATTATTTTATTCTTTTTCCTTAATTATTGTGGCCACCTCTTATGTATCAAGTGAGGTAGGACGGAGGGAGTATATGGAAGGAAAACCTACTTCCATATATGTTCATTAATGGTATTTAGAATTTAATCAAGTTATTCTTTCATTTGGTTTGAAATGAATTTTGATAAATATTGTGTATACCATAAGTTCAGTGGAGTAAAAAATTATAATTTTGGCCTTATATGTGGGTAATATTTGCTTGCTAGTAATGTTTTAAACCTTAATAAGGAAACTAAGAAATTTCTTTGGAATGAAAATTCTTGGTGAGGCATCTTTTTGTATTAGGAATCAAAGTTCACTGTGAGTATTCACGGAGTATTTGGGGATTATCACAAAAGGCCTATATAGAAAAGGTATTACAAAAGGTATAGCATGCAAAACTATAAACCACTTGACACCCCTAATTTTAAAGGAGACAAGCTTAGTCTCAAACAGTGTCCTAAAGTTAATTTTGAGTCCAAGTATATAGAAAATATCCATCTTTGCATCAACAGTAAGAAAGCTTAATATATATGCGTAAATCTTGCATTTTCTGTTGGGATGCTTGGTAGATACTAAAGCAATCCGGAAAAGAACATTAGGTTGCAGCCAAAAGAGTAATGCAATTTTTCAAAACACTAAGAACTACATGCCTATTTAAATCGGATAATCTTGAGATCATTTGGTATTCCGATATTTGTTAAAATTATATGGCTGCATAAAGGACTACAATTTGTCCAATAGTGTCGAAAGACCGTTAAGATATATTATGACAATCAGGTAGTAGTCCAGTACTCTAACAAGAGTTTGTCAAAGTCTAAGTATTTAGACATTAAGTATCTTGTTGTAAAGAAAGAGTACAAAAAGAAACAAATAGAAACACAACTTATTGGAACAAACTCCATAATTATCGGATCCGTTTTCTAAATCGTTATCATCTTTAGTGTTTCACGAGCATGTTGCTCATATGGGTGTAACAATTTTGATAACATTTAATTTAGTGGGAGTTTATGTTGTGATTCATTAATAAGTTCTATTATTTAAAGTTTTGATCTCATTTGGTTAAGTTGGACTAGTTGGAAGAATATGTATATATTCATTATGATTCCATGCTACACATCTACACTTTTGATCTATGTCATTTAGTTGGATTTGTATATGTGATTATTGTGGGTTTAGTTGCGAATCAATTACAACGACTGCCCCTTTAGTCCTTATACTTATATGGCTAATGGACGAGATTGTTATGAATGACAATAAAGTGCGCACATAAGGGTTGTCATTCGTGTTATATTTATGTTTTAAAGTGAGAACTTTATTTTGCAACCCAAGTGGGAGATTGTTAGAACATGGCTTGCAAAACAAGTTATTTGGACCTTCCATTTATAAAATCATGATTATAATGTTAATATAAAGTGTAGTAAATAATAGTAAATATTGTGTAGAATTCCTGGATGTAATATTACCTATTTTTGATGGGCAAAGTGGTAATTTAACATCACTAAAGGTTGAAAGGGTGTAGTCCCTAAATGAGGTGCCTATTGGTTTATATATAAAGGGTTCTCCATCAACCTTAGAAATCACTCCATTCATTTTATTTTCTCTCCTAAATAATCTTCATATTGCTAGAGACATTAGAGAGAAAAGGCACAATCATTTAGAAAAACTCCGTCCCCTTAATTCTTCTTCTTCTTCTTATTCTCCCTACAACATCTGTAATGAATTCAACAGGTATTATTTCGCTTCCGCCTTCTTCTTCTTCCTCATTCTTATTCTGAAAATGAGCGTGGCATTCAGGGATATAAAGAATTGTTCCAACAATAACAAGCAGTGTACTACTCACTTTATCCTCAAATGAACTTTCGATTTAAAATAAAAAAAAAATAATAATAATAATCATAATGAATGTCTTTTTATAAATAACTTTCTCTAAAAGCCTTTTTACAAAAATAAAAAGTAAAAAATAAATAAAATCATTATTAAATTTTTTTTTATCGTAAAACTAGATGTTAAGAACATGAATAATAAAATATTTCATTATTACATACTTCATCAGAGAGGGGAGGGAGAGTGAGGGATGGGGATGGAGAGAGAGAGAGAGAGAGTTTTATGAAATTCCGATCACAATTAGCAAGTACAAACAACACAAAGCCAATTTCTTTGTTCAAAGATTCAGCTAAAAGAAAAGCAGCTGTTGACAACCCAACCCGTAGCAGATTACTAAAACAAAACCTGGAGAGAACAATTTCACTATTTCAAGGTACACCTCTCTTACATGCAATGAAATTAGTACACCCATCAACTACGCGTATGTAGCTGAATCGTCTTCTTCCAGGTTATCTACGTTCCATATTGATAAAAAACGGAGGGGCTAAATCGGAATACGACATACTTCTGTCTGAAAATCATGATTGTTAGTAGCTACGATTTCATAAATTTCAACGAGAATCCCCCCAATCCTTCATCTTTTTGCTTCCCTTAGGTTTTGCTATGGGTGCATTCATCCCAGCCATTTTGGAATTATATTTTGCACGAAGTGTATCATTGTAAGTCCACCTGCCAATAGTAAATCAAAAACGTTAAAAATAATTAAATTATATATTCCATACTAAAATGTCCCAAAAATAATTTTACATGAGACTTTAAAAGGCATATTACAGCTAATTGATCTACAATGAATTAGTATAATAGGCACCCTAATTTTGTATCTCACCCAAAGATGTTAACAAAATTGAGCTGCCAAAACAAAGATCGTAATACATTAGAGTCTCAGATTCCAACAGAATGGATATAGGAAAAATATTTTCCAAGGAACCAAAATTTCTTCATAAATGATGATAAATTGAAAATCGCATAAATGATAAAGAAGAGACAACAACTCTAAACCAAGTTCACAAAGAGGCTTAAAAGAGGTGGAAGGAAAACTGAAGTTATTAACCAATGTGGCTGACCATCATATGTAAAGTAGCACCATACTTAACAACTCAACCTCAATCCATGTCTACAAGATTCGGTTGTTTAGCCCGCCACAAAATAGTTTTCAACAATTGCGTCTTTCTTTTAAAAAAAAAAAAAAAAAAAAAAAACTATACCTACTAATGTATTAAAAAAACATAATTCTTTATTAATTACTTTTCTAGATGTTTAGAAAAGATCAATTAATTAGATGGGGGAAAATAAAAGGCATATCATGCCTTAACACTGCCCCGTGTGCGGGGCCAGGGGCCACACTTGGAGATAAACCAAACATGCCACAAGTACGATATCACAAACCAAACATGGTGCCAAAACATGAACTCACAATACTTCGGGTAATAAATGCTAGAGGGATGACTCTAACTCAGACCTTGTCAAACCTGAGCTCTGATACTATGTAAAGTTTACACATTCATCTAAAGGCTTAAGTTGTTAGATAAGGAATCGACTATTTAAATCAAACCTTAACACATGTACATGCCTTCTGATTCAAAGGAAACTTGGACTTCCAGATGAAAGAGCCAAAGGAAAGAAAACAATTTTATTAGTTTGGTACACACTACTCCCTCTGTCCCAAAATGATCTTCTCATTTGTCATTTTTCATTGTCCCAAAAGTTCTTCATATTTCTACAATTTGGGCTTAAAAGTGCATAAACAAAGCATGGCTAGTGAAGTGTTCATATTTTTACAAAATTTGAATAGTCAAATGGGAAGATCATTTTGGGACGGAGGGAGTATTAAAAAGAGACCTAAAAGAGAAGCTGACACTGAGATCCAATAGCCAATTTTGCCTATCAAGAGGTCTACAAGCTGAAAGGATACCAAATAAGTGCACTAACTCCTCTTCTTCCTGATCATTTAGACTTCTAGCAAATGCAGAACCCAATAATTTGAACGAATAATATTAAAGTTACAAAAAATACCACAAAAATTGGTCCACAAAATGATGTGTCATGATTTTGTTGGTGCTTTTAATAGAGCGTGGCGGGTCCACAATCGATGCAACCAATAAAATATCGCCACGTCATTTTGTATCCATCTTTTATTGAACTTCTTTTGTGCCCCTAGCATTACCCTATTTGAACCCCTCCAGATTCAGAAGCTTAAGTGTGGGAATTATGGGTTGAAAGTCTAAACAAGCATGGATATATGGAACATGTTTGAGCTGACTACCAACAGAAGACACATTTATAGATGTGAACCAAACCCAAAGTGATCTAGCAATCTACTAATACACACCAAAAAGAAATTAAAACTCAATCTCGAAAACAGGTGGGTTGAAATAGGAACGGTAGAGTTTCAGCAATCCTATGTTTTCCAAGAATCTAGAATAACTATTCTTGTCTCGATCTTGAAGGGGGGCAGGCCTAAATGTCTTCACTTGTGATGGCCGAAGGGAACAATCAAAGAACTTGTTAAAGATGAAATAAGAAAGAATATAAAAATGACGAGCACAAAACAAGCTTACATTCATATAAATCCACTCTCCTCAAACACAAGGATTTGGTCATACTAAGAGGTTTATGCTAATAGTACTAACTGTGAAATGACTGGTGCACCAAAATCAACAAAATCAGAAGAGAAAAAGGCTCACTTGTCTCACCGCAAAGGCTTATTTGTAAATGTATTGATATAGCTTGGTATCCAAACTTAATTTAGGCCTTCATACCAGGTAAAAGTTCTCCCATCCTTCTCTACCCGCTACTGAGATTGATTGAGACCAGAACGTACATCGACAAGAGCGCTTCCCTTTTATAGCAGCTCTTAGAACGGAAGTCCAGTTTATTCTCTTTCGTTGAAAACTTCTTAATTTACAATTCAATCTTCGCTGAAGATACGAAGGAAGAAATTTTCTTTTTTTTTCTTTTTCTAGTTCTTCTCCCAAGTGCAGGATAACCCCAAGGGGTTGTGGTTTTTTTATACCAATTGGGGCCCTTCCTTCACCACCCCCATGGGGATGGTCTAAAGGGCTCATAAGTTCAAGCTGTGTAAGGTTCCCAGTTATGCTTCTTTCCTCTCTTCCATTGTCATTTCTTCACTATATAAGGAGAAGACTACGTTATTAATCTCATTCATGCAGGAAGGCGGTTAGAGTGTTACTGAAGCTATAGATTGGGGCTTCTATCGTGCTATTCTAGATATAGGTAGGCAACAAAGACAAGGGATCTTTCTCACTGCGTATGAATGTTGCTTGCGATAAGCATCTCTTCTGTGAATATGCAGCAGCGGTATTCACTCCAGTACGGACACACTTGCTCATAGAAAAGGCTTCAATTAACCAATTCACAAGTGCAGTTCCCTTGGACTAAAAATTGTATGATAACACAATATGGCTTCCAAGGTTACACTTAATATTCTATGCACTCAATGCTTCCTAACAATCACATCCCAACTCTTCTCTCCTGAATAGCAGCAGATAAGAAGTGATGATGAACAGACAATGACTTTTCAGAAACAAGATGAATAACCAAGGAATGCTACTTCTACTTCAAATAAACCAAACTTGATTCATGACTCCATATACATGGGTGTTTGTCTTATGAGAAGAACTAAGTGACGAAACATGATAAATCAATTATCAGCAATCATCACTTGTAGCTTTGTACTATCAATCCTTTGCAACATAATAAAACTCAGCTGTGGTTGAGTCTCAGAACACAATTCATTACAACCATAGAAATAAAGTCACCAACTAAGCAGGGAATACAAGACCTTTTAAGTGCCAGAAGTTGCTGGCACTAGATTTTTTATTTATTTTTTCAATTTTAGCAAAATTTATGCTCTTTTAGTAGTTTCTCAAAAGTAAGGGGACCTAATTGTCGCAACTATTCTAGTCTAAATTCCGTGTATCAGGGTTATGATCTGCTCTGATGAGGAGGGATTAACGGCATATACAGCATCTCAAACTGAAATTTATAATCCTTAAACTTATCATTATTGTATTTTTCTCGCAACTTCTTCCTTTTTTCAGGTAATGCAAGAAATTTGACTCCACATAGATCAAATTCTAATTAAATCGAACAAAGTCCGAGTAACAATATTTCATTTCAATGAAAGAGAGTATGATTTTAAATACTCCTTTCACTTGACAAGTCACAATTTTTATGAATGAAGATTTTCTTGTTTGTACATTTTTTTAATATTCCATATATCATTTTTTTTTAACACTGAACTATCTTTTCAGGACGAACCAAAAGGAAATGTGAGACTTTCTCTTTTGAAACGGAGGGAAAAAATGATTTGAGCATGCCCAATTTACCAATTTGTTAGTCGGTTAGAAATTTACAAAAGGGAGTATGGATTTTAAATAGTCCTATATTTTAATGGTTTAACAAAAGGGACCATATAATGGTTTGAGCAAGTTCAATATGACCATTGTTAGCCGACCCAAAACATTTTGGGACTAACGCGTTGATGCTATTATTTTTGTTGAGCAAATTCAATATGACAATTGTTAGCCGACTCACATCATTTTGGGACTAAACTTTTGTTGCTATTGTTGTTGTTGAGCATATTCAATAAAATGGTATGATACAAATTTATAGAGTCAGTCTTATGAAAAACCTGTTTTACACTAAGAGATGTGTAAAACCTGTTTTACATTAAAAGATTTTGTTTTACATTAAAAGATGAAAACAGGTTTTACACTAAAGCGAGTGTAAAACAAGTTTTTCTCGAAATTTTCACAAATTTATAAAATAACAATACTTTTAATATACAAACTTACTATTTACAGTTTTGTTTATATATATTTCTTTGACGACGTCTTCATTTAATCGCTTAACGACTTGAAGCGGGATTGGGGTGGTGCTATAGACTAGTGTAGGATCTGTATATTTTATTTCCTTTGCCGATGGAGACCTCTTGCTGTCCATCTATTTGTAATTTAGATTCACTAACTATATTCCCATTTTTTATATTCAAAAAAAAATAAAAATAAAATATCAAAGTGTGAATAACTCAGGGTTATAGATGAAAACTCTTTAAGTGTGGTACATATAGAATTTGCAAACGTGGCACCAAGAAGTGAGCTAAGGATCTGTGGTGAATCCTTACCATTGGAGATGCTCTTAGGGCTCGCTTGGTAGGCCGATAGGATTAGTTCGTATTAAAAGTAAGCCGATTATTAGCCTAGGGATTAATAACACAACCCTTTTTTGGGATAAATATGAAGGGGATAAGAGTGGATAAGGGGGGATAAGGGGTCTTATCCGGGTTGTTACGATTAGTACGCTGGTAGCATTTAATCTACCAAACATTAAACTTAGAGTGTGTTTTGGAGGAAACTAGTTCCTCCATAAGTTATAAAAAGTCATGTTTTTAACCCTTGAAACCCAAACCAAAACCCTAAACCTTAAACTCTAAACCCCAAACCTTAAACCCTATAAAAACAGGACTTTTTATAACTTATGAAGAAACTAGTTTCCCCCAAAATTTTCTCTTAAACTTATTGGACTAATAATCATATCCAACTTAAGGACTACCAAACGACCCCTTAGAGGATTAAGAGGATCATTGTCATATATGTGCAATTAAAGCACCTAGACAGTTTAGATCTACACAAAAGTATTCAATAAAATAGGCTCGCTATGAAATTAGGACTGCTATAAAACTTTCCTGACAAGATACATCAATTTTCAACTCAAGAGTCTTATCACTCCACTCCAAGATGACTTTGTTTTATTGATTCTTTTTTATGAAACAAAAAAAAAAAAAAAAAAAAAAAAAGAGCAAAAAAAGTTAACCCCTAGATTGGTTTGTAGGACCCTCAAACAATATCAGATTTTTCTTTTCCAACTGCTCTTCCAATTCAAAAGCTACATGAGACATGAGTTGCTTCAAACTAGGGAGAAAAAAGTAAGTCACTGGCTCACTGCTACCTCTAAAGAAAATAGAGAACTCAGTCCACATCAATATAAATATCTCATATACTCGGCCCCATGGAATCTCAGCTTTGGTGACGCGACTGTAGCATTAAATACAGTGGTGTATAACACACTAATAGCAGTATAGTAGCCTGCTAATTCTTCAATCCAAAACTCAAATAAATAAGTGGTGATTAAACAATCGTCCCTCCTTTCAAATCAGGAAAGATTCTATGTGGTTTACAGGTGGCAAGAACTTAGCCTACTAGAGCCATGAGCCAAGAGAGATAGCTAAAGTAATGAAATCCAAAAACCATAAGCGCATATAACATTGCTATTTCTAACCATCCTACATTACGGTGAAGCAAATTTAGTATAGTCTATGACATAATTCCCAAACAAGTATAATGTGGAAATCATAGACGATGGACTTATACAAGCATTGCACATCAGGATAACAAACCCAACTTAATTTTTCATTAGTAATTCAAGGATCTCTCAAGCCATTTTAGCTCGTGCACAACATTCCCAGTAACTGAATCATATTAAAGGAATCAGACAAAGCAAAATGAATAAATTAAGGTAAAATAAACAACAATAAGAGAGTTCAAGGAGTCGGTCGCGGTGCTTTTTCAGCAATGTTAATTTAGATTTATCTTATTGAACTCCCCATCAATCAAGATATAGCCTCCCAGGATTCAATCTTTCAGCAGGTTAATGCCACAAAACTTCAGATGAAATGTAAAGAAGGTAAATAGGCAGAAAAAGAAACAGAAGTAAAAGGTGTATGAGAACAGGAGAATGTTACGTACGGGTTATTCCAATCAGTAGTGTCCTCGTTGACAAGGTGACTCCATTTCGTTCTTCCACTACGCCCAAAGTGCTTAACCTGCATGACCCTGGGCAATATTGTCTTGTCCATCTTATCCTCTCCAGTTGGCTCAGAGTAATCACGTTGCAGAACATTATTATCAGGCTTAGCAGTTGCTGCAGGATCATCAGGATCTGTCTGGTAGAAAACACCCTTGTGGTAGTATTTTTGCATGAACCTCCATTTCGACTTGGCTTTAGGAGGAGCTTTCGGATTCCTCCTTTCCCACTCTCTCCTCTCTTCCTCCGTCATGTTCCTAACCTTATCAATCTCTTCCTTCTCCTTCAACATCGCATCCCTCTCTTCTCTGTCCCTCTTGATCCTCGCAATTTCTCTCGCCTTCCAAGCTTCATATTCCTCCGCCTCATTCAATTCGTCATCAGTGTCTACATCCGCAATGTTCGCCTCCGATTCCATATTTTTCTGAATTTCCAAATCTTTCCGTATTTCCTCAACCACAATCTGCTTAGTCTCCACCTTCCTCATCTCCAACTTTCTCTTCATTAAATCTTCAAGTGCTCGTTCCTCAGCCTCAATCCTCTCACGCTCAGCTATGGTATCTCTCTCCGACTTAGGTACAAACACAGGCTTCACCATAGCAATACCCGTTTGTTCCTCTTCCGAATCCGTCTCATACTCAGACTCCTCCTCCTCCTCCTCTTCCTCTACCTCCTCCTCTTCCTCCGGCATAAGAGCGGCCTCTTCCCGTTGCCTTAAAAGCAACTTCTCCCTAATCCTCCTCCTCCTCTCCTCCAACGCATCCTCATCTTCCTCCTCCAAATCCAACCCTTCCCCTCTATTATCCTCCTGATCCTCCGACAAAATCTCAGCTTGTCTTATAGCCCTATGATCCGCCTTCACTTCTTCGCGATTATCCGCCCTACTCTCAGCCAAACGACGCAATCTAGGATCATCCCTTCTACCAATATCTGTATCTTCATGACTAGGAAAGGCCCTCTCAAGAGCAACAGCCCTAGACATACGAATATCCTCATCTTCATCCGCCTCATCTGCCCATTCCGGAGCTTTACCAGGCCAATACCTCTTAACTTTCGTTTGCCCAATTTTACCCCTAAGCTTATCCCTAATCGCAATCACAGTATCACTAACACCCGCCGTCACCGACATGATTACAGACCAATAAAACAATCAAAGACTTCCCAACAACAGCAGACTCAATTAGGGTATCCTGAAATCCAAATTCAAAACAGAAACGAACAATTATACAATAGATTTCGACTATAACAAAATTATATGCATCACCAAGAACATAATATCAAAAAAGAAAGCAGTACGCATTAAATTAAATCTAGTAAGAAGTATTTTTCCTAACACAAATTGGGTATTATAGGGAAGAAATATTACCAACGGGAATCAGAGATTATAGGGTTAACGTGAATCCCCATTTTTATCTGCCACTAACAACGGAGCTAACAGACCAGAATTAGGGTTTTAACGAGCAAAACTAACCTCTTCAGGCCAAGTCCAACGGAGCGTGAAAATTCATCTTTGGCGCAATTAAGGACTCCAATGATGCGCTATTGGCATCTTCAAAACTGACGCAAACAATTTTGCTTCGAAGCTGCGCTATATAGGGTTTTCTTTTTTCTTTTCTTTTCTTTTTTTTTCTCTTTTAATATATTTTAATATATATGGACTTTATGTTTCATAAGTACTCCCTCTGTTCCAATTTAAAGTTTTTATTTTGACTTTGCATATAGATTACGAAAAAAAATTGTGAGTATGAAAAGTATATTAGGGCTGAGAAAGTGGGTATAGAGTTTTTGTAGTGAGTATGATAAGAGGGAGTAACTTTTATTTTATACTTTTTTGATTTCAAAATAATAAATATTATATACTTCTTCCGTCTTAAAATACATAAATTTTACCATATATTCTTCTACCCAAAACTTCTATTGCTTGTACAATCATAAAATACACTAGTTAATTATTATTATTTTCTTTTAAAAATATGTTTTAGTTAAAATGTAAACTTATATAAAGACAACCAAAAAATTATGACATTATTGTATAACAAAAAACTTAATCAAACAAAATTAACATTATTTCTAATAATCTGAAAACAAACAATTAACATTATTTCTAATCAAAATTAACATTATTCCTAATAATCTCAAACCAAACAAATTAACATTATTTCTAACAATCGGATAGATTATTTTTAGATGGTCCAATTTTTCAGTACTTCCACCATTTCATTTGTAATTTTTGTCAATGAATCTATAGTTGATGTGGTTTCCTCATTATGTTTTTTCTTCAGTTTTGCTTTCTTGATACCTATTGGTCTTTAGGATGAAGTAGCACCAGGGATACAATCATCACTTAAGTTGATAGAATTTGATGATAATTCAGAAAGTGAAGATGCTATTGGCGTCTCAGATACTTGTGAATTTGGGCGTGATGAACTATCGCCATGGTTCGGTGCAAATTTTTCAATATCTTTCATAAATGGCCATACATGATCAAACTTGAAACCTTTCTTATATTCTTCATCTTGTAGTAAAGGAGTCTTGGCTTGAACATACTGCATTAATAATTAATATAATGACATTAATGTTTTAGAAGCATCAAATCTTTTTTCCAATCTTGCTGAAGGTATTGCTCCTCCAGCAAATTATACCATTCAAGGAAATAATTATAACATGGGCTATTACTTGGCTGATGGTATTTATCAAAAATGGGCAACTTTTGTGCAAACTATCCATGACCCACGTGGTCCTAAGAAAAAATATTTTGTAACGAAACAAGAATCTTGTAGAAAAGACATGGAACGTGCATTTGGAGTTTTACAATCACGATTTGCTATTGTGGCAGCGCCGGTTCGATTTTGGAATAAAGGTGACATACATGATATGATGTCCACGTGTATAATAATGCACAACATGATAATTGCGGATGAGCGTGATATGGATTCACCAATTCCAGAAGCAATGGAAGCGCCTACTCCTAGTGTAGAAATGGTTGATGAAAATACCAGATTTGATCGATTTCTCGAGCGACATAAACAAATCAAAGATAAAGGAGCTCATTTAGCACTTAGAGATGCCTTAATTGATCATTTATGGGACGAATATACAAATTCGACTAATTAAATACTTATCCATTATGCAACTTAATTTTTATTTTTAATTTCAATTGCATTTTGAACTATTGTATTCCGGTTATCTATTTAATTGAATTTTAAATATTTTCATTTTAAAAAAATAAAGAAATAATATTTTTATTTTATTTTATTTTGTAGTCTAATTTAATTATATAATTTTATGTATTATTAATTAATTAATTAGAATGTAATAATAATATACTAATTACTAGAAAACATATTAAATAAAATGCAATAACAAAGAATATTCTGTAAATATGCTTTTTTGGTGCAAGATTTGAAGCATTATTGTTGGAGATGATAGTATACATTTGGTGCAAATTTTGCACCATTTTAAAGATATAGTGCAATTTTTGCACCAAATCATTGGAGCGAGATTGGCGAGATCTCTTCTAATTCATCCTTCTTCTGGTTCTTCATCTTCAAAAAGAGAGAAAAGAAAGAGCAGATGGTAAATTTGGTTTTTGGTGGAATCCTATTGCTTTGGAAAAGATTGCTGCTATTTACACCCGTAACTATAAGACAGAGTACAATACGTTGAAGCGCAAGAACTCGGCGTACTAAAGTTTTACATGTGTAAATAGAGACACTCTTTGGAAGATCCATGGTAGGCTTGGGGTGATTTATTATGGGCTTGGGCCAAGAACTAACATTTGCGCTTTTTAGTAGGCAAATATAGGTGTTGTAGCCTTGCTATGCAAATGCAGGCTTTGGGCTTGTCTGCCTGATGTGTCTTACGGCCTTGGCCCGGTCAAGTCTTGGTACTTTTTGACCAGGCCCGTTTTGAGATTTGACTTTTTTTTTATTTACTGTTAATAGATATTGTCTCGTTACGGAGTAAGACTTCTACTTTTGTTTCGACGTTTTTGGACGAGAAAAGAAACTAAATTGAGTAAATATAAGAAAGAGTCTCCTGTGCAACCGCCGCACCGTGCGACGGCGCCAGGCGAGCCTCCTTTTTTTTTTTTTTTTTTTTTTGTTTCCACCCAAAACTTTTTTTCCTCCCAACAAAAGTAACACTTATTATAACGAAATGTAACACTTTTTTCTTTCGAATGTAACACTTAAAAAAAAAATGTATCATAATTTTGCTGCGATTGATTAAAGATAACATAAATATTGACAACTAAACTAATGTCACACTTTTTATAAAGGAATGTAACACTCTATTTTTCAAATGTAACACTTTTTTTTCAAAATTAACATAAGATTAACAAACTAAAACTAATTTTACATTTTATAAAAAATGAATGTAACATTTTTTTTCTCAAATCTAACAGTTTATATTCTTAAATGTAACATTATATCTGAAATATAACAATTTTTTTATTGAGAAAGTAACAATTGAAATGCAAAACCCGGTTATATATATGAATTTTTACTCTTTTTTTAAAGAAGAAAAGTAAAATTTACTAAATAAAAATGTTACATTCATCTATATAAAAAATTATAATCATATATTCACTTTGTTACACTTTAAATATTACTTTTTTTAACCACAAAAACTATCAAACAATTTAAATTTTCTTGTAAAATTGCTGTTACATTTGACTGTAAAAAGTGTTACTTTTTGAAGATGAAACTATTACCTTTATCAAAAACAGAGTGTTACATCTCAGATGACGAGCAGCTCAAACTTTTTGTGTGTAAAAAAATATGTTTAAAAAAAAATCAAACCATGTCATGACCTATGTAGTTTTATTCGTCTCGTCGAGACAAACACAACGGCATTTTTTTTTTAAAAAAAAAACGACTTATAAATCTTAAATAGGTTTGTCATATTTAAATAGGTTTGAGGATAGGGCGAATTGCAATTTGAGCCCCAAAGTATAGGGGGTGTTCCCAAGTCAGACCACATTCAATCACTATTTACATTTTAGGCCCAAAAGTTGTCATTCTGTTAGCATTTTAGGTCTTTTAACCAGTTTTGTTTAAAAAAAATCGTTAAATAATGTGTGCGAGTCACATGTCACTTAACGGATGATGTTCATTAACAACAATTCATTCATTGGTTCAAAATGAAGTTGATTTTCTATTCAAAGGGGTTAAATGGAATTTCTTAAATTAAAATGATAGAAATAGAGAGAGGGAGAGAATGTCCAGTCCTCCTACACCATTCCCTACCACCACCATCTCATAGCCACCAACCACCACCTTCCGCCCACACACCACCATGAAAGCACACCCATCACATTGACCAAAAACATAACCCAATATAAATCATCACACTCCTCACTCGGAACCCTCCACATAATGGCTAGTAAATTGGCCAGAACAGAACACCAACAATTGTTAATCAATTGGGGCAGACTCCTTCACCTCCTCACCTGGATATTCGCCTAGAGATTTTCCCGCTGCACTTCAATTCGATCGGAACCCTCCACCTCATGGTCGGCCAATTAGTAGGAGAATAACTCTGGCGATTAATGTTCTCAATTCCGTCGGACTCTTTCACCTCTTGAATAACAAATTGCATTAAAACAACAATGACAGGGTTATTGTTCAAAAACATCTTCCGTTAAGTGACATGTGACTCGCATGTATCATTTAATGATTTTTTTTCTAACAAAACTGGTTTAAAAATCTAAAATGCTAACAGAATGATAACTTTGGGGGCTAAGATGTAAATAGTGATTGAATGGGGTCTGACATGGAAACAACCCCTAAACTTTGGGGCCCAAAATGTAATTCGCCTTGAGGATATAATTGTCCAAAGCAATATTCACTTTTTAGGTGGATAAAAGTAGGTTAGTATGTAAAAAAATTTGGTAATTATTTTGGAAAAAGTCCCTTAAAACCCCTCGCTAGATGTTATTCTTTTTAAAGGAGATCCCTTTTGTAAATAGCAAATAAGTAGTTATCTCGAGATTATAATTCTACATACACCCCTTAGTTGACCGGTCACATAAAACTCCTAAATACCGAAACTACCACACCCCTCAAACAAAACCCTACCTTCCCCTCCCTCATCTCATGCTCGTACCAGAAAAAAAAAGACACTGTTCGCTCTCCCTCTCTACGCCCTCTCCGGCTCCCCATCTTTTCTGGCAACCGACACCCCCGATCTCTTCTTATCCCTCCATCTTCCTCATCTCCGACCGATGATCTCTTCATCTCCTTTCGTCTTCCTCATCTCCGACCGGCCAGATCTGCGCAGCTCTTGCTAGATCTACGCAGTTCCGGTGACGATGCTTTTAATTTTTTTTTACGGAAAGTGTTTTATGAAATGTACAATGCATTAAAAAAAAATCTGTTACTTTAAAAGGGAAACAGAGCACTAGAACCTACTCTTTCCAAAAATAAATTTTTTATTAAAATAATTTCAAAATAATTATAATGAATGCATTATAGTATTTAACGATAGAACAGTTGTAACCGTAGAGATTGAAAGTGTGATTTTGTCTTCTATTTTCCCCTTCAATTATTTCAATTATTGTAGTACTCATATTTTCTATTGTGAAAATAAGTAAGGGATTTTTACCAATAAGACCCTAAAACATAGGGCTATTTATCAGTAAAAGCTCACATTTTCACAATAATTCATATGTTAAAATCAGAATACTTAAAAACCCTTAACCATTTTTAAATGACAAAACTACTCTCAACCCATATGAAATCCTCCCAACCTCTTTTACCTTTGACTACATTGACCACCACCTGCCACATGTCGGTCGCCGACCACCGCCGCTGGACAGTCGTCAACCTTCGTCGGACGACCGCCATACATTCGTCGCTGATCTTTGGCGTGACCTTCGGCCACCCATCGCCGCCTGACCTACGGCCACCGACATCGCTGCCACCGAAACTTCAGCCACCAACCGTCCTCCGGCCACCCGCCAACCACCAAACCCCCAGCCACGCCGCTTATTATAAAATATAAATATATCCGTGTTGCTTGGGTTTAAACTCTTGACCTCTTGGTCTAAAGTAATCATCTTTACCACCATGTCAAGCCTTCTTGTTTCTTTTGTAAATTATTATACTTTAAAAAAAAAAAGTGTATGGTTAGGAGTATTCTTCACAATTGAATATAGTCAATTGCTAAATTTTTAATAAAAATAAATTGATTTACCATTTGTTTGAGGTTATATGAGTGCATGTTTACTTTTTAACTTTAATCAATTGTAGAATTGAGGTTATATGAAAGCATGTTCACTTTTAGACTTGAAACAACTATAAAATTGAGTTATAAGTTATTTCACGCACAATGTAACATTGCACCTAGCATTTATTAATCAAATATTTAGTATGAAACAACTGAGAAATTTATTTCATAATTGTGAAAAATTGAGTGGTAAATTCCCAGTTATTATACTAAACAACTGAGAAATGCATGTTTCATTTAATATACTCAAAATTATGTATGAATAACTGAGAAATGCATGTCTCAGTTATTATACTCAAACTTATGCGTGAACAACTGAGAAATGCATGTCTCAGTTATTATACTCAATCTCAATTGTGAACAATTGAGAAATGCATGTCCTAGTTAATATACTAAACAAGTGTGAAATGCATGTCTCAGTTATTATACTTAACTCATGCGTGACAATTGTAAAATGCATGTTCCAGTTATAATACTCATACTCACGTGTGAACAACTGTGAAATGCATATCTCAATTATTATTTTCAACGCACGTGTAAAAAACTATGAAATGGATGTCTCAGTTCTAATACTCAAATTCATGTGTGAACAACTGCGAAATACATGTCTTAATTATTATACTAACAGTTGAGAAATGCATGTCTCAATTATCATACTAGCAACTTTGAAATGCATGTACATGTTATTATAATAACAATTGAGAAATGCATGTCTTAGTTTTTAACAAGTGAAAACAGAAAAAGTTTCCCGTATGCTTGTTTAATTCGTCTTAATGATACGATTAATACGGTGGTTTCGGATTGTTTTTTTATTTTTAATATTTGCCATATTACATTTTTAATGTTTTTGAGCCAAAAAAAAAAAAAAGAAAGAGAAAGGAAGAAAGTGCTACAAGAAAGTTGGAAAGATGCTAGGGGTACTCATTTCCCAAAAAAATATATATACAATTTTTTTTTTGGCTAGTTTGATAATGTCTGTCTTTCATAGTTGTTTTCTTTTAGCGGAAAGATGTATTGGTAAGAGCCTCAATAAGCAATTTCTTTTCAAAATTATTTTATAAGTTCTGATCCCTATTCCCGTTATAGGAAGAAAAAGAGAAAGGACATTTATAACTTTTGACTATACTATTAGTGTGAAAATGAATGTTTATCTTTTAAGAGAAAAAATAAAAAAAGAAGTCTATTTTTTAATATGTTATTAAAGCAATCATTATCGTTTTAATTTACAGTCATAATGCAATATGGTGAGATCTTTAAGCTTTGAGGCTGTCTCTTGTACAACCGTCGCATGGCGTGCGACGGCGCCGAGCTGAGCTTTTTTTTTTTGCCGGGATTTTTTTTTTTTTTTGTCACCCCAACTTTTTTTCCTCCAACAAAAGTAACACTT
This sequence comes from Campanula takesimana, assembly GCA_026119855.1. Taxonomy (NCBI): domain Eukaryota; kingdom Viridiplantae; phylum Streptophyta; class Magnoliopsida; order Asterales; family Campanulaceae; genus Campanula; species Campanula takesimana. The sequence goes on from JAOWBW010000201.1 coordinate 1,149,668, forward strand.
ATTATAACGAAATGTAACACTTTTTTTATTCAAATGTAACACTTTTTTAAAAAAAATGTACCACAATTTTGTTGCAATAGATAAAGATAACATAAAGATTGACAACTAAACTAATGTAACACTTTTTGTAAAAGAATGTAACACTCATTTTTTCAAATGTAACACTTTTTTTCTCCGAAAATTAACATAGGATTGACAACTAAACTAATGTTACATTTTATAAAAAATGAATGTAACATTTTTTTTTCTCAATTGTAACAGTTTATATTCTTAAATGTAACATTATATATGAAATGTAACAATTTTTTTATTGAGAAAGTAACAATTGAAATGCAAACCCATTTTTTTTTTGTAAAACTGCTGTTACCTTTAACAGTAGAAAGTGTTACTTTTATCATAACAGAGTGTTACATGTTAGCTGATGGGCAACTCAAACTTTTTTTGTGTAATTTTTTTTTGTTTAAAAAAAAATCAAACCATATCATGACCTATGTAGTTTTATTCGTCTCGTCGAGACGAACAAAACAGTATTTTTTATTTTTTTTTTCTGAGTTATACATCTCAAGATATAGCATTTTAAAGTTATTGGGTTTTTTTTTTAAATGTGGACATGTGGCAGCGATCTGGAAGAGGAAGGGGTAGATCTGGCCGTCGGCTGTAGCGGAACAGGCAGGCCCGCGAAGCAGCGGAGCGGACCACCCTTGCCGCACGTCGTGCATCCGCCGCACGCGAGAATTTGTCTTAAGCTTTTACGCACTTATGCTGCTATTGTAGTGTAAACATTTGATAAAATATATAGATAGTTAATTTACAGAAATTATTAAATACAACATATGAAAAGTTAATTTATGAAAATAATTATATACAATACTCCCTCCGTCCCATCAGAAGTGTCACCAATTTGTGGGACACGGGGATTAAGAAAAGGTAGTAGGTGTGTGGTAGAAAATGAAGAGAGAGAATGAGTGGGGTAAATATTAGTGTTGGTTGAATAAAATGAGTGGTGGAAAATGAAGAGAGAGAATGAGTGGGGTTAAATGGTGGGGTTGGTTGAATATAAATATATTAAAATATTTCTTGTTAGATCATTGTGGCTTGCAACACAAGTTAATAGGCACCTTCCATAAATAAAATCATGACTATGACATTAATATAAAGTATGGTCAAAATAGTCAATGTGTAGAATCCCTGAAATGTTATTTATCTATCTTTGATGGGCAAGATGGTAAATCAACATTGCTTTAGAAATGAATAGGTATGGTCCCTATTTGAAGTGTCACCATGTTTACTATTTAAAGGCCTCTCCATCAAGCCTAAAACATACTTGATTCTTACTTTCTCTCATCTAAATTCTCTCTTCATTATTGAAAGAACTTTTGAGAGACTAAGAGACACTTTCATTTAGAAGATCATCTCCCTACATTATCTTGTACTTCATTCTTATTCTCCCTTCAAGAATCAAAATGTATTCAACAGGTATACATTTATTACATGCTTCCGCTTCATCTTTTCCTCATTCTTCTTCTAAATATGAGTTAGGCATTAGGGGATAATAATTGTTCTATCAATTGGTATCAGAGCCCGCTCATTATTTAGTTTGAGTTTGAGTTTTTGTTTTAAGAAAAGGTTTATGCTTTGACTATGATTCATTTTCCCTGTTGAATCTTAAGGTATTTGATGATTGATTAAGGACTCTAATTCATTCATAGAGTACTGATGATCTTCATCTAAATTAAGTAAATGGTTTGAAAAAGTTTTGTTATTTAAAAATGGTTCTTGTGAGACTATCCCTTCATAACATGGTTTTATGTCTAAGTGCATACCATTTGGATCTACTCACTTGATTCCATTAAATTTTAAAGCAAGATTATCCCTATATAACGTGGTTTTATGTTTTAAGGACATATCATGTGGATCTACTTGCAATTCATTAATTTTGGGAAAGTTTGAACAAAATTCACAAGTGCAGAAATCATCTTGCTCGGCCGAGTCCTTTGTTTTGAGCGGCCGAGCGTATGAAAAGGCGCGAACTGCTCGGCCGAGTCTTGGGATCTGCTCGGCCGAGCACATGAACAGGCGCCAAAAATGGCATAAACCGGTCGGGTCGAGTTCGGTCCGGTTCTCTTGACTACCCGGTCGGGTTTTTGGTTTTTCCCGGTCGGACCAAGACTTGCGCGGCCGAGCATTTGGTTTTGCACGGTCGAGCATTGTATGTCAAATAAGGCAATTGTTTCTGATTAAGGTGCGCGACCGAGCACATCATAAGACTCGGCCGAGCAGCTCGGCCTAGCATTTTGTTTAGAGCGGCCGTGCATATCATGCCAAATTGACCAAAACCTTCTGATGGAGGTGCTCGGCCGTGCACTTTTCTATGCTCGCCCGAGTAGGTACTATTCACAAGTTTTGGAAAATTTTAAATTCTGCATAAAACCTTGTTTTCCTTTTTGATCAAAACATTTATTTTTCAAACCTTAAAGCCCTGATTAATTATATGCTTAAATAATTTTATTCATTATTTAAATAATATTATCACCTAAGTGATTAACGTTATTTAAATGCAAAATTATTAAAGTGTTGAATGTTTAAGATATGAATGACTTGAATTTTCCAAAGAAGATCTTGACATTTGACTAACGATGGTATATCAGGCTGGAAACCTTGACTGGTCTCCTCAACCATCCGAACGGATTGGTGGAACGACTAAGGTTGAACAACGCCACGTACTAAGAAAGTCTTAAGCATTCATGTGATGACATATAAAATGAACATTTAGTAATTTTATTAAATGATTAAGACTACCCAAAGGAAGATTAAGCATTTAATCAAATATTGTTCAAATTACTTGTCATCTAAAGTAGTTATTTATGAGTCAATTCGCAATCCAAAGATTAGTTTTGATGTCATGTTAATTGCTTTATTGATGGATTTCATTTGATATAATTAATCTTTTAATTCATAATGTAGTTACTTATTATTGTTTTGTATTCATTCTTGTTCTCGATTCCCAGATTTACTTAAAGCTTCTTCTATTACTGCTGCGATGAGCACAATTCCGATGCTTAATGGGATAAACTTTAAAACTTGGAAAAACAAAATTACTATGATCTTGGGCTGCATGGACATAGACCTCGCATTTAGGGAGCCTATTCCTCTTCCTCTTAGTGAAGATAGCACCGCTGAGGACCGCTTGAACTCTGAGAAGTGGAAACGCTCTAATCGCGTAAGTCTTATGATCATGAAAAATGTCGTCCCGGAGGCATTTCTTAACAGTGTCCCCGAGGACGTTGATGCTAAAACCTTTCTTGAGACACTTGAACAGCGCTTTGCCAAAAGCGAAAAATCGGAAACAAGTTCTTGTTTAAGAAAGCTTGTTTCCATGAAGTACAAGGGTACCGGGAACTTAAGGGAGTATATTTTAGAAATGCTTCACTTATCAACTAAACTAAAAGGACTTAAGTTAGAGATATCGGAAGATCTTCTCGTCCATTTAGTGTTGATTTCTCTTCCTCCTCAGTTTGGTCACTTTGAGGTGACCTATTATTGTCAGAAAGACAAGTGGGATATTAATGAATTAATATCGCATGTGACACAAGAGGAAGATAGGTTGAAGCAACCTAAAATTGAAGGTGCTCATTTAGCATCCACCTCTTCTCATGGGACTAAGAGAAGAGGGAAGGAAATTGCGGTAACAAGCAATAAGAAACCTAAAGGATCATCTGATGATCGTAAGGAAAAGAAGTGCTTCTTTTACAAGGACCCTACGCACATGAAGTATGACTGCCCTAAGTATCACGCTTGGCGTGCTAAGAAAGGTATATCATTTGGTCTTGTTTGTACTGAGGCTAATTTAGTTTCAATTCCTTCATATACATGGTGGTTGGATTCTGGTGCAACAACTCACATTAGTATGTCTATGCAGGGTTGCCTGAATTACCGAAGACCTAGCGAGGATGAAAGATTCATCTATATGGGAGCTGGGAACCCGGTAGAAGTCATAGGCATTGGAACCTTTAGATTGTTATTAAGTACCGGATATTATTTTGTATTGAATAATACTTTCATTGTACCTTCGTTTAGAAGGAATTTAATATCTATCACTGTTTTGGACAAAGAGGGTTACTCTTGTTCGTTTGGAAATAATAGATGTGATCTTTATTTTAATTCCATTATTGTTGGTACTAGTACTTTATCGAGTAGTGATAATCTTTATTTGCTTAACACTACTCAAATAATCAATGAGTCCCATAATAATGAAACTAAAAGTAAAAAGCGAAAGTTTTCAAGTGAAAATTCTTATACCTTATGGCATAGGCGTTTAGGTCATATCTCCAAAAGGAGAATTGACAAGCTTGTGTCTGAGGGAATCATAAATAAACTTGATATTCCGGATAAAGACTTTTGCATTGAATGCCTAAAAGGAAAATTTACAAACACGAAAAGGAAAGTATCCTCGAGAGCATCAAGTGTCTTAGAACTAATACATACGGATATTTGTGGACCATTTCCTACTCCTTCTTGGAATGGTCAACAATATTTTATTACGTTCATAGACGACTACTCTCGATATGGATACATTTATTTACTTCATGATAAATCTCAATCTTTGGACGTTTTCAAGTCTTTTAAGGCCGAAGTTGAAAATCAACTTGGGAAGACTATTAAGAACGTTAGATCCGATCGTGGTGGGGAGTACTATGGTCGGAATGATGGTTCGGGAGAACAACGTCCGGGTCCTTTTGCTCTCTATCTTGAAGAGTGTGGGATTGTCCCTCACTACACTATGCCGGGTACGCCTAGCATGAATGGTGTAGCTGAGAGACGTAATAGAACCCTTAAGGATATGGTAAGAAGTATGGTTTCTTGTACTTCTTTACCTCACTCATTATGGGGCGATGCTTTAAAAACAGCTACTTATCTTCTCAATAGGGCTCCCTCTAAGGCTACTAACAATAAAATCCCTTATGAATTATGGACGAATAAGAAACCGTCCTTAAATCATCTTCATGTTTGGGGTTGTCCAGCAGAAGCTAGGCCTTATAGGCCTAACGAAGGAAAATTGGACGCTAAGACAGTTAGTTGCTACTTTGTAGGGTATGCCGAGAGATCAAGGGGCTATAAATTTTACAACCCGAAATCTAGAACGTTTTTTGAAACGGGAAATGCTAGGTTCTTTGAGGATGTTGAGTTTAGAGGGGAAATTAGGAATAATAATTTTGAATTTAAGGAAGAGGAGGAATCCATTTTTATACCTCTTCCCTTAGTAGTTCCAATTGAAAATCAAGTACTTGTACCTGAAATTCAAGAGGAACAAATTCAAAATATTGACTCCCCTATAAATATTGAACAACATGAAAATGTTGATCAAAATGAGGAAATTCAACAACCTCAAAATGAGGAAGAACCGGTGCCTTTAAGAAGATCAAATAGAGTAAGAAGAAGTGCCATCTCGGATGATTATGAGGTGTATCTAGCCGAGAATGAAGGACACTTAGGCTTAGTGGGAGATGAGCCTCTCACCTTCCATCAAGCCATTAATAGTCCTAATTCTCATAAGTGGATCAATGCCATTAATGAAGAGTTGAAATCTATGAAAGACAACGACGTTTGGGATCTTGTCCCATTACCGAAGGATGTGAAACCTATTGGTTGTAAATGGATATTTAAAACCAAAAGGGATTCACAAGATAATGTGGAAAGATATAAGGCTCGTCTTGTTGCTAAATGTTTTACTCAAAAGGAAGGTATTGATTACAAAGAAACATTCTCTCCGGTATCTTCTAAAAACTCCTTTATGATCATTATGGCATTAGTAGCACATTTTGATCTTGAGCTTCATCAAATGGATGTTAAGACCGCTTTTCTCAATGGAGACATTGAGGAAACCATCTATATGAAGAAACCAGAAATGGTGGATGATTTGGAACAAACTAATCAATTAGTTTGTAAACTTAAGAAATCCATTTATGGGTTCACGCAAGCTTCTCGTCAATGGTATTTAAAATTTAACCAAGTAATTCTTTCATTTGGTTTTGAAACGAATCTTGGTGAAGATTGTATATACCATAAGTTCAGTGGGAGTAAGTTTATATTCTTAGTCTTATATGTGGATGATATTTTACTTGCTAGTAATGACATGAACCTCCTTAAAGACACTAAGAAATTTCTTTCAAAGAAATTTGAAATGAAAGATCTTAGTGAGACATCTTTTGTATTAGGAATCCAAATACACCGTGATCGCTCACGAAGTACTTTAGGATTATCACAAAAGGCCTATATAGAGAAGGTATTACAAAGGTTTAGCATGCAAAACTGTAAACCACGTGCCACCCCTGTCTCTAAAAGGGATAAATTCAGTCTCAATCAATGTCCCAAAAACAATTTTGAAACCAAGTATATGGAAAACATCCCTTACGCATCAGCAGTAGGAAGCTTAATGTATGCTCAAGTCTTTACTCATCCAGACTTAGCTTTTATTGTTGGAATGCTTGGTCGATACCAAAGCAATCCAGGGAGAGAACATTGGGTCGCAGCCAAAAGAGTGATGTGGTATTTACAAAACACCAAGGACTACATGGTTACATATTCAAAGTCGGATCATCTTGAGATCGTTGGGTATTTCGATTCCGACTTTGCTGGATGCCAAGACAGCCGTAAATCAACGTCTGGTTATGTCTTCACATTAGCCGGTGGAGCCATTTCTTGGAGAAGTGCCAAGCAGACACTCGTTACTTCCTCCACCATGGAAGCCGAGTTCGTTGCTTGTTTCGAGGCATCCAATAAAGCTATATGGTTGCGTAAATTCACTGAAGGACTGCGTATTGTCGATAGCGTCGAAAGACCTATTAAGCTATATTGTGACAATAGGGCGGTGGTCTTGTACTCCAACAATAACAAGAGCTCGTCAAAGTCTAAACACATTGACATTAAATTTCTTGTTGTAAGAGAGAGGGTACGAAATGAACAAATAGAAATACAACTTATTGGTACAAACTCTATGTTAGCGGATCCGTTTACTAATGCGTTATCACCTTTATTGTTTCACAAGCATGTTGCTCATATGGGTGTAACAACTTTTGATAACATTTAATATAGTGGGAGTTTGTGTTGTTTTCTTCAATTTTATTGTTCTATTATTATTTAAAGTTTGATCTCATTTGGTTAAGTTGGACTAGTTGGAAGAATATGTATATATTCATTAAGATCCATGCTACACATCCATACTTTTGATCTATGTCATTTAGTTGAATTAGTATATGTAATTATAGTGGGTTTAGTTGCGAATCAATTACAACGACTGTCCCTTTAGTTCTATACTTGTATGGCTAATGGACGAGATTGTTATAAGTGATAACAAAGTGCACATTTGGGTTGTCATTTATGTTATACTTGTGATTTAAAGGAAGAAATTTGTTTTGCAACCCAAGTGTGAGATTGTTAGATCATTGTGGCTTGCAACACAAGTTAATAGGCACCTTCCATAAATAAAATCATGACTATGACATTAATATAAAGTATGATCAAAATAGTCAATGTGTAGAATCCCTGAAATGTTATTTATCTATCTTTGATGGGCAAGATGGTAAATCAACATTGCTTTAGAAATGAATAGGTATGGTCCCTATTTGAAGTGTCACCATGTTTACTATTTAAAGGCCTCTCCATCAAGCCTAAAACATACTTGATTCTTACTTTCTCTCATCTAAATTCTCTCTTCATTATTGAAAGAACTTTTGAGAGACTAAGAGACACTTTCATTTAGAAGATCATCTCCCTACATTATCTTCTACTTCATTCTTATTCTCCCTTCAAGACATCAAAATGGATTCAACAGGTATACATTTATTACATGCTTCCGCTTCATCTTTTCCTCATTCTTCTTCTAAATATGAGTTAGGCATTAGGGGATTATAATTGTTCTATCATTTCTATTTTGGGTAGTGACACTTGTGCTGGGACTGGCCAAAAGGGAAATAAGTGACACTTCTGCTGGGACGGAGGGAGTATATAAAAGTCAGTTTTTTTTTTTTTTTGAGCAAATATATAAAAGTCAGTTCTTAAATTTAAAATATAAGACACCCCATGAGAAGAGTCAATTTCTTTAAAAACACATTTTCCAATATTTTGGCTAATACTAATAATTCATATACAAATAGTAATGTACATTACTATATATAGTATGACATTAATAGATAATAAAGTGTTATTTCATGTACATCAGTACATGTAATCCCTCACAGAGAGAATAATTGGACCTTTTATAACACCTATCACCAAGTTTCATGTTATATATGGCACGAGACCCCAATAATCAGCACAAAAATCTTTTAGGGGTACTAGTATAAGATGAAAGCAAAATGTCCAAAGTACAAGTTACTAAGCTTTGGAAGTTGGAATGATACAAATAAATTAATACTCCCTCCGTCCCAAAAGATCTTCTCATTTATTATTTTTCATTGTCCAAAAAGTTCTTCTTATTTATTAGGCTTAAATGTGCATAAACACAATATGTCTAATGAAGCAAGTATTTATATCCTTAAAAAGTTTGAATAGTCAAACGTGTAAAGATCATTTTAATAAGACGGAGGGAGTACTAACAAATAAAAAATGGGACTGTCACGTATGAACAAAGGAGAGGTAGATATCGATGGACCCCTATGTATTGCGTAAACCAGATACTGACTGGCTCTGCTTTGTTGGCTTCATTATTATGCTACATGCCTCATTCTTAGAAAGTCATAAATACAAACAAAAAAAAATACAAGCCCCATATAATTGTAAAGATAAGAAATGGGGTTAGTATGGCCATCTTAGGGTGTCTATTTTTTATTTTTTTTTCTAGAAGAGAGAGACAAAGTTCACATCCGTCTTTAAAAGAAGGGTTAATTACAAATTAGGACTTAAATTCTTATATGATGTTCCCAATCGGGGTCTGAATTTTTATTTTTAGTGATTTAGGGTTTGTATTGATATTTTTTTGCCCAAATTAGAGATTTTTAACGATTTCCATCCAAATACACCGTTAAGTGAACATGTGCGTTGCATGTGATTTTGGGTTAGGGTATTTTTGTCATTTCAGATGAAAATTGTCAAAAAGTTAGGCCCCAATTTGGGACTTTAATAATACTCTAGGCCCTAATTTGTAATTAACCCTTGTTTTTGTTCAAAACTCAAAAATTCTAAATTATTTTGTTATGTCTAATTACTCCCTTCCACCTCCGTCCTAAAAATCATCATTAAACATTCAACTTAATTATTATAAATAATTTTTGATTAATAATTTTAGTTTAGTGTATCTATTTTAATAAAAAATTAAATATTTTTTTTATTCAAATTTTCATTAGTCTGATTGAATCAATCTAAAATTAAACCTTCACACTAATTATTACGAATAAATTTTTAAATAATGTTTAATTTATCTAATGAAAATTCAAAACTTGTTTGTTATTGATAAACCATCAATAATACTATCAATAAAAATGTTTAAGTTTTTTATTAAAATAGATAAACTAAACTAAAATTATTATTCAAAATTTATTCATAATAATTAAGGTGAATGCTTAATGATACTTTTTAGGACTGAGGAGGAAGGGAGTAATTAGACACATCAAAATAATTTAAAATTTTTGAGTTTTGAACAAAATAAGGGTTAATTACAAATTAGGGCCTAGAGTTTTATTAAAGTCCCAAATTGGGGCCTGATTTTTTTACAACTTCCATCAGAAATGACAAAAATACCCTCACCCAAAGTCACATGCAACGCACATGTTCACTTAACGGTGTTTTTTTTAATGGAAATCGTTAAAAATCCCTAATTTGGGAAGAAAAAAAAAATAAATACAGGCCCTAAATCGCTAAAAATAAAAAGTTAGGCCCCGATTGGGGACCTCATATAAGACTTTAGGCCCTAATTTGTAATTAACCCTTAAAAGAATGTTCATATTTCACTTTTTTTTTAATTATGTTTTAGTTAGGAGACAAGGAAAGGGATCGAACACAAGATGAGACATTGGGTATCACGGGTGATACAAGAGTTGTTTTTTTTTTTTTTTTTAAGAGACGAGTGATGCAAGAGTTAAGCATCACTAATACTGTCATAATGATGTTAGCCCTAATAACTCGTAACTCTTGGATCACTTGTACTACACAATATGGTATAGATCTCGTCTCATCGAATACTAGACCTCATAAATTGTAAAGCTTGACTTTTACCACTAAGTCATCTTTAATTTGAAGACTGGAAAGTATTGGTTAAAGAGAAATGCTAGGGGCACAAAATAAGGTTACAAAATCTTGCTCACAAAATGAGGTGACGATATTTTATTGGTTGCATCGATAATGGATCCGTCACACTCTAATTAGAAACACCAGTAAAATCATGACATCTAGGATTTTGTGAGCAATATTTTGTGATTTTTTTGTGCCCCTAGTATTATTCTTGGTTAAATAGCTAAACTTAAGCATTTTTTATAACATAAGTACATAAAAACTTTTAATGATCTTATCATGTTTTTGTTGGAGTAGAGATCCCTCAAAGAAACAAGGAGAAGAAAATCTGGAGCAGTGTTCCAGGCGGGCGCCTGGTATTGACCAGGCGGGCGCCCGGTTTGGACAGAAGGTCCGGTTCCTGGAATTGGTATGTAAGCGGGCGCCTGGTCCCCTTCAAGAGGGCGCCTGGAATGCCGAGAAAGTGCAGATTTTCAGGATTTCTCTTATGTTTAGGTTTAGGTCTTACTCTTGGTTTGCTATATATAAACAATGTTCCGCCCCCATACTCATTGTAACTCAGATTTAACATATTATAGTGCAAGATCCTGGCTTGGTAGTGCCCCCAGACGTAGTCAAACATATTGACGAACTGGGTAAACAATTTCTGTGTCTTTTCTTGCTTTGATTTCTTGTGCTTTGTTTGTGTGCTCTTATTATTCTTGTGGGTTTGCTTGGGTAGTGGAGGGCCAAATTCACAACAACTGGTATCAAGAGCTCTGGTTGGAGATCAGGGTTAATCGTAAGATTGGTTTATCAAGCGATTGGGGGTTGTCAAGCAATCAAGAATGGGCAAGGACAAACAGGCGGTTGAGAAATTTGATGGATCTGACTACGGGTTTTGGAGGATGCAAATAGAGGATCTCTTGTACAACAAAGATCTCTATAAGCCTCTAAAGGGTGTCAAACCGAAAGGAGAAAAGCAAGAAGATTGGGATCTCATGGATCGGAAGGCCCTAGGGGTGGTTAGATCTACTTTGTCAAAGTGGATCGCGAAGACTACCAAGAAGGCGAAGACCACAAAGGAGCTATTGGATTATCTTACTGAGAGATTTGAAACTCCATCTGCTGCAAACAAAGTTGGTTTGATACGCAAGATGGGTAGTCTCAATATGCAAGAGGGAGGATCATTAGCTAAGCACATCGATGAGTTTATGGATGTTATAGACTCATTGACTGCGCTGGATATTACGTTTGATGATGAGGTTCATGCGTGCTTGTTGCTAGCGTCTTTACCAGGAAGTTGGAGCGGAACGGTGACAACGATCAATGCTTCAGCGGGTAAGAACAAGTTAAAGTATGATGATGTTAAGGATTTCTTGTTGGGCGAGGAAAATCGTTTGAAGAAGTTGGGGACATCGTCTACTTCGGGATCGGCCTTAGCTACTACTAGCAGGGGAAGGCCGGGTACTAGCAATAAGGGGAGAACTGAATCAAGGGAAAACGTAGTGGGTGGTAAGGGCAAGGCCGTGGAGATCAGAGATAAACCAAGGGTTGCGAAAGGATCGGTGCAGTGTTATCATTGCAAGGAGTTAGGACACTACAAAAAGGATTGTCCCAATCGTGGGGGCAATTCGGTGAATGTGACAGTCGAAGGTGATGATGTACTAGTTCTGAGTGTTAGTAGTGCACTAGAATCATGGGTGCTGGATTCGGGGGCATCATTCCACTCTTGCGGGCATGCAGAAGAGATGGAAAATTATACTTCCGGTGATTTCGGTAAGGTCTATCTGGCGGATGGCGAGCCTTTGGAAATCAAGGGGAAGGGGGATGTCAGAATAGGAGCATCGGACGGGAAGGTCTTACATCTGAACGGGGTCAGGCACATTCCGGGTTTGAAAAAGAACCTATTATCAGTTGGGCAGTTGGACGAAGAAGGTTACAAGGTAACATTCGGCTGTAGGAACTGGGTTATTACCAAGGAGGATCGTGAGATCGCTCGGGGTGATAAGGAGGGGACACTGTATTTGGCGAATAACACCAAGGATAGTATCGCGGTGGCGTCAGCCAAGGGTGATACTGATTTGTGGCACTGTCGATTGGGTCACATGAGTGAGAAGGGGATGAAGATACTTTGTTCAAAGGGACTACTACCGGGTTTAAAGACAGTCGACGTGGGGATCTGCAAAGATTGTGTGTTTGGAAAACAGGCGAGAAGTAATTTCTCGAGGACAGGTAGGGCTTTGAGGGAAGCAAAGTTAGAACTGGTTCACACGGATTTGTGGGGACCATCTCCGGTAACTTCTCTGGGTGGTGCGTCATATTACATGACCTTCATTGATGATTCAACAAGGAAGGTCTGGGTTTATTTCTTGAAACACAAAGATGAGGCATTCGAGGTGTTTAAGAAATGGAGGGCCTTGGTAGAGAATCAGACGGGACTTAAGCTTAAGTGCTTGAGGTCAGATAACGGAGGGGAGTATGAGCTCGGGGAGTTCAAGGAATATTGTGCAGCGAATGACATTCGTATGGAGAAGACTCCAAAGGGCACACCACAACACAACGGGGTTGCAGAAAGGATGAACAGGACATTGAACGAGCGGGCTAGAAGTATGAGGTTGAAGTGTGGACTTCCGAAGACGTTTTGGGCATATGCAGTTGACACGGCGGCTTTCTTGATCAATAGGGGACCATCGGTACCATTTGGGGAATGGAATTCCAGAGGAAGCATGGAGTGGCAAGCAGGTAAATCTGTCATTTCTTCGCATATTTGGCTGCGTTTCATATGTTCATATTGATTCTGCTGATAGAACTAAGTTAGATGCAAAATCTGTAAAATGTACGTTTATTGGGTATGGTGGGGATGACTTCGGGTATAAGTTTTGGGATGACCAAAACCATAAAATTATTCGTAGTCGAGATGTGGTATTCAATGAACAGGTATTGTACAAGGACAGAAAGGGGGCATCTGATGATATTGGTTCGGAACCGGAGGTTGTAGAGGTGGATATTCCAGACTCGGGTGGGAGCATGACGGTTCATGATGACCAAGGTCAGGGGGTCACTGAAGATGAACCACATACTCCGGAACCGGATATTCCGCTGCGTAGATCCAGCAGGTTGCGTGGATCACCTGACAGGTATACTCCTTCAAATTACTATTTGTTGTTGACAGATAGTGGGGAACCAGAATGTTATGCGGAGGCTGTTCGTAGTTCACTTTGTGATAAGTGGAAAGCTGCGATGGGTGATGAGATAGACTCATTGAAAGCCAACAAAACTTGGGAGTTGATTAGACTGCCTAAGGGGAAGAAGGCATTGCATAACAAGTGGGTTTACCGGATCAAGGAGGAGGTAAACGGCAGTAAACGTTACAAGGCAAGATTGGTTGTAAAGGGCTTTCAGCAAAAGTACGGTATTGACTACACCGAGGTATTCACTCCTGTTGTGAAGATGACCACTATCAGAATGGTTCTAGGGATAGTAGTGGCGGATAACTTGTTGCTGGAACAGATGGATGTAAAAACGGCCTTTCTTCATGGTGATTTGGAGGAAGAAATTTACATGGTACAACCAGAGGGTTACTTGTCTAAGGGTAACGAGGAACTGGTTTGCAGGTTGACTAAGAGCTTGTATGGCCTTAAACAAGCTCCTAGGCAGTGGTACAGGAAGTTCGATGGATTCATGCACGATATTGATTTTATCAGATGTGAGGCGGATCATTGTTGCTATTTAAAGAACACGGACAATGGGTATATAATCTTGCTGTTATATGTGGATGACATGCTAATAGCCGGCTCTAGCAGTAGAGAGGTAAACAGATTGAAGGCTCAGTTGTCAGAACGGTTCGAGATGAAGGATTTGGGGGAGGCCAGAAAAATCTTGGGCATGCGGATTGACCGGAATAGGGAGTTGGGTAAGTTGGTTCTTTCACAAGCAGAATACGTTGAGAAATTCTTGGCAAGGTTTTGCATGGAAGAGGCGAAGCCAACAGGGACACCATTGGGTATGCACTTCAATCTATCCGAAAAGGACTCACCTAAGGGCAAGGAAGAGCGTGACAAGATGGAGAGGACTCCATATGCTTCGGCAGTGGGGAGTCTAATGTATGCAATGGTGTGTACAAGGCCGGATATTGCACATGCGGTGGGAGTAGTCAGCCGGTACATGGGCAATCCTGGGAAGCAACATTGGGAAGCGGTTAAATGGATCCTGCGCTACTTAAAGGGTACTGCTGGTAAGGCTCTATGTTTCTCAAGCAAGGAGGTCGTGTTAGCGGGTTATGTGGATGCGGATTTGGCATCAAGTGATCTTGATAAGAGGAGGAGTACCACGGGTTATGTTTTCACATTGGGTGGTACGGCTATCTCCTGGGCTTCTAAATTGCAGAATATCGTGGCTCAGTCGACTGCGGAAGCAGAATATGTGGCAGTGACAGAGGCAAGCAAAGAGATAGTATGGTTGCAGAACTTCTTGGGTGAACTTGGGAAGACGCGAAGTGGTAATGCTCTCTACAGTGACAGTCAGAGTGCAATACATTTGGCTAGGAATCCGGCGTTTCATTCTAGGACGAAGCACATTGAGCTGAGGTTTCACTACATCAGGCATCTCTTGGAGAGGAAGATCTTAAGGCTGGAGAAGATTTTGGGATCGGAGAACCCGGCTGACATGTTGACCAAGGTGGTAAACCTTGAAAAGTTGAAGCTATGCATAGCTTCAATTGGGCTTGGAGAATAAGAGAGGTGGAAGGCACTACCATGATCGAGGTGAGCACTAGGAAGACACCAAGGATGAGTTGAAGACGGATACGGGGTTTGTATATGCGGTTGATCTCTAGGTGGGATATTGTTGGAGTAGAGATCCCTCAAAGGAACAAGGAGAAGAAAATCTGGAGCAGTGTTCCAGGCGGGTGCCTGGTATTGACCAGGCGGGCGCCCGGTTTGGACAGAAGGTCCGGTTCCTGGAATTGGTATGTAAGCGGGCGCCTGGTCCCCTTCAAGCGGGCGCCTGGAATGCCGAGAAAGTGCAGATTTTCAGGATTTCTCTTATGTTTAGGTTTAGGTCTTACTCTTGGTTTGCTATATATAAACAATGTTCCGCCCCCATACTCATTGTAACTCAGATTTAACATATTATAGTGCAAGATCCTGGCTTGGTAGTGCCCCCAGACGTAGTCAAACATATTGACGAACTGGGTAAACAATTTATGTGTCTTTTCTTGCTTTGATTTCTTGTGCTTTGTTTGTGTGCTCTTATTGTTCTTGTGGGTTTGCTTGGGTAGTGGAGGGCCAAATTCACAACAGTTTTTTGTGAGTGTAAATATAAATTAGAACTTGTTGCATGTTAGGGATGATACACTAATTTCTCCAAAAACTGAACATTTATTTTAAAACAAATTTAAGAATTTTGAGCATTTATTTAACAGAGGGATAGGGAGTAAGATTTATTTTATCTTTTCTATTTTTTTTAAAATCAATGTCCTTATTAGTATAATAAGTTTTTCTTTTCATAATAAATTTACACTTTTTGTCCATCTTAAAATAAATATTAAAATTTTAAATTAGAAATAATTTCAATAAAGTTTTATCATGGTGTAGACATTGTACAAGAAGTAAAGCTCATTCCTTAATAATTTTGACAAATCAACTATAATACTTATAATAAGACATTCAAAACAACACTCACGCTAGCCAGTAAATATTTGATTTCTAATTCTGAAAGAATTTCATAAATTATCTCAAAAGAAAATTAATTCCGTTCCATGTAAAGACTACATATCTAAATTTCAACTCATTAAATTTATATTTTTCACACTTTTACATTGTTTATTATTTGTATTACTCTGATTATATTCTTTCCTACTATGTATGAAATAAACCTATCATATTTAACATGAAATGTTTTTTAGAAGAAAAAATTATTCATAGTTTACTTTGTAAAATTGGATTTTGTAAATAGAACATAGAAAGAAATATTAACGTAAAATGGAGAGAGTAAAACAGAATTAACATGCATAATTAAGTACTCTTAATCTTCACGCTATAGACTTCCAAGCAACTTGGAGTAGTAATTTATGCATATTGTTTGATGTTTGGGGTTCTTTCTAATAGTGTCTTCTTTTTTTATTACCTTTTCCATTAACAAACAGCTATACTTTTTGTTAATAAAAAATGTCAATGAAATTTAAGCATTTTTCAACCATTGGATTAAACAAACATATCGACTGATTACTATTCTATACTCAATTAAAATTAATCGAGTGAGACAAGAACTTTTGTACTACTTTTCGTATACAAAAAATAAGGGAAATAATAAAGTTACAAAAAATGGTTACAAAACGATGTGTCATAATTGTGTTGGTGTTTTTAATTAGAGTGTGTCGGGTCCACTATCGATATAGCCAATGAAATATGGCCACCACATCTTGTATCCTTCATTTTGTGAACTTCTTTTGTAAGCCTAGCATTGCCAAAAAAATAATACAATTAGTTATTCCCTTGGGCCTTTCAACCAATCTCTATTTCCTAAAACCCCATAGCCTTCTCTCTTATGACGCTTGGGTCCTAAGAGAGGAAACTAAATGCCATAAAGCCCTATTATGATATTCCCTTATGACATTAAAGTTAAAAATTGACGAAACTTCCATTTCTTTCATTTAAAACACGATTCCCTTCCCTCTCACTTCTCCCCTCTCTTTAAACACCAAAAATCCCATTTCTCTATTTCCGTCCTTCCCGTCAACACACCCAACCCTCCCCTCCTTCCCATTACACCCCACCTTCCTTCTTTTTCCCCCACCAGCGTCCCACCCTCCGTTCACTGACGTTTTTTTATGTGTCTCCCTCTGGCGCTGATAGACAAAATTATAATACCTCGCAAGTGCACGAGCTATCGTCATAGCAATATGCAAACACAAGGGTCGATCCACAGGGACTTGGATTAATTCAAAGTTATTTAATTATTTTAAACGCAATAAATAAAACAAAGCACAAATAAAAGATAGGTGATCAACATGAGCAAGCATATAAATGATAGGAATCGCAGAATTAAAAGATATCTCCGTCTTTAATTCAAATATCATTGGTACATCTTTTCACTTTTCACCCTATTCACTTAATCACGAGATTTATTTCAATCTCTGTTTCTTCTTTCAGATTAGTTAATAGTAGTGGCACACTCACTAGAAACCCTAATCAATAATCAAATCTAACTGGCACAGTCTAGATCTAAGAATTAATTGCTTTAATGATTTAAAGAAACTAAGATCAAGAACGCTTTCTACAATTATTTCATATAGATAATCGTCTAATTTTACCTACTTCACAATTTACCATGGCATATACATAAATCGTAAAGATGCTACTTATGAATATCTATACTGGCACAGTAAATAGAAAATTCTAGCAAAAATCAATCACAAGGATAAATAGGGTGATCAAATCTACAAACCCTAGCAATAGATTTAAATTAAGCACAAGTAAAATTATAAATAGAGATAAAGAGATGAAAAGAAAAATACCTCAATTAAATAAAAAGATAAAAGTTACCTCAAACCTTGCAAACCTTACAAATATTTACTAGCTACATTGTTGATAAAGAATACTAGAAAACTAATCTACTATTTATAGGAGAAAAACTAACCTAAATCTAAAAGGAAAAAGAATTGTAAAAAGAAAAGGAAACTAAAAAGAAATCCTAAACTAAAAAGAATAGTCAAAAGATATCATAATGGATTAGAAAACTAAATTCCTTCTCCAACTTGGGGTAATTTTTGGGCTGAATTCTGAAATGCCTCAAAGGTCCCTCGTAATTTGATAATTTCCAGATTAGTCCTCAGCTTTAAGAAATTCCAGAACAGTCCATGTGTTTCAAAATTGTAGTTTGGTCCCTGAATTTCAGCAGATTTTTCACAGCAGCCCCTGGCCTTCATACAATTGCTCTAATAAGCTCTTTTTCTCCCTCTTTCTTGTTGATTGAGCACATAATCACCCTAGACAACAAAAACACAAAAATACACAAATCAAATAACAAAAGCTTGAGAACAAAGCAATAATTAAGCTTAAAAGTATCTAATTAAATGAGTAAAAACTCACCCATCAAATACCCCCAAACTTAATCATTTACTTGTCCTCAAGTAAAACAAAAGTAAACTACCTACCAAACAATTTTTTTTTTACTAAAATAAAACAAACTAATCTACTAAAACAAAACATATTTTTTTAAATTATTATTGTTCTTGTCAAGTCATGATCATTGGCGCATAAAAGTCTCATAAATCGAATATACATACTCAATATGAAATCAATCAATACAATGCAAGTCAAAAATATGCAACCCAATCAATATAATCTCACTATGATTCTCCGTGTGTGTGTGCAATGCAATAACTAGATCACCGTCAAACCCGGAATACATTATAAAGTCAAGAATCCATTCATTCTCTAATAGATATGATATATGGAGTTGAAGATTTAATGGAACATGAAATGTGAAGATCAAGAACCAAATAGCTTGCTTTTCATGACTATCTCCACTAATGGGGACTACAATCAACTAAAGATCAATTAGGACTTTATTAGCTTGTAATGTTAGGCTCGTTAAGGGCTACAAACGAAAGGTAAAGAATTCAAATTCAAGAGAGAATAACCAAAGAGTCTTCAAATAATAACACAATTTCGCACAACTCTTGGGCCTCTGTCGTTTCACCAATGCATCAACCCCCAAACTTGAACATATATTACTCTTGACTTTGAGTTGAATGCGCTCCTTTTTCTACCCCCTTTTTCTTCATGATTTTTTCTTTCTTTTTATACTTTTATTTCGTGAGGGCTCTTTTTTTTTTTTTTTTTTTTTAAATTTATGAGAGCTCTTTGAGCCTTTTTGTCTCACTTTTCTTTGCAAAGCTACCTCGTAGGGGTTTCTCAAACTTCCAATCACTTTTGCCCATTTCAAATATCTTCCATAATCTCACTTTACCTTGTCTTTCATTCTTTAATTAAACTCTCTTGACGGGTAAGGAAAAGTGTATAGGCTAAGGGGTGAGTAAATGTGGGTACGAGAAACGATGTCGAATGGGGGTCGTTGTGTGCTTTTGCACACTCCATTCTTTTTACTTTAAGATCAA
Organism: Campanula takesimana; assembly: GCA_026119855.1. NCBI lineage: Eukaryota > Viridiplantae > Streptophyta > Magnoliopsida > Asterales > Campanulaceae > Campanula > Campanula takesimana. Next base: position 1,168,995 of record JAOWBW010000201.1, read on the forward strand.
ATGGGGTAACCAGGGATAATTTTATAAAGGGTAGTTTAAGGCTTAATATATGACTAACAAAGAATGCCTACGTCGTCTCCCTAGTCAATCATAATCCCAAAAATTTCGCCTCGAAAGTCAATCAAGCAAGTTCTAAAGTTCCCGAGAATGTAATGAATAAGTCAACTAAATAATGGTCATCTAAGTCTTCCAGTGATCAAAGTAATTAACATAAAAGTGCTCGAAGTGTGGAGAAATCAAAGATCAATGATATTAATCAAGTCACACATCCGGACAAGTATAGCATTAAAGAACTCAACTTAAGCATGCATAATCAATTTTTACTATCATACACAAAGGCCAAATTACACAACTAGACTCAAACAACAACTTTTTTTTTTCTTTTCTTTTTTTTTTGCAATAAACAAAAATTTTGACCGCGCATAGCTGCCTACGTTCCCCTCAGGACTATAAGAGACTCAGGTCACCGTAGTTCGAACCCGACAAAGACAAACAAAAAAAATGACTAAAAAAAATGAAAAACTAATAAATTAAAAATGCATTCTCACCCCCAAACTTAAAACGAGGAAATGTCCTCATTGTTAGCACAAAGTAACGAGGAGGCAAGACATATAGGGTGATTAAGTGCTTCCTCAATATCATATTATCCTAGCCACCTCTTGGGAATTTTGTCAAGCAAATCCTCACTTACAGTTTTTATATCCTCATCACAATTCCTATAAGCCCATTAATCAATAATTGCAAGTCTAAAGAGAACATTAAATTCAATTTCGTTGTTGACCGCAATTTTTTTTAGTTTCTCAATCAAACACCCAGACTAAAGCGAAGATTTCACACTAGCATATTGTTCAAATTTTCTCAGTCGATGATACAATAATACTCAAGAAATACAGATCAGAACAACCGAAATCAGAACGTATTATATTACCTCAGTTTGGTCGTCTGTTTTGGATTTAAATGTGCAATCTCCCAAATGGATTGAACTGCCGGTCGGAATTTGAGGGAGCTTGCTGTCAGATGGAACCGTTCGACCATGGCGGATCTATTGTGAGAGAAGAGGTCCGGAGAGATAGTGACCTAGAAGAGGGGGCGGTGGTAGCTGAGGAAGGTCGCCTGAACTAGTATGGAGGCGGGTTCGCGAGCAGGACGACCGGCGAGGTGGATGTTGTGAAGGCTGGCGATGAATGGATACCGTCGGAGCTTGGATTCTGTGCGGAGGGGCTAGGGTTGTTAATTTTTGGGACAATATATTTTTTTCCCCAAACAACGCATAACAGCCCCACTCTTCTGGGATTTTAGTGGTGCACCCCATGTGAGCAGATGGGGTTTCAAAGTTTCAAATAGTTCTAGTTTGACCCCTCTGCTACATTCTTTCTGCGTTTTGGTCCTACCCACTCCCTTATTCTTTAGCTTAAGCCTGCAACTACAAAAACAAAACCCCAAGCATAATATCTTTAAGAAAAAACTAAAATAGAACTAAAAACTAGCAAAAATTAATAACTAAAAATAAATAAGTAAATGAATAAATTGCAAGGTTTACAAAAATTGGAGGCACTTTAAAAAATAAAAAATCTTTTTGGAGGGTGACACTATTTACACTCCTCTATAAACCCACAAACTCAAGGAGACTCTTTCGAGTGACGCTAACACTAAACTAAGATAGATAATTAAATAACTAGAATTAAAGCGCAAGCCCCCGGCAACGGCGCCAAAAACTTGATAGACAAAATTATAATACCTCGCAAGTGCACGAGCTATCGTCATAGCAATATGCAAACACAAGGGTCGATCCACAGGGACTTGGATTAATTCAAAGTTATTTAATTATTTTAAACGCAATAAATAAAACAAAGCACAAATAAAAGATAGGTGATCAACATGAGCAAGCATATAAATGATAGGAATCGCATAATTAAAAGATATCTCCGTCTTTAATTCAAATATCATTGGTACATCTTTTCACTTTTCACCCTATTCACTTAATCACGAGATTTATTTCAATCTCTGTTTCTTCTTTCAGATTAGTTAATAGTAGTGGCACACTCACTAGAAACCCTAATCAATAATCAAATCTAACTGGCACAGTCTAGATCTAAGAATTAATTGCTTTAATGATTTAAAGAAACTAAGATCAAGAACGCTTTCTACAATTATTTCATATAGATAATCGTCTAATTTTACCTACTTCACAATTTACCATGGCACATGCATAAATCGTAAAGATGCTACTTATGAATATCTATACTGGCACAGTAAATAGAAAATTCTAGCAAAAATCAATCACAAGGATAAATAGGGTGATCAAATCTACAATCCCTAGCAATAGATTTAAATTAAGCACAAGTAAAATTATAAATAGAGATAAAGAGATGAAAAGAAAAATACCTCAATTAAATAAAAAGATAAAAGTTACCTCAAACCTTGCAAACCTTACAAATATTTACTAGCTACATTGTTGATAAAGAATACTAGAAAACTAATCTACTATTTATAGGAGAAAAACTAACCTAAATCTAAAAGGAAAAAGAATTGTAAAAAGAAAAGGAAACTAAAAAGAAATCCTAAACTAAAAAGAATAGTCAAAAGATATCATAATGGATTAGAAAATTAAATTCCTTCTCCAACTTGGGGTAATTTTTGGGCTGAATTCTGAAATGCCTCAAAGGTCCCTCGTAATTTGATAATTTCCAGATTAGTCCTTCAGCTTTAAGAAATTCCAGAACAGTCCATGTGTTTCAAAATTGCGGTTTGGTCCCTGAATTTCAGCAGATTTTTCACAGCAGCCCCTGGCCTTCATACAATTGCTCTAATAAGCTCTTTTTCTCCCTCTTTCTTGTTGATTGAGCACATAATCACCCTAGACAACAAAAACACAAAAATACACAAATCAAATAACAAAAGCTTGAGAACAAAGCAATAATTAAGCTTAAAAGTATCTAATTAAATGAGTAAAAACTCACCCATCAGGCGCCAACCCATCCACATGGTATTCATCACCACAACTTCTTCTCTTCGCGCTTTGGCACAACCAAATGCCTTTCTCTTTCCTCTTTGCTTTGATTTCCTTCCTCATATCTGCTGCCTCACTCATCACCAAACTCAATAGCGCTTCCTTTAATAGTAAGTGATTTTTTACACTCTATATTTTTCCTTCTCATCTGAACTTATATAAATCAAAGTATGAGAAGAAATAGACATGGAAATTCCCACCTTGTGTCTGATACAACCCATTTTCATTGCCTCTATAACTAGTTGACCTGGACAATCAAACTATTATAAATAGTTAAAAAGAGAAGAATAGACACCAATCGCAACCATTGTGAATATCCCCGATTCAACTACGGTGTATAGGATGTTTAACATCTTTTCAATAAATTGGAGCAAGCATTTAAAATGGAGTTAGAGACAAATAGATTGAATGTGATTTATTAAAGTCATCACGCAGCTTTGATCAGGCCCAAAACATTGAAAAATGCCAAAGCATTATTGAGATCAATGGTCTGAAGGAGATTACAAGTGTGGAAGATTACTAAGAGATCACACCCCTTGACCACATAGAGCGGACTTTAAACATATTCTTACCAAAATATTGTGTGTGTGAGGGAGAGAGCATGCAAGTGTGTTTAAATATTAGATTAATGATTGTGCAGTTTTAAAGCAAGATATAAACCGCATAATGAAGTAAAAGACGTTACTCTTGGAATAAACCGCAACTTCAAAACCTGGCATAAACCGCATATGGTCAGAAGGCTAAGTTGTTAAAATGCACTACTTAGAGGCAGGTATGCTTGAACTGTATTCTCACAAATTCTAATAACCTCATTACATTGATTGAAGACTCAAAGACAAACATCACTTTTTATAGACCTGCTATGATTGAATCAAACGTCATAATGGAGATCTCATTATGAATTCAATCAAGGTTTCTTATGGCCACTCTGAGTTTGAAATATTTTTTGAAAAAAAGTGACAGTTCTCCTTGTTCTAAAAGGAAGTACAAGTATGTACGATTTTGTTAACAACCTCTGAATCAAAAAGGCAAAATGTACATGTGACAACCATGAAACTGCGACAACGAAGTATCCTTCACGTTTTACCCTAAACAGCTAAGATTTCTTGAACTTTTGCTAATGAATCTCTTGACGATTTGAAGCCTAACCTCAAATTTTCAGAATTCATTTGAATCCTCATGCCTTCACCTTCAAACAGTTAAACACTTCACTCAATCCCTGTTGGAGTAGAGGACCAACCGGGAACTAGGAATCAGAGGAAAAGAGAAAATCACGTCGGAGAGCACTGTCGACGTGGGCGACCGCCCAGGGTGATGGCGGGCGACCGCCCACTTAATCAGTAGGTCCATCGGCAGAAAGTGGTTTTTGGGCGACCGCCCATAGGCAAAGTGGGCGACCGCCCAGGTGTCGGGCCAGTTCCGTGTTTTAGCCGATTTTGTCCAGATTTTCGGGTATTATTGTCCTCCTAGGGTTAAGTCTTTATTCTAGGTTGCCTATATAAGCAATGTTCCGCCCCCATACTCATTGTAACTCCATATTTACATATTATAGTGCAATATCCTGGCTTGGTAGTGCCCCCAGACGTAGTCAAAAATATTGACGAACTGGGTAAACAATTTCTTGTGTTCTTTTGTTCTTTTGCTTTGGTTTCTTATTTATTATGCTTGTTTGTGGTGCCGGGTTTTCTTGCGATTTGCTTGGGTGTTGGGTGTTGGAAGTGTCTAATTCCACAACAACTGGTATCAATAGCTTTGGTTGGACGATCAAAGGGGTTTATCAAGCAATCAAGAATGGGCAAGGATAAACAAGCGGTTGAGAAATTTGATGGTTCTGACTATGGGTTTTGGAGGATGCAAATAGAGGATCTCTTGTATAATAAGGATCTCTATAAGCCTCTAACAGGAGTCAAACCGGAAAAAGAAAAGCAGGAAGACTGGGATCTCATGGATCGGAAAGCCTTAGGGGTGGTTCGATCTACTTTGTCGAAGTGGATCGCGAAGACTACCAGGAAGGCGAAAACCACCAAGGAGCTATTGGATTATCTTACTGAGAGATTTGAAACTCCATCTGCTGCAAATAAGGTTGATTTGATACGCAAGATGGGTAGTCTCAAGATGCAAGAGGGAGGATCCATAGCTAAACACATCGATGAGTTTATGGATATTATAGACTCATTGACTGCGTTGGAGATTACTTTCGGTGACGAGGTTCATGCGTGTTTATTGCTAGCGTCCTTACCAAGGAGTTGTAGCGGAACAGTGACAGCGTTAAATGCTTCAGCGGGTAAGAACAAATTGAAGTATGATGATGTTAAGGACTTTCTCTTGGGCGAGGAAAATCGCATAAAAAAGTTGGGGACACCGTCTACTTCGGAATCGGTCTTGGCTACAACTAGTAGGGGAAGACCGGGTTCTAGCAATAAAGGGAGAACAAGGTCAAGGGAAAGTGTAATCGGGGGTGGGGATCAATATGAGGAGAACAAAGAAAGACCAAGGGTTGCAAGAGGATCGGTAGAGTGCTATCATTGTAAAGAGTTAGGACACTACAAGAGGGATTGTCCCATGCGAGGGTATAAATCGGCGAATGTGATAATCGAAGGTGACGATGTACTGATTCTGAGCGTTTGTAGTGCGCTAGAATCATGGGTGCTGGATTCGGGGGCATCATTCCACTCATGCGGGCATGCAGGGGCGATGGAAAATTACACTTCCGGTGATTTCGGTAAGGTCTATCTGGCGGATGGCGAGCCTTTGGAAATCAAGGGGAAGGGGGATGTCAGAATAGGAGCATCGGACGGGAACGTCTTACATCTACACGGGGTCAGTCACATTCCGGGTTTGAAAAAGAACCTGATTTCAGTTGGGCAGTTGGGTGAAGAAGGTTACACGGTAACTTTTAGCTGCAGGAACTGGGTTATTACCAAGGAGGATTGTGAGATCGCTCGGGGTAATAGGGAAAGAAGATTGTATTTGGCGGAAAACACCAAGGATAGTATCGCGGTGGCGTCAGCCAAGGGTGATACGGATTTGTGGCACTGTCGATTGGGTCACATGGGTGAGAAGCGGGTATCCCCGGTAACTTCTCGGTTTGGTGTGTCATATTACATGACCTTCATTGATGATTCGACAAGGAAGGTCTGGGATTACTTCTTAGAAGGGAAAGATGAATCTTTCAGGATGTATAAGAAGTGGAGGGCCTTGGTGAAGAATCGGAAGGGACTCAAGGTTAAAAGCTTGATGTCGGAAAATTGTGGGGAGTATGAGCTCAAGGAGTTTAAGGAATACGGTGATGCGAGGGAAATTCGCATGGATATTCCAGACTCGGGTGGGAGCGGCACGGTTCATGATGACCAAGGTAAAGGGGTCACTGAAGATGAATCGAATACTCCAGGACTGGATATTCCGTTGCGTAGATCTAACGGTGAGTGTAGATCGGATGCAAAGGCTCCAGGTTTCTCAAGCAAGGTGAAGTTGAAGCTGGGTATAGCTTCAACGGGGCTTGGAGAATAGGGGAGGAGGAAGGTACTACCATGATCGAGGTGAGCACTAGGAAGACACCAAGGATGAGTTGAAGAACGGATACGGGGCTTGTATACGCGGTTGATCTCTAGGTGGGAGATTGTTGGAGTAGAGGACCAACCGGGAACTAGGAATCAGAGGAGAAGAGAAAATCACGTCGGAGAGGACTGTCGACGTGGGCGACCGCCCAGGGTGATGGTGGGCGACCGCCCACTTAATCAGTAGGTCCATCGGCAGAAAGTGGTTTTTGGGCGACCGCCCATAGGCAAAGTGGGCGACCGCCCAGGTGTCGGGCCAGTTCCGTGTTTTAGCCGATTTTGTCCAGATTTTCGGGTATTATTGTCCTCCTAGGGTTAGGTCTTTATTCTAGGTTGCCTATATAAGTAATGTTCCGCCCCCATACTCATTGTAACTCCATATTTACATATTATAGTGCAAGATCCTAGCTTGGTAGTGCCCCCAGACGTAGTAAAAAATATTGACGAACTGGGTAAACAATTTCTTGTGTTCTTTTGCTTTGGTTTCTTATTTCTTGTGCTTGTTTGTGGTGCCGGGTTTTCTTGCGATTTGCTTGGGTGTTGGGTGTTGGAAGGGTCTAATTCCCCAACAATCCCTTATCTAAATTCTTGTAGCACAGCAAATTTATAATCGGTATCATATAGATTCAAGAAGCCCTTGATTCTTGATTGATGACATAGATTCATTTCTTGAGAAACAACAGTTTAAGTCTAGAACTTGCTTTCAAGTTAAAAGATTTTAGATTTGAGTTTTGATTCTTGTAATATTGTAAAAGCTCCTTAATATCTAATCAAACATCTAGTAGTTAGAAAATTTAAGGCTAACCATCTTGGTATTGGACTCAGATTTTTCACGATCGAACTACTCCAAATCTTGTGTTTTTAATTTGTGCAACTTTACGTTCTTGATTATTCAAATCTATTTTCTTGTTTGATTTATACGGGCATCCGAATATAGTGTAAATTTTATTTGGTTAGATTTTCCTTATTGCATTCCTAAAGACCACATTTAATTATTCTTACAAACTTTTGATGTGCATTTCACTATTCTCATAGTGCGGTTTTCATATTGACTAAACTTGAAGTTTAGCAAGTACAATGTTGAAGTATTTGAAAAGGGTTGAAAATTTTCAAGACACCTATCTACCCCCTTCTACCTGTTTTTCTACCAACTTTGTTTTATTTGGGACTAACAATTTGAAACAATTAATATGTAATAAAACAATTAGAAAAAGAGTTAGATAGTTCAAATAGGTATATGGAGAATTGAGTTGTGAAAACTATACCAATGGTGAATTAGGTCTCTAAGATCGATTGTAGATTATATTTCCAAGTTTGATTCAACTTTGGGTGGTGTTTGGATCTTATAGGAGAGATACAAGGCTAATTTGAGGAGAGAGAGAGTGGCAGTTCTGCTCAAAATTGATTTGATGAAAGCTGAGTCAAAAAGTCCTTAAAAATGATATACGTCACCTTTATTTATATCATTATTATGAAAAAGTGTTATACGTCACCTTTAATTATATCATTATGAAAATGAAAAAGTGTTATACGTCACCTTTATTTATATCATTATGAAAAAGTGTTATGCTCTTATGACATTATGCTCATGCTAAAGGGCCTTAGAGTAAGTGACCTCAAATAATACGGAGTACATAATTGATTTTTTTTTTCTGAAAACAAAAAAATAAAAAAAAATTATTTTTTTATTTTTTAAAAAAATAAATTTTAATGTACTCCATGCTAAAAAAAAATAATAAAAATTGGTGATTTGGTGGTGCATTTGTTTGGCCGGTGGGTGGGATGGGATGGGAAGAGTCAATTGTACTAATTGGAAACAATCAAGACGCAACACAAGTCGTTGGTCAGGGAAGAAAATCAGAAAACGGGGCACGGTCAGCAAACGCGGGTAACCCAATTGCCATCAATAATTTCAACCCATCCGTACCGTCGTCCAATCCTATCCCCTTTTTCAAACACATTTCTTAAACTAGACGATTCTCTCATTGTAGCCTCTCCACGGAATCTGCCCGCTTTCTTTTCTCCTTCCCCCACAAAAAGGGTTACCCACAATCGAATCTTTAGGAACCCTTTGGGGAAAATGCGGGCAGGTTCATAAAAATCTTTACGAATTTCATTCAATAAATCATTTGAGTGTGTAATCTTATCTTGTAAGCTGATTTTGATCTTGTCTTGATATGGGTTTTGAATCTGATTCAAAACAAGGAGGAGGGGGGAAGCAATTTATGGGGATTAGAAGTTTGGTGAGGAGAAAGCAAGTTGATTCGGTTCATTCTAAGGCTGCTTCTGGTGGTCATCAATTGGCTAAGGAGTTGTCTGTTCCTCACCTTATCGCCATTGGTAAGAAAAATCTGGTGTGTATTTATGTGTGTGTGTGTGTTTTGAACATTTTTTTGGTTCTGGGTAATGTTTTTTTTTGATTGTGTGTGATAATTGGTGTTTGTGATTTGGGGTTTCTGTTTTTGTTCAAAGATGAACTCTTTGATCGAAATAAAAAGAATATGATTACTAATGTTAGGAAAGCATTTTTTTTTTTAAATTGGGGTTTGTGGGTGTTTTTAGTTTTTAGTTTTTAATTGCTGTTTGCTATTTTTAATTTTTGGTTACAGTATGATCCTTCATTTTAATATGAATTGTTATTCACCAAATAAATAAATCTTGAGAGAATCTACTTTCCTCTGCAATCTTTCTACTAGTCCTGTTCATTTTTATCTTATGGTTATTTTAATGGTAAGATCTGTACTAGATGAAAAAGAACCCCTGTACATGTATACTATGGGTTGAGAAATGGGTCTATGAGAGATCAAATAATTTTATGAATCTTGGGGAGTATATATACTGACTGATTGCATCAAATTTCTTACAAATATGGTTTGCGATTGATTTTAACAGGTGTTGGTTCCACAATTGGAGCTGGGGTTTACATTCTTGTTGGCACAGTTGCTCGGGAGCATGCTGGTCCAGCCCTTACCTTTTCGTTCCTAATAGCTGGAATAGCAGCTGGTCTTTCTGCCTTTTGCTACGCTGAACTCGCAAGTCGTTGTCCTTCAGCTGGAAGTGCCTATCATTATTCCTACATTTGTGTAGGAGAAGGGTAATCAATTAAGAGTCTTTATTTTTTTTTTTTTTTTTTTTATTATTATTATAAGTAAGTCTGAAGTATTTTTTTTGTCTTTTGCACTTTGGTTATGTATACTATATTTATTTTTGTTGAGATAGTTCTTGGTCTGTTATGATTTATGTACACTGTTACTTAGATAATGCGACAACCAAGTACTGCTTTCTGGATAACACTTCTTTTTGTTGCTGATAGTTTGCTGTAACTTCTTGCAGTCTTGCTTGGTTAGTTGGATGGGCTCTGATCTTGGAATATACAATTGGCGGTTCTGCAGTTGCTCGTGGGATTTCCCCTAATCTGGTTAGTTGGATGGGCTTTTAAATTTTAAGCCTGCCTTGTTTTTTTTTCCTTCGTGTTTCATGAGATCTAATGAAACAACCTTGAATCTTGTTTTGAACCTGGGAGTTATACTTTTTTTTTTTTTTTTTTGTAATTATATGATGATACCTCTCTCTCTCTCCCCCTTCTTCACCTACCCCACTCTTTTCTGGGGTTTTCACGGGCAAATAAGTTGTAGAAGTCGTTGAGGGGTCTATTGCCACTTTGCTTATTTCGGTTTTCTGTCACTCCTTGAGGTATTTCGTTTGTATGTCTGTGAATAATTTATTCTACTACAATATTTCTCTTGGTTCATCAGTAACTTTATTTTTGTATATTCCAAATGATTGTCTAATTCATTTACAAATGTCTTTTAGCTAATAATACTCCCCTTAAAATTCAGTAGAAAATGTAAATACGTCGTTAGTATGTTTGAATAGTTAAATGAGACTATCAATATGGGAGGGAGTACATTATACCGATTCAATTGGGTGGGAAGTTTAGAAAAGTAACCAACAAAAAAAAAAAAAAAACCCTCAAATGTACCCTTCTTAGTATTGATTATGCCATTACCTACTGTAATTCTAAGCACATGGGAACTTTCCAATTCTATTTATGTGCCACTGTGTGTGTTTGTGTATATAATTTAAGAGGTGAAATCGTTTTGATTTCTCGACTGGTAGTTTTTTCTGTTCTTTCCAACTCCCCATATTCTTGGCGACTTACGGTTACATTTCCTGGAAAACCTACAAATGATGGTGCTGTTAACTTTGCTTTATTTTTCTTCATGCAAATTGCCTAAGTTCACTTCATTCTTAGTTTCTTACAGTGACAGACTTCCTCTCTTTCTTTTTCCATTAGGCCTTGCTCTTTGGAGGTGCCGACAGTTTGCCGGCCTTTCTCGCACGACACTATATACCTGGACTTGGGATTACCATCGATCCTTGTGCAGGCATTTTGGTTTTCATTGTTACTGGCCTCTTGTGTGTGGGAATCAAGGAGGTATCTTTGTCTTACTGTTCTTCCTAGTCCTTCCTGCACCCTTTCCTATACTCTCTCCGTCCTGGAAAGATAGTCCCATTTGATTTCTATCCGTCAACACAAGTGAATTTGGACCAAATATTAATATCAATCTTACCATCCTAGTGAAATTCTATTTTTTTTTTATTGATAAATCGTTAAGTGATATATCAATAACAAATTTTAGAATTTCAGTGGGATGATTAGATTGATATCAATAATCGGTCAAAGTTCACTTCTGTTGACCATTAAAAAGCCAAATGGGACTATCTTTCCAAGACGGAGTGAATATATTGTTAAAATTGTTCTTTAAACTTTTTACTGACCTGGTAGTAAACACAAAAATGTTGCAGAGCACGCTGGTCCAATCCATTGTCACAACGGCAAATATATGTGCGATGATTTTTGTCATTATAGCCGGCGGATATTTAGGATTCAAGACTGGATGGGTTGGCTATGAACTTCCTGTCGGGTAATAATGGGTGCTTGCCTTCTATATGTTTATGAGTTTAAATTTTGACATCAGCCTAATAAAACCTTCTTTTGTTAATTTATAGGTATTTTCCATTTGGGGCAGATGGGATGCTTGCTGGGGCTTCAACAGTTTTCTTTGCTTATATAGGTTTTGATTCAGTTGCCAGCACTGCAGAAGAGGTACTTGTTGACACTATTAAGGTTTATATATATATATATATATATATATATAAAATAAAATAAAATGAAGTAATGAGTTCATGAACCATGAATAATTTCCTGAACCAAACAGGTCAAGAATCCTCAACGTGATTTGCCCTTGGGTATAGGCGCTGCACTGTCGATATGCTGCATGTTATATATGCTGGTTTCCGCCGTCATTGTTGGCCTAGTACCTTATTATGCAATGGATCCTGACACCCCCATATCTTCTGCATTTGCTAGTCATGGAATTCAATGGGCAGCGTAAGTAAATACTCACTCCGTCCCATAGAGTTTGTCCCTCTTTTTTCATTGTTGGTTTGAATGAACTTTGAGCAATAATTTTTGTTACTTTTAATTATCCTAACGAGAATCTAAAAATTGTTATTGATAATGTTTATAATGGTGTATCAATAACAAATTTTAGATTTTCATTAAGATAATTAAAAGTAACCTAAATTATGGCTCAAAGTTCTTCAAACTAACAACGCAAGAAGAGGGACTAACTTTCCAGATCGGTGGGAGTATATTGCATCATATTAATGTTGCTATTTCTGTAGTTCAAGAGCATGCAAATTTTCATGCTTTTAACTTTGGTCTTGACGTTCAGGTACATTATAACTATTGGAGCTTTTACTGCACTCTGCTCGACACTGATGGGCTCACTTCTGCCTCAGGTAACAAGCTTTTCTAATTAAGGTTTTTCTTTTAGCGTAGAATGCAAAATTTACTTTCTCAATTAGAACTTCATTTTGTTGTTAAGTTGGTCAGTATTTTTTTTTCCAGATTATGCTTATGTGCTTGATGTAATGACTTTTATGTCCTTAGGACTTGCCATATCTAATGACTTTTATGTCCTTAGTACTTGCCATATCTTTTCAATTTATGATTGGTTTGGACTTGCTGATATATTTCTTAATCTGCGATTCTCAGCCACGAATTTTGATGGCAATGGCTAGAGATGGATTGTTGCCATCATTCTTTTCAGAAGTTAACAAACGCACCCAAGTTCCCATCAAGAGCACCATAGTGACCGGCATAACCGCTGCATCCTTGTCATTTTGCATGGAAGTTGAAGAGTTGGCAGGGATGGTATGTTTTTACTCTGCTGCAAAAGATGTCACTAAGTACAAGCTGTTTTTTTTTTTTTTTTTTTAACAAGAGCATCTATTTTCTTTGTTTGCTTAATTGCAGTTATTCCCAAAAAGATCACCTCTATGCTACTTTCATCGAAGTTATGAGTGGGTGTTAACTTAGAGTGTATGTTTGTTTGTCTAGACAAAGTACGTTAACCTTATTAGATCATCTAAGTTAGAAGTGAAACATTTTTATAAAGACTATGTAATGGAAGTATCTTTGAGATAGTATTTTCAGGTGAAACATGCCTTCAATATGTTGATCATATAGTTTTTCTATTCAGTATCAGTTGTTTCCCTGTTGTTGGTTTGATGGAATACTACCTCCGTCCCATAACACCTTGGGCCGTTTTGGTTCGACAGGGGAATGAAGGAGTGAATATATATATATATATATTATATATTCATAAATATTTTGAGTGAGAAAGGGGTTGTGACAGTAGCGGATCTAATTATGCAGTGGGTGCACAATTTCACTACAGAAAAATTAATGTCAATAATAAGACTCAAGGGACTCGAACTCAAAACCAAACAGTTCAAAATTATGCTTTTCTACCGCTACTGAACTAGATAAGTTGCTTGTTCAATGGGGGCTCCTTTGGTTATATATTAAAAAAAATGCGTGCATATTTTAGAAATAATATTTGTTTCCTACTATTGTGGGAAATCATTGAGTGCACATCCACCCACTGTGGCAATGGTGGATGTGGAATCATTGGGTGCACCTCCACCCATTGTGGCATGGGTAGATATGCCCCTGGGTTGTGAGTATGACAAGTGGGGTATAGGATTTGCAAGTGGGCCATAGGATTTTAGTGTGTGAGTATGACAACTGGGGTAGGGTAAATAAAGAAAAGAATAAAAAGTGGACATTTAAGAAAGGGAACTTAAGTTTGTAAAAAGAAAGAGGACTTACCTATGGGACATGCAGGGTGTTATGGAACGGAGGGAGTAAATCTTATTTTCTAGCAGGTAAGAAATACCTTTATTTAGTGTGCATATACTACCGAATAGGGGTTTAGGTATTTGTCTCCTGTAGGTATTAAATAACCCTTATTATGGGTATCCTAATCCACTATGAGGGGTGGATTTCACTAATCGGTTACCAAGTAATGAGAAAACCCCTATGCACCGAATGAACACAGCGGGTTATATGTGTGTTTGTATTATCGATGTCTAGGTTTGGATGTTTGAAAATGGAGTACTGAAAGAATCCATTAAGACAAGAAAATAGCGAGAAAGTATGCGGATCTAAACAAACAAGAATATTTGTTTTTGGAAGAGTCGGAAGCGACAAACTATTCCAATATGTCAATCGGAGATATATATCTACACACGCAATAGCTATGGCTAACAAATACTCACAAACCCAAATCCCCAATTACACCTAAGGTGACGTACTCAATCAGCGAATTATGTTATTGCGAAGTCAGCACAATCATTAGCATGTATGATGCAACACTTGGTCTCTCTCTCTCTCTCTCTCTATCTCTATCTCTGAGTTGGTATCTCTCATCATTTCTGTTTTCCTATAAATGAATGTGGACAGCCTTAAATTTATCCAACCGCTACCAAAAGTTGTTCTCCCCAAGAAAAAAATATTCTTAAAGGGATTGTCTACTTTGGTTGGCTCGACCAATACCAAACAAGAAAAGAGATTGAAGCTATAAATAACATGGTAATTGCTTTTCTCGTGCAGGTTAGCGTGGGTACACTTCTTGCATTTACAATGGTGGCAATCTCTGTGCTTATACTTCGATATGTCCCACCGGATGAGGTCCCACTTCCTTCTTCGCTTCAGGTGGCAATAGATTCAGTCTCATCGCGATACAGTGGTATCCCTGTGGAAATTGATGTGGAAAACTCTAAGGAACATATTGGAGCCTCCCGGGTCAATACTCCCCTTCTGATTGGCAAGGGCAAGGGCAAGGGCAAGGGCAAGGGCAAGGGTAAGGGCAAGGGCGCAGCTGGATATCCTCTCCTAGCAGACGAAGCTGCCCAAGGTACTTTTTAAGTTGTGGCATGCAAGATTTCTATAATTTTTTTCATTTTTATTGATACATCTGAATTACCTCTATGTTTTTTTTTTTTTTTTTTTTTTTTTTTTTAATTCGGAGTACTATATAGTATGTGTATGTCAGGTTTTGTGTTCTTTGTGATAAGTTTTATGCAAATGACGATATTCTGAAAAGCTTCGAGTTACATTTTAGATCACTTTCTTTGTATTTGAATATTTAAGTATGAAATTTCATAACCCTAAAGTGTGGCCCACTGGTATACCCTGAGGGTTTCAAAGCGTGAGGTCATAGGTTCTATCCTTTCCAGTACCCCTACGGGTAAAGAGAAGAAAAATTAGAAAAGAAGTTTGTGTTTGTGCTAAATATGTTGATTCATGTTCCAGCATCATGGTTTAGGAACTAAGCACTTCCCACGCTTTTGCTTTACATCGACTCCCTCCTTTCCATTTTGGGACGTTTCACTTAGAGTCTACTTTCATTAATTTAGCTATAAATATTTAGTCTTGTCTCATTTTTTCTTTCGTTGTCAAATTATGATAATTTTCTTTCATATTATCAAAATCTACGCATAGCCAAAACCGGTTACTTACCTCTTCTTTTCATGCAGTGTTACTAAGTGAAGAGAAGAGAAGGAAAGTTGCTGGGTGGACAATAATGCTTATATGTGTTGGGGTACTTGTCCTCACATCTGCTGCCTCCTATGTGGGCCTCCCTAGGTTGGTTATTTTCCACTTCTTAGTCCGCTTTGACTATAATTTTATAAATGTATTACTCCCTCAGTAGTCAGTTCCATGCAAATTACCCTATTTGGAATAGCGTGCTATTTTATACGCATATTAAATGCACGTAAAACTGATTTTATTAGCTCTTTTTGCCATATTAAGCTCACATATAAAGCCCACTTTTGGGTTTTAATAGTCACCGTATAATATCTGCAGTTCGTCTCCAACGATTTTAATTTTCAGCAAAAAAAAGCAATAAAATAAGATAATGCGATTGACACCCAGTGAACATAGATGTGTGGTGTGTATTTATTTTATAGGGTGGCGTATAAATGAGTTAGGCTTGACTATCCCACACCTATCCCCTGTTTACCCATCTTGTTGCTTGTTGCCATTACTATATGTGATTTGACTTGGTTTGGTCAAAGTTTGTTTTCTCTTGGTTGTGTGGTCATGTATTCCCTTTTAGTATAGAATCCCGGTAGTTCCTTTGCCATCCATTTTTAATAGTCGAGTATTAAGAACTCAATCAAATTTCAATTGTCTTCAAGAAAAAATAATTTCTGTTATGCTTAATATCTTTAGTTTGAATAAATTGGTGTTTACTACACCGAACAATGAATAAGCTGGAGTATGTAATTTAGACTCTTTTCCAACTTGCATCCTAATTTTGTTAGTGACTACTTGGAACTTCCTTTACTTGTAATTACAAAGACTATTCTCTAAATTACTCTTCACAGTTGGCAACCTTAAAAATTAATGTTTAATGATGAATTAAAGAAATCAAATGGTCAAAAATAATAATAATAAAAAAAAGATGAACCACAAGTTGTGGCATGATAAGTTTTATGGAATTCCCCAACTCATAGTTGTTATATACTCCCTCCGTCCCAATTTAAAGTTCTTAGTTTGACTTTGCACGGAGATTAAGAAAAAGTAAATGTTGTGAGTATGAAAAGTAAAGTGGGAGAGAGAAAGTGGGTAGTGAGTTTTTGTTGTGAGAATGACAAGTGGGTCCCACTTTCCATTTTAGGTAATAAAACAAAGTAAGAACCTTAAATTGGGACAGACTAAAAAGGAAAGTAAGAACCTTAAAGCGGGACAGAGGGAGTACTAAACTTTTGTTGAATTTCTAATTATGGTCTGGATTATACTAACTCCTTGTCTTCTGATCAGTTCAATCCGGTTGACGATATGTGGAATTGGTGGTGTTCTTCTTTTATCTGGTCTGATAATTCTGTCCTCCATAGACCAAGATGATGCAAGGCACAACTTTGGCCACACTGGAGGTATTTCTCTTTTCTGAAAACTACACACGGAAATTTAAGTTGCTTCAGATTTTGACAAGCATAACCAGCTCATATGACCCGGTTGCTGAAAATGCGTTAACTTTTTCATGTTGTATCTGACATAGGCTTGTTGACCCATCCCTAATTGAATGTCCATTTTTCTATAAGGAGTCGTCCCTAAATAAATGTCCACATTTAGAAAATTACTTATTTCATCTTTAACAAATATCCCATTTTAATGTGTAAGGTGGATAGGTATATTAGCAAGGGTAATTATCTTCATTTGCTACTAAATGTGCTTAAAAGTCTATTGTTTCTAAATGTTCCCCAAATTAAAATAGACATTCATTTAAGAGAGAGTACTAGAAAGCTATACACTATTTATATTTAGAACTAAAACTTATCCAGTGAGATGCCTTTTTTTAGCATGTGGCGTAAACATTATTCCCTCTTCCCAAAGTAAATGTTGCAGTTGACCTGTCAAGGATTGCAAGGAATGTGCTTTACTTATTTGTACATTGCATGTGCAATGGCTAATTTGCACAAAGAGTCTTTCCTAATATAGAAATGAGACATTTATTTTGGGACGAACCAAAAACGAAAGTGTGACATTTATTATGGGACCGAGGTTTTCTATGTAAATCGGCATGAATATATGAAGACTGCTACTTAGACGCACATACACATGATCCAATCTGTGACCGGCTAATATAGTGTAGTATAGTGCCCACCAGCACAACATCTTATAAGCATTTGACTTGATACTGAATCATAATTGGGTTGCCTGGTAATATTCGAATATCACAAATATGCATAAGGCACTACTGACATTTATCGCTTTGGCTGGTTCAGGTTTCATTTGCCCATTTGTTCCCCTGCTGCCGATCTCTTGTATTCTCATCAATGTGTACTTGCTCATTAATCTCGGGTGAGTGCTTTTATAAGTTATCATCTTCTTAACTCTTTACTACATTATTGTACTTTGATACGGATAATAGTTTGTACTCCCTCTGTCCCAGAGCAAGTGTCCACCCTTTCATTTGCACGGATATTAAGAAATTGTAGAAGTGATGTAAGTATGAAAAGTGAGGTGGGAGAGAAGGTGAGGTAGGGAATAGAGTTGATTGGTGTTGTGAGTATAAAAGTAAACTAGGAGAGAATGAGTAAAGATTCTTTGCCATTTTAGAAAAGAGACATTTGCTCTGGAACAAACTAAAAAGGAACGGTGGACACTTACTCTAGGATGGAGGGAGTATTTTTTAGCAGTTTTAACAACCTAGCTTGTATCTCGGCCTAACCCATTTTTAAACCATTGGGCTTTACTTTAGCTTCAATTTAACCACTCGTGTATTTTTTAGCAATTTTAATAACGCACCACAAATTTGACCATACTTTCCCCAATTCTCTAACTCCATCAATATAACGAGGCCGTTAATGTTTAACCCATCTATATTTTTTTAACCTGAGTTCAATTTTTTTTGAATGAAGGATGAACTTGTGGGTTGCACACATGTGAAATGGGGAGACTTTCTCCCTCTCTTTCCTTTTCCACACAGGGTGATGTTTACTCACGTGACATAAAATGTGGGTTGAAAATCACGTTCCGATACAAAATAATGAAATATTGACGGAGTTTGAGGTTCTGTTAGAAAATGGGCTGGAGTTTGAGGGCGGTGGCAAAGTATGAGTCGTATTCATAGTACGTGTGTTCAACTACTTGCGAATTACATGGGTGGTTAAAACCAAAGCTAAATCAAAGTACAATGGTTTAAAAGTGCGTTATGCCTTGCATCACCAACCCCTATCCCTTTGGTGGTCCTTGTTTTTTATATGAGCTTCTCACCCCTGCTTATCACACTTGAAACCTATCGTAAGACTTGGATTAAATTACTCCCTCCCTAAAAAAGTCCCGTTCCACAAGTCAAACTTTTCATGGATGATGCTTTACGTGCCTGTAGCTTCTTGAGGCCGCACTATAATTATTGACTACTAACTACTTTAAGAACGGTACTATTTTCTTGGGACAAACCAAAAGGAATGTGAGACTTCCTTTTCATGACCAAGTATGATGTTAACTGCACTGCCTACTGCCGAAAGAATGTGTTCTGAAGTCTAATCCAGTTTCTACATCTCTTTTACTCCTTCCGTCCCTAAATGAATGTCTTTTAGTAAAAAACTTTTGTCTCTAAATGTTGTTGTTGTTGTTTTTTTTTTTTTTTTTTTTTTTTTTTTTTACAAAACTAAATGTTTAGAAAGTGGATAACAATAATATTTATGCATCTTTGCCATTTAGTTGTATAAAAAGTAACCCCGAAATGAAACTTGTACATGCATTTATAAAGGGAAGGGGCGAGTACAAAAATTGGTTTAGCGATTCTGTTTTTCTGACACGGCCTGTTTTGTTGCTTCTATTTGAAACTGCAGTTCCTCAACTTGGTTTCGGGTATCAATATGGCTGGTTATAGGATCATTTGTGTATGCATTTTATGGTCGAACCCACAGCTCGTTGCAGCATGCTGTTTACGTGCCTGCTGCCCACGTTGACGAGATCTACAACAGCAGCTCGGCAGAGTCTCTGGCTGCTTGAATTTGCATACGTTCGGGAACACATTTCTCTACCCCCCCTCATGTAAGATATAAGTGTAAAATGAATTGGGTTGTAATCTTATTTTTATATCATTCTGCCCAGAAAAGGGCGACAAAAGAAACATGAAAAAAAAAAGAAAAAGAAATAGAAACCATCGTTCTTTTCTTTTCATTTCACGGGGCTATAATGGTCATTTGTATTTCATCATCTTTGTATTATACATGTTTAAATGTAAAATATGGTAGTAGTTTAGAGGTGTAGGGGCTCTGTTAAACACTGTAAATATTTATTACTCCATTTGATTAATGAAGAGTAATGGAATTCCTAGTCGGGAATTCTACTTTAGAATGTTTTTTTTTCCCTCTTTTTTTTTTCTTTTCATTTTTTAAAAAATTTACATTCATTTAGAGACGGAAAGAATATTCATTTAAAATTCAAGGCGGTAAAGTGATTTGTTTTGTTACCAAACCCAACTGATACAATATAAGCCTCATGTGGTAAAGAGAGATTAACAACTTCTTTTTTTCTTTTACCTTTATTCTTTCTTGAAAAGAATATAAGGAAAAAAAAAAAGGTTTCAAAAAACAAAAAGAAAAAGAAGACAAAATAATACTATGGTGTCCCAAAATACAAGTTTCATTCGATTACACGCACAATGTAAAATTGTACACCCTCCCAAAATAAATATTCAAATTTATCCTAACTCAAAATAAAATTTAAATATTTATTTTAAGATAGAATGTAATAAACATATTTTTCATTAAATTGTTTGAGCCCAATGTGGAGGAGCGCTCACAAGGACAAAAATGTGAACTTTGAAATGTTTATGTTTGTTTTTTATATTTATTGGTTGAGCTCGAGAATGAAAGGAAAGAGTTTCCAATTGAAAGGTATTTTCTCGTAATCAAATGAATGTGTAAGTCTTATTAAAAAGATATTTTTATTTTTTAAATAATTTAATAATAAATATGCATAAATATTTTTACCCCATTTTCCAAATATTTCATTTCTCATTTATAAAATAAGTAGTGAAAAAAATTTGAGGATGGCTTTTTTTTTTCCAAAAAAGAATATTCATTTTGAGATAAAAATTTCTTGATAATAGTCATTCATTTTAGGAATGGAGGGAGTAAAGTTTTGATACTTCTTTGCTGAAAGAAAAAATACTCCTTCCGTCCCGGTATGTCGTTCTCGCTTTTACGGTTGTTGGTTTTCCGAGCCGGTATGACGTTCTCACTTTATTTGGTTGATGGTTTGAATGAAATTTGAATAATAATTATATGTTAATTTAATTATTTTGATGATAATCTAATAATTGATATTGTTATTATTTATAGTGGTGTATTACTGAAAAATTTAATCTATAATTATTGCTTAAAGTTCAATTGATATTGATAGTATTTATAGTGGTGTATCACTGAAAAATTTAATCTATAATTATTGCTCAAAGTTCATTCATACAAATAACAAAAAAAAGTAGAACGTCATTTCAGGACGGAGATAAAAAAAAGTTTTGTATTTTTTTTCAATAACTCAAAAAGAAAATTTAGACTTTTATTATAAGACGAAGAGTAATACGATTTTTTTTAAAGGTATTATTATTATTCTTTGGGAAAACAAACTTGACTCGTTATAATAAGAAAGATTTATTTTATTTATTGCCCTCAAATAAACATGAGGAAATTTTTATTTTCTTAAAACCCCCCCTCAGAATGAAAAGGTAATTGCAATTTAGTTACATAAGTTAAGCACGTTGTTCAATTTGTAGGTTTATTATATTGTTCCAGTGTGGTGTAAAAATGGCGATTTGTTATTTTCTTTAACGAAACTGGATGAAAAATCCAACGAACTTCTTTAAAAATTGCAATTTTCAACCTCAAGCTCAACTACTACACATTTTTAACCCCAAAATGTCAAAAATTAAACTATTCATTTTAGAAGTTTATAAACTACAAAATCATTAAATTTTATATTTAAACTATATTTCATAATGTGAAAGGGCTAAAATAGAAATTGTTGCTCCAAATATAAAACCAAATCCTAAATCTAGATTGACCATCTCTTCCTACCATTTCTTCTTCTCCTCACCCCTCTTACCCTCCTCCTCCATCCTCTCATGTCGGCAACCCCTCCCCGTTTCACTCCCCTTCCCTCCCTCTCCCTCACCCTAAGCAATGTTCGCTTGCCGATCCTCCCCCACCCCCACCCCGCCGCACTGACACAACACAGGCCCACCCCTCTTTTCAAACACCCAACACCAAATCTGCCAATGTTTCTGGTGACTACAGCAATCAGATAACAATCTAAGCTCACTATCACCTCATTTAAGCACCAAATCAAACACACACAAATCCACATGTTTGGGTGTTGTCCATACCCTGATACCCCTTTCGGTTGCTTTGTCAATGATCCCACCTCATCCTCTTTAATGATCCCACCTCATCCTCTTTCTTCTTGAGTTTGTTAGTGGGGATGTCGATTTTCTTTTGATTCATGGCGGTGTGAAAGACACAATCGTGAGTCTCAAGTCTCACGTGACTCACATGAGCCGGATCACCACAGTTAGATAAGTATTGTACTAGGTTGTTATCTTTATATTTTTATCATGTATTTAGTTACCTTGTAAATAGGTAGGTGATTAGGCTAAATTAGTGTAAAGAATATCTTCCCAGTTTGATAGGTTTGTATAGTCCTATTAATATGAAAATTCTCAAAGGAATACTCAAGTGGGGTTTTCCAGAGTTATTCCATCTCTCTCTCACGTCTGCTCTCTTTCTCTGTTCTCCTTTTCTTCATTTCATCATTTCTTCTTGCAGGTGATTTCGTTCATGGTATCGAGAGCGACAAAAAGCCATAGGTGATAAATCTTCTTCAGCAAGCACCATGGCGAATAACGGTTCAGGGCAAGGTACTCCGTCTTATAATAAACATGGTCTTCCAATATTGTTTAATGTACAATCATACATGGGTCACTGTAGGTTGTCCAACGAGAATTACCAGAATTGGAGTTCTTTGTTCCTCTCGATGTTGGAAATTCACTCCCTAACTCATGTTGTGTCTGATATAAACCCTCCACCCAGTACACTCCCCAAGACCACCACCACCGAAAATAACACCACCACAGAAAATGTCCCCAATACTGATTTTGAAGCCTTTACTCATACTTCTCGGTTTGTCCTTAGTTGGATCAAAGCCACAGTCACCTCTGATGTCCAACCACATATGAATCCTTGTAAAACTGCTCCCGAAGCATGGGATCTTCTAGCCAAAGAATTCGGGGTAGCCTTCACAATCCACATCCAAAAACTTCAGGAAGAGCTTCATGACCTCACTCTTAATCCGGGAATGACTATTCAAGAGTACATTCTCCGGGCCAAATCTCTGTCTCATTCTCTTTCCCGTGCGGGTGAAGCCGTATCTACCCACACCCTTCGTAGTCGGATCCTAGGAGGTTTGGGTCACACCTATAAAGAGTTCATTACCACCCAAAATTCAAAGGGGGATACTTCCATCGTGGACCTTAAATACCTTCTTCTCCAAGAGGAGGCCCTTCAAAAGAGGTTCGCCAATAAAACCACCATAAACCTTAGTGCCTTAATAGCCACTAAAGAGCCTGACAAACCCAAAATTCCATCCCATACAGTCGGGTTTTCAAACCCTACTTAGCAAGGGGGGTTTCGGCCATCTGGTAAAAATGGGCAGGGGGTTCTTTTTCTTCCCTAATCAAAACCGGGGCAATGGAAACCGAAACCAAGGTCGTAACAAAAACAAAAACAAAAATCGTGGTCTGCTTCCCCTTCCAAACCACTTCCAGCCAATGCCCTTTTCTCCACCTATTAGGCAACCTCCCCCTCATACTCCTTACACTCCCCCTAATCCGTTTGTCAGCCCAGATCCGACTGTGGTTCACTGCCAACTTTGCAAGAAAGCCGGTCACGAAGCCACCACTTGTTACCAAAGAGGTAATTTTGCATATAATGCACAGTTTTATCCAGCTCCTGCATATCAGTCTACTAGTAGTGGTCCCTCTCATGGAAACTCGTCACCTTTGGCTCTGGCTTCATTCGTTCTTGATTCCGGTGCAACGGATCACATAACATCCACTACGGATGTCATGTAAAATTTCTCTCCTTATCCAGGTAACGATGCTATTCGTGTTGCTAATGGTTCTTCTATTCCTATTGCTAATGTTGGTTCTACAAAATTTTGTGTCAATAATCATAATTTTGTCATGAACACTGTTCTTCATGTTCCTAAAATCAGTCGTTCTTTGCTTTCCATTCGCAAGTTTTGCCTCGATAATGACCGCTTCTTTGAACTAACTGCTTTTGGGTTTTGTGTGAAGGACAATCGTACTAAGAGGACCATTCTTTCTGGCAGTAATGCGGGAGATCTCTATGTTGGAGATTATGCCCTAGGCCCTTGAGAAAGGCCTTGCGTTACATCATGTTCTCATTTGTTATAGAGATAACAACTTTGATTATTATATGTTTTGCATGTTTATTATAATAATCCCCGTCCCTAGCACTTATGAAGAGCTAGCATGAGTTTAATGGATAATCATATGATGATTATAACGCATAGGATGCGGATTAAACTTGTGGGTACATGTTGGAGAACAAGTACTGGATAGACCCGTTATAATATTTATGTCATGGTCAAATGTCATAATTAAATCTCATAATAGTCATATCATTTGATATCCTTAGACCTGAGATTATCATGGTCTTCCACATGATGAACATTATGTTTGACGTACTCAAACGCTACCCCTAACCGGGTAGTTATAAAGGCTACGATTGGCATAATCGAATTCTTGTAGGGAAGAATGATAAGTCAAGATGGAATTTGTCCCTCCTCAAGAGAGATATCTTCTTAGGCCACTCGTAGAGTAAGATTGATGAAATGCGTGGTCATGCTCAAATGAATTGATGTGATCAATAACATTTGCTCATAATCAATCTACTGAAGATCGAGAAAGCATTGAACGAGATAAGTTGACGTTGACCATGACTTATGTTCAATATAATATCGCGTGACAAAATGATTGTGATATGTTCTATGAGGATAACGAACTTCGTTAAGTTATATTAATTGGGTAGTCATGATGGCTTGCTAGAGTCCTCTCATGACTTATGAGTTTGAACTTGGTTGGACTCATTACCAAATTAATATAATCCTATGGGGTCACACACAAAAGAACGAATCAAGAAAAAGGCAAAGGCTGAGTTTCTGGTGGGCACGGCCGTGCCAGTTATAAAGCTCGACCGTGCCAAACGGTTTGGCACGACCGTGCCAGTTAACAAGCATGACCGTGCCATAATTCAACTTGGGCATGTCTTGTTTGCACCAAGTGGCACGTCCGTGCCACTTTGTGAGCACGACCGTGCCAGAGTTCCTGGAGCCAGATTTTGGTAAGTTTAATTGGGTGACGGGATTAGGTCTCAAGAGTCCTTAAGGGTTAAGGATTTTTGAGCATAAATAATCCTCTTTCACCAGCTATTAAACTAATGCAATACATATGTTTAAGAAACATATTCTTGAGCCTAGATTGAGAATCAAAAGCTCAAGAACACCAAAATTCATATAGCCTTTGAAGATTAGAAAAGTGTGTTTTCTAATGGGTCTAGCAATCCAGATCTAGAATGGTTCTAGATATTCGTTCGCGTGTGGATACACATAGAGGATGTTTGCTTTAACATCTCAAGTTCGTGTTCCTGTGATCCTGATTCAAAGAAAGCGAAGAACGAGGAGATCAAATCTTAAAGCTTGAAGACTTGAAGATTTGAAGATCCGAAAATTTTAAACGCTCAACATGGTTAGTATACTAAATTCATCTTGCTATTAATTTAATCATCATGAATGGATCTTGGGGCTTAAGGTTTTGTTGATTTAATATTGCTTTCTTCCGCTGCGCATGTTGCCTCAAAACCCAACACTCTACACATTGTCTTTCATCCCCAATTCGCGTCTCAATTCTTTGGCGTTAATTGGGGAACGTACTTCTTCTACTACGTGGCATGCCCATCTGGGTCACCCTTCTTCTCATATTTTTCAGAGTTTAGTTAATAAAATTCGGCTACCTGTTAGCAGTCCTGTTAAAAGTAGGGAGATGTGTCATAGTTGTCCTTTAGGCAAATCTTGTAATCTTCCGTTTGAACTTCGTAATTTTCATTTTGCAAAACCATTAGACTTATTACATTTGGATGTTTGGGGACCTTCCCCCGTACCTTCTGTTTCTGGTTTTAAGTATTATCTGTCAATTGTTGATGATTTTTCTCGTTATGTATGGATGTTCCCTTTGTATTGCTTGTCATCCAAACCACAAGAGATAATGTGGCATGCTTTTCCATCTAGGGCAGCAGAAAGTTTGTCGTCGTCGGTCCATTCCTCTCTGGGTTTCTCAATCAAAGTTTCATCAATCTGAACATGGGTTTCCTGTTCAGTTTCTCGATCAGCATGTTGTGTCAGCGGAGTGGAGGGAATAGGTCTGTAGGTGGTTGAAACTTTTAACGGAATGATTGGACCACCTTCTATGACCTTCATCAACCGGTCATCAATTGAGTTCATATACTTTATCATACGAGATTTCCAGACACCAAACTCGTTGACATTCAACAACGGAATGGTGGTGATGTTGAATGACTGCATGATTTTTCCTGCCATGGTATCGGCAAACAAGCTGCAAAGCTTGGAAATTTCTTTCAAAATTCCAAGCTCTGATACCAATTGTTAGGCCCAATTGGTAGGAAAATAGGCTAGAGGGGGGGGGGTGAATAGCCTAATGAAAACTTTTTCAAAGAAACACTTTTATAAATGCAAAGTCACTTATCAGATTGCAAACTATTTTCAGTAAGCGCAGCGGAGAAGATATGACTTGTTTTAACTCACACAAAATCAGTTTATAAAAAGGTTTTGAGAGCTTGGTTTAAACACAAAGTAGTTTCTAAAAGTTCAATGCAGTTTCAAGAGATTGGTCAATGGAAATGATGATGAGTCAGCAAGAACAGAATGATTTGCCGGTGATAGAGTTCCAACCGGCAAGGACAGTAAGTAACAGAGGACACAGAGATTTGGAGAGGTTCACAGTGTAAATACTGCTACGTCCTCTACCAAGTTTGGTCAGAACTTGGATTTGGGTTAAGAGCACTATTAAATATTCCTAGTCTATTACAAGAGCGGCTTTGCCGGATACAAAGACTAAATTCTAGAGATAGTTTAATGAATCGTAAAGCAAATATCTGACCAAGTGTATTTGAGCGGCAAGTTCAAAAGAACTTATCTCACTCAGGTGGGTGTGTGAAAACTCAGACAACGTATTCCTTAAAATAATCTAGTTCGGGAATACTAACAGTGTTGTAGAGTTTGTGCACAAGTGTATGTCCTATTAAATGATCTAATGATTATCTGGACAAGGAATGTTTGAGCTTCAATGAATGCTGCAAACAACCAACTCTCTTCAATGCACTAAAATCACCACCCTTCTTCAATGCACTGAGTCCTCTATATATAGGAGGAGTTAATGTCTTAGCTTGTTGAAGAAGGATAACATTTGAATTTCCAGCTGGGTAGGTGAGGAGCATTTAATGCAGTATCCTTGGCATTAATGGCGAGGATACGCGTGCCTTAAAAGTCTGATGGGTAAAGACCCCTTTGTCTCAACCGGTTACCTGCAAAAGCAAGTAGAGACAGAGTATAGCTAAAAGTAGCTATGTGTCAGACGGCGTAGAAATCATTACAGAGCAGGTAAACTACTTTATGATAAAACAGTATAGAGACAATCAGCAAGGTTGACTTTAATGAAATGATGTCACCTGACTGATAGTGCAGACTGTCTATCATATCGGCATGTTGTGAATGGAGTTGATCGGCAACTTCTTTAATAAGTTGATCGGAAACTTCTGTAGCAATTTGATCGGCA
The DNA here is from genome assembly GCA_026119855.1 of Campanula takesimana. Classification (NCBI taxonomy): domain Eukaryota; kingdom Viridiplantae; phylum Streptophyta; class Magnoliopsida; order Asterales; family Campanulaceae; genus Campanula; species Campanula takesimana. The sequence goes on from JAOWBW010000201.1 coordinate 1,196,366, forward strand.
ACTTGTCGCATGTTAAGAATAGAGTTGATCGGCAACTTGTTTACTGGTCTGCTGATTTGCTTCCTCTTGCTGGTTTGTCTTGAGTGAAGAGTTGAAATACACCTGTGCTGGTCACAAAGGATCCTAAGGGCACCTTAAAAAGGTTCTAATGAAATTGGGGGACCCTAAGTGTAGACATGATTGGGATTAAGTAATTCTAGGACCTAGGTATCTATTTGAACAACAATCTCCTCCTAATTACTTAAGTCCAATCACCCTTAAAGCTAAAGACATCTCTAATCTAAGGGAAAAGATTTCTAAGGATATCTAGGTATAACCAAATCCTAAGGTAAGTCACACTAGATGTCTAATGCAAAAGGTGGATTCACCAAAATAAATGGTGAAGCCGGTTCAAGGAATCGGCAAGAGTGATGATCTGCAAAAGGAAATGGCACAGAATAATGCAGATAACAACACAAATATAAGAAAAACATATTAGCACAATAAAAAAATTTATAAGCAAAGAAATTTGTCTGTGAAGGTCTTCAATAAGATATCTACATCATAGGCTATGTGACTCAAGGATCAGCAGCTGGAGGATCAGAAATCTTGGGATCTGCTGCTGGAGTTGAGTCCTTTGTAGATTCAGACTTCCTGGCCTTCTTTCTTGCTTTTTCTTCTTTTCTATCAGCTTTCCTTTTTGCTTTGCTTTGTCTTCTGTGAGCACTCTCTAATCTATCAGATAACATCTTGTTGTTTGCCTCGAGAGCAGCAATCTTCAATTTGGCTTCAAGAAGTTCATTCTGAATATCAGCAAGTTTCTCATCAGAGGCTTCAAGTTTGCTGCGGGTGTCATTGTGCTCGGCAAGTAAGATTTTCTGTTGAGTGACAAGAGAGCCATTTAACTCAGACAGATTGAAAACGCGTTCAGTTCTTTCTTGCAGCAGATTTTTCAAGTCATTGTAAACAGATGTCCTGATTCTGATCACATCCTCCTCCTGATTGGACTTATGAATCTGCTTAGAGAGCTCCTTCATGGATTGTTTGAACAGGTCCGCAATGGAGTGGGAGAAGTCAACCAAATCACCACGAGTAGGAGGCGCATTCTGATTAAAATCATCTCCTTCTTCAAAGCAATGAAAATCATAGAGGCTGTTGAAGACAACGGGTCTATCAACATAGATCGGTGCAACAAAAGAATTTGGATTTCGGAGAACCAGAGAAGGGACAAATTCTTCATTATCCAGATCAGCATCCTCGATCTGTACCTCATCGGCAACAATCTGCATATCATCGTCAGAGATAACGATCGGCAGAGGAGAAGAAGGAACATGAAGAGGAGGTGGAGGCAAAGAAAAAAATTCTTTGAAGCACAGGATCTCCATCATCGGTAGAACCATCATTAGTAAAAACAAGATCGGCATCATCAGCAGGAGCAGCAACAATCTCGGTAGCGGAAAGAACTTCAATAGGAATGAATGTGGAGACAATATCATCGGCAGGTCTAGGATAAACAATCTCCAGAGGAAAGTCTGGATGGATAATAACGTCTCTATCCCCTGAAAGATGAAAGATGCCGTTGTCTTCCATAGAAAGCAGCAAAGCAAGCTGAAACTCCAAACAAGCATAGCCTTCCAATATCATGATTACTAATCTGGCATTCAGCAGCCTAGATGTGTAAACCATGTGATCGGCACGCTGACGAGGATGAAACATTGGCAGAGTAATGGCAAGTGCAGCTGATTTGACTAAGTGCACAAGACCACGAGCGTTGAGATGCCGATACTCCAGAATTTCTTTAAGTTCATCATTGATCATAGAGCATCTCCTCATCCAACCATTTGAAGTGATGAGAACTTCTTTAGGAGATACACCAGGGAGAACGACCTTACCACCTATCTTCAGTTTGCCAGGTAGTAGACATCTAGGTTCATAGACAATCTTTCGCTTCAATCTAGAAATCCGAGGAGTCTTTCCCTTTGTACGAATACGGTCATCTTTGATCCATGGAAGGAATATTGGTCTGTCACTGGTTGAGGCACCAGAAGAGAATGGATGCTTGGTGACATGAGGGTGATCTTTGCCAAACGGAAGTAGACGCCTTTGGAGGGTATACTTGAATGATAGCCTTGGATGAACATTAAAGAGAGGCTGTCCAAAGCTGTTGGAAGGGATGGAAACATTGGTAGTGTACCAGTTTGAGCACATCATATCCTTCCCATTGAGAGAATAATCATAGCTGGGTGGTGGAGAAGTATCAACAGCATCAGGATCAACAAAGGCTTGTTCTCCAACCACCATGTAATCAGCAGGATCTATCTCATCGGCATGATCTACATCGGCATGAGTAGCAGCAGGAGCCGGCAAGAGAGGAGTGATAACAGACGGCAAGCTGAACAAAGGCTGTAGAAGAATTTCTTCAAACTGTAGACTAGCAGCAATGTCAGCATCCAGATTAGGAGTAATATCATCAGCACCTCCTCCCAACTCCACAACCTCCTTAATACCAGTAGGGGGGACAATCTGTATTTCAGGAGTAACTGCAACTAACTGAGTGTCTGTAGTTTGCTCAGCAAGATGAGTGTCAGTAGTTTTCTCATCAGTCTCTCCTCCTGAAACAGATACATCCATCTGTTGAGTGTCTATAGTTGTCTCAACTGGGGCAGGTAGGTCGGTAGATACTTCAATCAGAGGTTGAGTGTCAGTAGTTGTCTCAACTTGAAATTCCACTATCTCCTTAAAGTGTTCATCAGCATGACTTTCTTCAACACTACTACTATCATCCTTCAATACAGATTCTGCAAAGACTTCAGCAGAGGGAGCTTTAGTCATGACAGTTCTGATTGGCATCTTGTCACTATCTGTTGTAAGTGAAGTGGAAGGAGAGTCAGCAGCAACTTTGTGAGCACAAACTAAATCACCAAATAAATCAGCACCATCATCTTCAGCAGCATCATCACGCCCATCGGCAACAACATCTTTATCAGCAGCATCTGCATCATTGGCAGAGTGAACATCGGCATCTGTCTCGGTCTTGCTGCTGCTTGGCGAAGGAACATGATCATCTTTATCGGCAAGGTCTTCAGCAGCACGGCGATCGGCATCTTGCTTCAACAGAAATTCATTAGACTTTTCAATCAAGTCCATAGTGACCTTCTTTACTGATCTATGAAAGTGAGCATTGAGAGGACTGACAGCAGGAGCCTCATCATCATTGTATGGCAGCAAATCATCATCATTTTCAAGTCTTCCAATCTGATACGGATCAAACTCTGTGAATTGAGAGAGCTGATTAAATATCCTGGCATAGATGAGCCACACGTCCTGAACCATCAAGTCTTGTCTAATTCTATCTTGAAAAAGATAGACTTGGTTCCAGTGAAGTGGTAGGAACTCAAAATACCGACCAAAATTGAGCTTTAGTTCAGCCTCTTTCAACTGCTTGAACTTTGATAGAGGGACAAACTTCTCTTTCCACATATCAGTGCGTCTGTCCAAACTCTTTTGATCAACATAATCAGCAGGATTTCCGGGAGTGACAGTGTCTTTCATCTCTTCATGAAACTGAAGAAGACGACGAATAAAGGGAGGCAGATGGTCAATCGGAAAGACCCATTTCTTGAGCAAGACCTTGTTGGTGAAGGACCAAGGATTCTTGTAGAAGGTGTGGAAAGTTGGGTTTCTGATTGGAGCGCATTTCCTAGGAGTCTGAGACTTAAGCTTCTCAATGACATCCTCAATACTTTTTCCATCGGCACAGTCATCAGTGAATTCTTCATCAGGAATTTCAACCTTGACAGCAGGATCGGTAGTTAGGGAAGCACCGGCAAGATGTGCAGGGGCAAACCTAATCAGCTTGGCTCTTGGATCAGCAGGAGGAATAGTGGAAGAAGGAACTTCATCGGCAAGCTTCACCTTCTTTATTACCACTTGATCGGCAACCTTTACCAGTTTCCTTTTCTTTGGAGCACCAGGAGTAGAATCGGCAAGAATCCTATCAGTTGAAGGAGCAGGAGTAGAGACTGCTGCTGATTGAGAAGCAACTGAAGGAATGGTCTTTGCCTTCTTCTTCCTCTGAGTCATAACAGGTGCAGGAGCAACAGAGGGGGCATCGGCACTGGAAGCATTCTTTGAAATCCTTTTCCAATCCTTAGCATCAAAGAACTTCAACCTATTGAACGGCAAGCTGGATGGAAAGCGATCGGCAGCCACTACATTGGCATTTCTCCTCAGAATCATACTTATCAACAGATAATGGCATCCTTTTCCAGGATTGGCCTTGTTCTTCAATCTGTCAGAAGCCCACTTATCAGCAGCCGTAGCGATAATCCTGAATATGTAGGCACACCAGTTGAACTCAATCTGCAGAACAATGGCGGCCATAGCTTCAAACTGCACATCAGTAATATTGCTGTGGGATCCAGATCGGCAAATGAGACATCTATCAACTATCTCAGCCAAAGCATAGTATCTTCGGGGATAGTGAATCTTCAGATGATTAGTGCCACTAAGCCTTGTACCAGCACCTCTCATGATAATCCAAGCCCTATCCAGTTCCTGCTCATCAACTAGAGCACTCAACCCTTCATTCCCAAGATTGGGAAAAACTTCAGAGATAGAAGAGGGAGTAAGAGAGATCGGCACACCCAAAACAGAAGAGTTGATGGAGACGATAACGGAGGAGTCAGCACGAGAGCGGACAACAGAAGAGTTTGAGAAGAATTCTTTGACAAGATCCACAAATACTGAACTAACTCCTGATGGAGTGATGAACGAATCAAGAAGGGACCCAATAAGAAGATTCTTCAAGAAATCCCCGTCGGCTTCGTCGTTGAAGTAGTCGGAGTCAACATAGCCTCCGTAGATATCTTTTTCACCGGACATTGTCTGCAAAATTTCTCAAACAACTCTCAATGTTAGAAATAAATACAAATCAAACCATAAATGATTAGAAATGAGTAGAGTAAAAACATTAACACTTACCAGATTATGAATAGATTAACAAATAAAACGATGAACTGATAATCTGAAAAGAGGAGAGATAGAGAGAATAGAGAGCAGAAAAAAATGGCGGAGAAAAAGCTTAATGGAATTTTGAAAGGCGTTATATATGTTATGGGGGAGAGAGAGAATATGAGAGGGCAAGGGAGAGAAATAACTGTTCCTATAATCTCGAAGAACGTGCGCACGCAAAAATTAATGCGCACACAAATCAGTAAGGTGAACAGTTAAAAGTAAGAGGGAGAAAGGGTAAATTAGTCAAAAATAAAATAGAAGTGATGATGACCTGTTTACCTTGCTGATGTATCGCATTAAATGGAATACATCTTGACACGATTTTGGATAAGAAAGGTACACACACGTGTCAGGGAGATGTGTGACCGATGTACCTTTGATTTGATTGCTTACGTCATGTGTCAGGAATCTTAACTTTTGCAGAGACGTGCTGATTTGATTTTATCAATCGGCAAGATAACTTGAATCGACAAAATGATTGAATCGGCAAGATATTTAATCGGCAAGATATATAGATAGAATCGGCAAGATGATTTTGACAAAATTTTGATCGGCAAGATTTTGTCGGCAGGTTCGTAGTCGGCAAGATAGTTGATGCTCTGCTGATTTGATCGGCAGACTAACACAAGTAGCAAAGTTAGCACAATTTTAACCATAAAAATCAATCATACCTAATTCACCTCTGAGGAATTCAAATCTTTTCTGATCCAAGGGCTTTGTTAGTATGTCTGCTCTTTGGAAATCGGTATGGACTTTGAGCAGCACAACATTCCCTTTTTCAACATGTTCCTTCAGGAAGTGGTATTTGATGTCTATGTGTTTGGTTTTGGAATGCATGACCGGATTGTTTGATACTGAAATTGCTGATTGGTTGTCACAATAGATGGGACAAATTTGAGATGGAACTTCATAGTCAACCAGCTGCTGCTTCATCCATAGAATCTGTGAACAGCAACTGCCGGCAGCTATGTACTCAGCTTCAGTAGTGGAAGTGGAAATTGATGCTTGCTTCTTACAGGACCAAGACACCAATCTATCACCAAGAAATTGGCAAGTTCCACTTGTACTCTTTCTGGTCACCCTACAAGCTGCAAAGTCTGCATCTGAGTAACCTATTAGATTGAAAGATGAATCTCTTGCATACCATAATCCAAGGTTAGCAGTGCCACATAAATATTTAATAATACGTTTTACAGCCTGCAGATGGGATTCCCTAGGGTCAGCTTGAAACCTGGCACAAACATAAACAGCAAACATAATATCTGGTCTACTGGCAGTAAGATAGAGGAGTGAGCCGATCATACCTCGGTAGACAGTCATGTCTACTTTTTTACCAGACTCATCCTTATCTAAATGAATGTTAGTGCCCATCGGTGTGCTTTGAGAGTGAGCATTGTCAAAGCCAAACTTCTTGATAAGTTCTTTGGCATACTTGGCTTGACTGATGAATATTCCTTCATGGGTTTGTTTGACTTGAAGTCCAAGGAAATATGTTAGTTCACCCATCATGCTCATCTCGAACTTGCTCTGCATCAGTTTCTCAAATCTCTTGCAAAGTGATTCATTAGTGGAACCAAAAATAATATCATCGACATAAATTTGAACAAACAATGAATGACCCTTATGCTTGGCAACAAATAAAGTAGTATCGATTTTACCTCGAGTGAAGCCTAAGCCATCGCTAAGTAAGAACTTAGATAGGGTTTCATACCATGCTCTTGGAGCTTGCTTTAGGCCATAGAGAGCTTTCTTCAATCGGTAGACATGATCAGGCTTCTTGGAGTCCTCAAAACCTGGTGGTTGTTCAACATAAACTAGTTCTTGGAGTTCTCCATTCAGGAAGGCACTTTTCACGTCCATTTGATATAGCTTGAATTCTTTGAAGGCAGCATAGGCTAAGAAAAGTCTTATAGCTTCCAATCTTGCAACAGGAGAAAATGTCTCATCGTAGTCGATTCCTTCCTCTTGACGGTAGCCTTTAGCAACTAACCTTGCTTTGTTTCTAATGATTTTCCCAGCTTCATCCAATTTGTTCCTGTAAACCCACTTAGTACCAATAACTTGCTGAGAAGTTGGTCTTGGCACAAGTTCCCATACTTTGCATCTTTCAAACTGATTCAGTTCCTCTTGCATGGCTTCAACCCAACCAGGATCGGCAAGAGCTTCTTCAGTCTTCTTTGGTTCTATATCGGAGACCATAGCAGATGAGAAAAGGCTTTCAGCAAATGCTCTACTAAGGTTCCTTGTTAATCTGGGACCAAAGACATCACCAATCACATTTTCTAATGGATGATCACGAACTGTTCTGACTTCTCTCGGCACATCTTGTCTTACTGATTCTTGTTGTAAGGATTCTAGAGGAGGATCAAGATCAGCAGATGGTGTAGGAGAAGAACTTTGAGTGAGAGGTGGAAGAAAGCTTGGAGGAAAAGGTCTTATAACAGAAATTGGTTGAGGGCTAGATCTGTCTTCAGGATGATCAGCAGAGTTTGCATCGGCAAACGGATTATGAAATTCATCAGCAGGTTCTGGTTCTGCTGATGAAGGAAAATACGGAGCATCTGCTGATTCTTCTGCTGAAATGACTGGATCAGCAGCTGGAACTTGATCTGCAGGATTAGTATTACTGGATTCACCTGTCTCATGAGCACTAGACACATTAGTACTATCTGGAGCCTTGTCAGACTCTAACAAATCAAATTCATCAAAGGTTACATGAACAGATTCAACAATTTTCAAAAGTTTCTTATTGAAAACTTGAAAGGCCTTACTGTGTTTAGCGTATCCAACAAAGATTCCTTCATCAGCTTTCTCATCAAATTTACCTCTGTGCTCTTTTCCATTGTATAGCACGTAACATTTGCAGCCGAATATCTTGAATAATCCAATGTTGGGAATTCTGCCTCTCCAGAGTTCATAAGGAGTCTTGTTATGGAATTTGTTGATTAGAGATCTGTTCTGGGTGAAGCAGGCTGTATTGATCGCTTCAGCCCAAAAGTACTTCGGCAGCCTGGCTTCGGCAATCATGGTCTTACCAGCTTCAATGAGAGTTCTGTTCTTCCTCTCAACAACACCATTTTGTTGTGGTGTACCGGCAGCTGAGAAGTTGTGGTCTATACCATGATCATCACAGTACTGAGCAATACCATTGTTCTTGAATTCAGTGCCGTTGTCTGATCTCATACTGATGATATCGCTTTCTTTCTGAGTTTGTAGTAGTCTGAATAACTTGGTGGCAACAGCATAGGTGTCATCTTTGTGACTGAAAGTTTCCACCCAAGTGTATCTAGAGAAATCATCTACTACAACCAAGGTGTATCTACTTCCCCCGATACTTGCTGTAGATGTGGGGCCAAATAGATCCATATGTAGCAATTGGAGGCACTTAGAAGTTGACATGCAGGGCTTGCTTCGGAAAGATGACTTATGTTGTTTTCCAAGCTGGCAGGCCTTGCATTTCTTTGCTTGATCAGCAGACACTTGAGGCAGACCGGTAACGAGATTTGAACCGGCAAGCTTGGATAGATATTTGAAGTTCAAGTGACTGAGTCTCTTGTGCCATAGCCATGAGTTCTCACTGATGTTCTTAGCTACAAAACAAACATTAGCAACACCAGTAATAGCACTTAAGTCTACTACATAAATGTTACCTTTACGTTTGGCAGTGAGAAGAGTTTCATTGGAAGCAATGTCTTTCACATAGCAACTGGAAGTAGTAAATACGCATTGCATTCCTTTATCGCAGAATTGTGATATTGATAGAAGGTTGTGTTTCAGACCATCCACTAGAGAGACCTTCTGTACAGTAACTGCACCTCTCTTGATGGTACCTATACCGACGATTTTTCCTTTGGCATTGTCACCAAACACTACTGGGGGACCTGATGCTTCGATAGTATCGGCAAGAAGATCTGCAAATCATGTCATATGTCTAGAGCAGCCACTATCTAGAATCCACAAATCCTTGCTTGCACCAGTTGAGGCCATGAAGCATTCCTCGCAAAATCTGTCGTAGGCACTCCTTAGTGATTCACCATCTTGTTTCTTGAAGGATTCAAACTCAGCAATGCAATCGTAGAGTCTGTTGTCCTTCACCTGCTCGTCACCTTCAAAGTATGCCAGGAGCTTGTTCCAGCATTCTTGAGCCGTGGAGCACAAGTCAATAAGTTTGTATTGCTTGTCATCCAAACCACAAGAGATAATGTGGCATGCTTTTCCATCTAGGGCAGCAGAAAGTTTGTCGTCGTCGGTCCATTCCTCTCTGGGTTTCTCAATCAAAGTTTCATCAATCTGAACATGGGTTTCCTGTTCAGTTTCTCGATCAGCATGTTGTGTCAGCGGAGTGGAGGGAATAGGTCTGTAGGTGGTTGAAACTTTTAACGGAATGATTGGACCACCTTCTATGACCTTCATCAACCGGTCATCAATTGAGTTCATATACTTTATCATACGAGATTTCCAGACACCAAACTCGTTGACATTCAACAACGGAATGGTGGTGATGTTGAATGACTGCATGATTTTTCCTGCCATGGTATCGGCAAACAAGCTGCAAAGCTTGGAAATTTCTTTCAAAATTCCAAGCTCTGATACCAATTGTTAGGCCCAATTGGTAGGAAAATAGGCTAGAGGGGGGGGGGGTGAATAGCCTAATTAAAACTTTTTCAAAGAAACACTTTTATAAATGCAAAGTCACTTATCAGATTGCAAACTATTTTCAGTAAGCGCAGCGGAGAAGATATGACTTGTTTTAACTCACACAAAATCAGTTTATAAAAAGGTTTTGAGAGCTTGGTTTAAACACAAAGTAGTTTCTAAAAGTTCAATGCAGTTTCAAGAGATTGGTCAATGGAAATGATGATGAGTCAGCAAGAACAGAATGATTTGCCGGTGATAGAGTTCCAACCGGCAAGGACAGTAAGTAACAGAGGACACAGAGATTTGGAGAGGTTCACAGTGTAAATACTGCTACGTCCTCTACCAAGTTTGGTCAGAACTTGGATTTGGGTTAAGAGCACTATTAAATATTCCTAGTCTATTACAAGAGCGGCTTTGCCGGATACAAAGACTAAATTCTAGAGATAGTTTAATGAATCGTAAAGCAAATATCTGACCAAGTGTATTTGAGCGGCAAGTTCAAAAGAACTTATCTCACTCAGGTGGGTGTGTGAAAACTTAGACAACGTATTCCTTAAAATACTCTAGTTCGGGAATACTAACAGTGTTGTAGAGTTTGTGCACAAGTGTATGTCCTATTAAATGATCTAATGATTATCTGGACAAGGCATGTTTGAGCTTCAATGAATGCTGCAAACAACCAACTCTCTTCAATGCACTAAAATCACCACCCTTCTTCAATGCACTGAGTCCTCTATATATAGGAGGAGTTAATGTCTTAGCTTGTTGAAGAGGGATAACATTTGAATTTCCAGCTGGGTAGGTGAGGAGCATTTAATGCAGTATCCTTGGCATTAATGGCGAGGATACGCGTGCCTTAAAAGTCTGATGGGTAAAGACCCCTTTGTCTCAACCGGTTACCTGCAAAAGCAAGTAGAGACATAGTATAGCTAAAAGTAGCTATGTGTCAGACGGCGTAGAAATCATTACAGAGCAGGTAAACTACTTTATGATAAAACAGTATAGAGACAATCAGCAAGGTTGACTTTAATGAAATGATGTCACCTGACTGATAGTGCAGACTGTCTATCATATCGGCATGTTGTGAATGGAGTTGATCGGCAACTTCTTTAATAAGTTGATCGGCAACTTCTGTAGCAATTTGATCGGCAACTTGTCGCATGTTAAGAATAGAGTTGATCGGCAACTTGTTTACTGGTCTGCTGATTTGCTTCCTCTTGCTGGTTTGCTTGAGTGAAGAGTTGAAATACACCTGTGCTGGTCACAAAGGATCCTAAGGGCACCTTAAAAAGGTTCTAATGAAATTGGGGGACCCTAAGTGTAGACATGATTGGGATTAAGTAATTCTAGGACCTAGGTATCTATTTGAACAACATGTTTACTTGCTCATTCTCATATTCCGGATTCCTTTTGGTTAGAAGCATTCTCTACTTCTGTGTTTCTGATAAATCGCTTGCCCATGCGTCAGCTCAGTTACATATCTCCTTATGAGAAATTATGGCATAAAATTCCGTATTATAAGTTTCTTAAGGTGTTTGGGTGTACTTGTTTCCCGAATTTGGTACCCTACAATAGCCATAAACTCATGCTTAAATCCACCCCTTATGTCTTCTTGGGATACGATTTAATGCGTAAAGGGTACCAGTGCTACAATCCCATCAATGGCAGAATTTTTATCTCTAGGCATGTATTATTTGACGAAAGTCACTTTTATTATCCTGCCAAAACATTTACTACTGTTGTTACTGCTTTGCAACATCATTCACAGGGCATTTGGACTCCTAAATCCACTAAGGCAGCCTCTCCGGCCCCTCCAGCAGATCATGGTCCATGCTTGGTCCCTCTTGCAAGCTTACCAGCAGGATCACCAGGACCATCCAGCCCATCCGTGGTTGGCAGTCCAGCACCTCTAACATCCGGGCAATCTTCTCCCCGGTCCACTTCTGAAAGCGGTCCATCTACCAGTTCTGGACCGAGTGGATCTACCCAGCCCGCTTCTCCCTCTAGCCACCTGCACCTTCAGCTGCAGCCCACTAGTGATTCAGCACCCTCTCCAGTCCATCAACCTCATCCCAGCCATAACTTGTAGGCTTCTGATTCTACGCCTTCTTTACTCAGTACGCATCCAATGGTTACTAGAGAAAAGGCAGGTGTGTTCCGTCCCAAACATTTATTTGCACTCACTGCCACTTCTACGGATTCTCCCTTCTTTGAACCACGGAAATTTCGCTAGGCTGCTTCTATCACTCATTGGCAACATGCAATGACGGAGGAACTTTTGGCTCTTCACAAAAATGGTACGTGGTCTCTTGTCCCCCCTCCGTCAAATCACAACATTGTGGGCAGTAAGTGGATCTATAAAGTTAAACGGAAAGTAGATGGGTCTATCGAGCGGTACAAAGCTAGACTTGTGGCTCAAGGGTACACTCAGTAGGAAGGTATTGACTTTGAGGAAACATTTAGTCCAGTTGTTAAACCGGCCACCATCCGCACAATTTTGTCTTTGGCACACTCACGAGATTGGCCCATCGAACAATTGGATGTTCGAAACGCCTTTCTTAATGGCATTCTTACTGAGGAGGTTTATATGGCACAACCCCCGGGATTTGTTGACACCACCCGCCCGGATTATGTTTGTAAACTTCATCGTGCATTATATGGCCTGAAACAATCTCCCCGGGCTTGGTTTCTCTGACTTCACAACTTCCTTCTTACACCCGGTTTCTTCAACAGTCATGCCGATTCTTCTCTATTTATTAGACATCATCAAGGTAATAGTGTCGTCATTCTCGTATACGTAGACGACATTATTGTGACAGGTTCACATTCCGCTGCTGTTCACTCTGTCATTGACTCCATATGTTCCACTTTTGAAAGTCGACGGTTGGGTCCCTTGAGTTTGTTTCTCGGTATAGAGGCAACCCGCACTAAGTCATTACTCCATTTGACTCAATCCAGGTATACCTCAGATCTCCTACATAAGTTCAATATGCACTTGTGTAAACCCGCTTCTACTCCTCCCGCCCCGGGATCACATCTTTCAGCCCTTGATGGTGATCCTCTCCCCGACGCTACCTTATACCGTAGTATGGTTGGGGGCTTACAATATGTCACGCTTACTCGACCGGACATCTATTTTGCGGTCAACCAAGTGTGCCAATTTATGCATGCGCCTCGTACGTCCCACCTCCAGGCGGTTAAGCGTATTTTTCGGTTCCTCAAGGGGACAATTGCCAACGGTCTTACTTATCAATCTTCTTCGGACACTTCCATCTTGGCCTTTTGTGATGCCGATTGGGCCGGTTCACCTGATGATCTCCGGTCAACCACATGAGCATGTGTTTTTGTTGGTCCAAATCTAGTGGCTTGGTCCGCTAAGAAACAACACACAGTTGCACGATCTAGTAGTGAAGCGGAATATCGGGCCTTAGCTTCTACTGTCGCTGAAATCCGTTGGTTTTCCTACTTGTTTCGTGAACTTGGCCTTCCACTGACTCCCCTTCTTCTTTTGTACGATAATATTTTCGCGCTTCACATGTCGAAAAACCCAGTGTTTCATGCCCGCACTCGACACATTGAGATAGACTTGCATTTTGTTCGAGAATTACATCACCGGGGTTTTCTGCGACTTCACCACATTGCCTCTTCGGATCAACTAGCAGACATATTCACTAAAAGTCTTGCAAAACCACGGTTTCATCTTTTGTCCGACAAGCTACAGCTACATCCATCTCCGCTTAGCTTGAGGGGGGGGGGTTGAAAGACACAATCGTGAGTCTCAAGTCTCACGTGACTTACATGAGCCGGATCACCACAGTTAGATAAGTATTGTACTAGGTTGTTATCTTTATATTTTTATCATGTATTTAGTTACCTTGTAAATAGGTGGGTGATTAGGCTAAATTAGTGTAAAGAATATCTTCCCAGTTTGATAGGTTTGTATAGTCCTATTAATATGAAAATTCTCTAAGGAATACTCAAGTGGGGTTTTCCAGAGTTATCCCATCTCTCTCTCACGCCCGCTCTCTTTCTTTGTTCTCTTTTTCTTCCTTTCATCATTTCTTTTTGCAGGTGATTTCGTTCACGGTGAAATTGTAGATGGTCATTAGTGGTGATTGTTAGGCATAAATGGTGGGCAAATTGTGGTGTCTTCATTTTGTGGTTTTGGTGGTTGAATGGTGGTGAGATATTGACATGCATGATGACGCCCTGGGATTCTGGGGTCACGGAGATAGAACTCCAATTTAGCTGTCTCTTGATCCTGATCACAACACAGACAAGAACACCGTTAAGACCAAGTCCGGGTTGGAATCCGTCTTAGGCCCTCGGGTGTGAGAGTAAGATCTCTGAGGAAAACCTAAGTAGAAGGTTCAATAAAGACCTTGTGTGTGTGAATAGGATAGAGCACGTACCTGGCACTTGGGGGCGGATAGGAGTATTTATATGAGTAGAAGGAGGAGGTAGGTTTAAAGTACTAACCGCCCTCGTACCGGATGGACACGCGGCAAGTCCTCATTGGTTCGGCCAGGGGAGTGGCTAAGAACGTGGCGTGTTGTCAGGGAATCATGGTTCCACCACCAACCGTTATGGTATGTCAGGTATGAACATGTAACGTCTGTTGTACGTTTGTGACAGCTGGATACTGCGGGCTCCGGGCAGGAGGTTGAGTGATCAACACGGGACCCTTAGGATAGCGCGAGGCAGAGCCATCTTGGTCATGGTCATCAGGAAGCCCGGGGTTCTCGGGCTTGCTCGCTTGCGGGCTTACCCGGTTCGGTGTAGTCGAACTCGCTTGTGCTGGCTTTGAACCGGGTCCGGTCCGGTCTGTGACGCTCTGTCTCATCAGTGGCCCCTAACTCCGAGGGTCAGCTTATTTATGAGCGGCGCGAGGAGTTACATTTCCATGGCTCGGTCCAGGCAAACTGTAGTAAATACGGGCACGGAATATCATGGGACGGGAGTCTCACGATGGTGGTTGACGATAGGACAGTGGGCCCCTCGAGTCAGGCTAGTGACGTAGCTGTCAGGTCCTTGATATGACAAGGAGCACGCTTATTAAATGCGAACCGTCATTGGAATTCGAAAAAGGCTGATTCCCGCCTCTTCATTTTTCGGGTGTATGCCGGGTCGTTCCGGATCTTGGACAAAAACCCGACCCATTCTGGGGGTATAAATAACCCTAATTGGCTTATTCAAAAACCTTCGGCATTTTTAATCTTTGGTTATTGCTCTCGGAAGAAACATTGCTGATACGACGTTGATTTGCTTCTTCTATTTCCTTAACTCGATCAATTAACAGGTAGTGCTTCCCTTTTTATTTTCGTCGCTGGTTTCTGATTGCTAACTTTCCGCCTTTGGTCCTTTCCACCGTTCATCGGGGGTAGAATCTTAAAACGCCGTGTCTTCAAAACTTCTAACATCACGAACTAAGTTTTTAACTTTTAACCACCGAGTTTTCGATTTCTAACCGGTTGACTTGTCTCTTTCTTAGGAATCCTGGGTCCATCTTTGATTTTATGTTGAAAAAATCTCTGACTGTGGTTATGGATGAATTGGACCTGGGGAGAATGCTTCGTCCGGACCTTTTTGGTTGTTGTCGACGAACGGGAGGGATTTACCGGTACCTGATAAATGCCTGGAAAAGGCTTTCCTTGGAGGCTTTCAGGACCATAGGGATAGTCTATGATTGGGACTCTTGGATCCTACCCCTGCTGTGGGAGACAGGTCCCTCGGTCCATTTTGATTCGGGGAGAATGAGGGTACTAGGGGGCGAGGAACAGTTAGGGGTTTTTGTGAAAGCTCTTTTAACTCGATTCCCCGATAATGTAGATATGGCCAGTAATGCTAGACGGTTGGTGAGGTTAGGTGGAGACCGCGTGTCTGCGAGCGGATCTGATGCTCAGTCTTGGTTGGATGCCCCTCTGGATGACGAATTGCCCGTTCAAGGCCATGACCGCGACATTTCTGTGGATGCTGGGGTGATTGAGGTAAACAGCAGCGGGGATGCTTCAGAGCGGGATAATGATGGCGATGAATTCTTATTGGATGAACCTGCCCGTGATGTTGAGGGAGGTGGTTCTTCAGACACTCAATCGGACTCACGCGGGCAACTGGAGAGGTTGGCCCCTGATACTGCCCGCAAGGTCAACTTGCTTCGCTCCCCTGTTAGGATCATAGATTCCTTTCCTGAGGGCCCTGATAACAGGAGGACCAGTCAAGCAGGTGCGTCTAGCTCTGGTGCGGGTTTGAGGGACGAGAGCGAGGAGGATGCCGGTGATGAGTATTTATCGCAGTTCCGTGTCGACTCCAAAGTCTATCTTGTCTATGGTCTTATTGAATACGAGTATCTTATGGGCGGGAAATCAATGACTCCTCCCTTGATCCGGGCCGAGAACCTTGCCTGTATATTCTACCCGGCTCAGTTCGAAAACGGGCTGCGCCTTCCTTTGGACCCATTTATTTGTGAATTTCTTGAGTTCACCCATTGCCTCCCTATGGACTTGACCCCGAATGCCATTCGTTATCTGGTGTGCTTTATAGTCGTAAGCCGCGTGTTGGGGTACGAGCCCTCTTTGTCCGCGCTCCATATTTATTTTACCCATCAAGTTAATGCGGGCTACTTGAGCTTAAAAACCAAACCGCGGTCTGAGAAATTTTTTTCCGCTTCTACTAACAAGTTCGATCAATGGCAAAGATATCCTTTCGTTATTCAGAATCGTTTAGGCTGGCCATTCCCTCGCCCTGACAATCTAGCACCGATCTCGATGTCGCGTCAAAATTTTCCTGATCCGGAAGAAGGCCGAGATCTGAGCGCGCGATGGAGGCTTATCTTGCTCGGTTTACGAAGAGGGTTACCCTGGACGATCAGTCGGTGGTAGAGACTCCTCAAGTTTACGATGTCTCAGCGATTATTAGCGATGAAGATCACGGCCAGGAAAGCCGCAGCTCTTGAAAAACAAAGGAGAGCCGATGCTATGAAAAAGATGGAGGCTCCTGTGGTCAAGATCCCTGTCACGGACAAGGTTGATAAGTCCGGAGCGGTGGTTTCTCAGCTGCAACTGACTCGGAATCTGCCTCCGAATCCCCGCCAAGGCGCTGGCCGCGGTAAAACTGTGATCGGAACCGGCCACTCTTCTCAAGCTCCTGGCATAGGTCTATCTGCTCCTGAGCCCACGAAGAAACGATCTGCTATCGGGGATCCAATGTCCCCTCAGGGGGATAAATATCAAAAGGTTGGCTCTTCCTCCGGCGACTTTACTGTTTTATCTCCTTCGAGAGGGACCCTGTGCTCCAATTTGTATCCGGTAGAGTCAATTGAGGATAGAGAGCGCGCCCGGGAGTTTGGTCTCAAGATAGCCAAGGCCCCCGAGGTGTATGGGGTGGATCTCCATAGTCGCCGAAGCGCTAATGCTTATGTTGGTGACGGGCTGATGCACCGCCTCTATTTTCCTGATTATCAACAGAAGGTTTTGGCTGCTTCGAATCCCATCGCCGCCGCGGGCAACGTGGGCCTGTGTTTGACCGAGGTTCGTCTTTGACTTGGATTACATATCGTGCTTCTTTCCGCCCCATAGTATAATCACATTTGTTATTTGCAGATTGCCAACGAGGTTATCTATCTGCGGACTCAACATGAGGCTGATGCCGCCGTGATCGCGGCGAGGAATACGGAGCTGATGGCGGAGAGGGAGGAGATCCATAAGTTGACCAAGGCTGTGGAGAGCGCTGGCCAGAAGTTGAAGAGCAAAGATGCTGAGGTCGTTAGCGCGGCCAAGGAGGTATCTAAATTGAGCAGTGATCTGGCAGTTGCTCGAGAAGCCAAAGAGCGGGCTGAGGCTGAGAAGGCGAGTGTTGATGCTCGAACTGCTGAGCTCCTGAGGTCTTTGGAGGCGGAGAGGAAGAAATCCGAGGAGCTGTCCAACAGAGTGGACGAGCTGGACGGTAAACTTCTTGACCAAATGCGCTATGAAAATGAAAGAGAGCGGGTCTTGGAGGAGGAGAGGGGCAAGGCGGTTGCTGAGTTCAAAGAGTCTGCCGAGTACTCCGAGAAAATATCCATCGCGGGCAACAAGCAGTATGAGCAGGCGGTGCACACTATTGCCCAGAATCTTGCGGCCACGGGGAAATACACTGCTCAAGAGATCGCTATTATTTGTTCTATCGTGGCCACGGATCCGGAATTCTTTAATGGTCATTCTTTAGTGCCTTTTGCCGATCATCAGCTTGAGGCCCTGCCCGAGTCGGTTCGGAATGCTTTGCCTCCGGTTTCACTTGTAACCGTTCAACCCTTGATCAGAATGATAAATGATTTGCGGTTTACAGGTGATGAATCCGCCTTGTCTCTGGCCGCAGCTCTGGAGAAGGTCTTTGGCCCTAATGGCCCATTCGTCGAAGGTATTGTTCTCCCCTTTTCAACTTTTGCCTCCGCTCTAGCCGAAACCTCTGAAGCTCTGGCTCGTTCTGCAGCTGACCATAATGCCTCTGATTCTGTTCCAGAAGTGGAAGTCAACCCTCCTCCGGCCAGTTGAAGATCAGACCGGGCTGCGTCCTGGGACCTTTTGTAATAGTCTTAGATTTCATGAACTTGAACATTTGATTCCATTTTTGATCTGATTTTGTTATGTATCTATTTTTTCTTCTTTGATCCCCATATCTCCCTGACATTTACTTCCGTTGTATTTTACTGCCCTTTTGCTGGTTGCCTTGGAATTTCCAAGCATTTATTGTTTTTCCTTGATCACTTTATTTGGTATTTCTTCTTTGTTTTTCAAGGTTATGGCCCCAGGCTGTTGTGGGGCCCCTTTTGCCTGATTATTGTAAATGTGTCTTGAACTTTCTATGTTCGGTATTCATGATTATTTCCCTCGGCGGGCTTATGGTCTAGCTCGAGGGCGTATGACCGCACATCGTGCATGAAGATTCATGCAACGGTATTTTCCTTGACGGGCTTACGATCTAGCTCGAAGGCGTATGACCGCGCATCGTGCATGAAGATTCATGCAACGGTATTTCCCTTGATGGGCTTACGGTCTAGCTCGAGGGCGTATGACCGCGCATCGTGCATGAAGATTCATGCAACGGTATTTTAGGCGCGGGGCCTTGGCAGTTTGGCACTTTGTTATATATTTCCGAATACATATTTTTCTTTTTGGTATCTATCTATGATCTTTCGTTTCAATGGGACAAACATAATTTTATTGATCTTTCATCTTTTTTCCGCTCATAGAGCCATACATCAAAATTACAATGCAGAAAATAGAAGACAGGCGGATTTCTAATAAAAGGGGGGAAATACAATCTTTATGTTGGTAGTGGTGCCCTAGGCACGTTTAATAAACGTTGTAATTGTTATCATTTATTTCATATCAATAAAAGAGATGTTTTGATTATTATTGTTGTTCATGTTTACTTATAATAATCTCCGTCCCTAGTACTTGTTAAGCACTAGCATAAAGGCTAAATGATCATGGGATGATCATGTTAGATTTATGGGTACTTGTTTGGAACAAGGTACTGGACATGACCCGCTGTATGAGATTTATGTCATGGTCTATGTCGTACATATATCTCATATTAGTTATGTCATTTGAATCCTTAGACATGAAGTTATTATAGTCTTCCACTTGATGAACATTGTGTTTGACATATTCAAACGCTACCTTAACACGGTAGTTATAAAGGGTATGATTGGCATAATCGGATTCCCGTTGGGAAGAATAATAAGCTAAATGGATTTGTCCCTCCACGGAGAGATGTCAATCTTGGGCCCCTCGAAGGAATGATGTTGGTGAAATGTTCGGCCGGACTCAAATGGATTGATTGGATCAATAGCATTTGAATTATCAACATATTCGGAATCGAGAAAGTATTGAACAAAACAAGTTGACTGTTTGACCATGACTTGTGTTCAATGACATCGTGGACAAAGGGATTGTGACATATTCTAAGAGGAATGCGAACTTGTATCTAGTTATACTATTTGGGTAGGTATGACGGTTTGCTAGAACCTAATCATATCTTATGGTTTCATGTTTGAATCCATTGCCAACTTAGTATAATCCTAGAGGGTCACACACAATAGAACGAATCTTTAAAAGGACTAAATTGGAATTTTGGAAATTCTGGACATTCTGAGAAGTGGGCGACCGCACAGTTTGGACTGGGCGGCCGCACACTTAGTTCAGTTTTGTACCAGTTTTGCTTCAGATAGTTGTGCGACCGCACAGAGTCTTTTGGGCGGCCGCACAACACTGTCGGGTGGCAGATTCCTAATTTGATTAGGAAACGAATTTTGGACGGATTTTGACACAAGTTTCCTATTTGGAATAAGTCATGCTTGTGTATAAAAGACCAAATTCGGCCAGCACTTCAGCGGATGATTTTGTGAGTCTCAAAGAGTTTGAGAGAGGGTTTATTTTGTTCTAAGACATTCTTGGTTGAAGAACAAAATAATACACAAAATAAATTCTATATAGTTCTTTTGATTGTGAAAAGGTGTTTCACAATTTGGTCTAGCAATAAAGATCAAAGAAGCTCCTTTGATATTCGTTCGAAGTGTGGATACCGCTAGAGGGTGAAAATCATCATCTTCAAAGTTCGTGTTCAAGCTTTGTGATCGTGATCAAGTCTTCAAACCTCCACCAAAGACCAAGAGAATTTGATAGCCATCAAGGGTTAGTTTTATCCTCTATTCAACTTGTTGTATTTGATTTAATCATATGAACAGATCCATGGCTTTGGGTTTCAAAAATTTTAAATTGCTATACTCCGCTGCGCATGTATCTACGAAACCCAACAGTGGTATCAGAGCCCCGTTCATGTTGATTATTTCAATACATAGATCATGTTATGTGTATATAAATTGTTTATGTACCTTGCATGATATGAATATTGGAATATGTGATGTTTATGTGTTATGTGATTTTTTGTGGTTTATTGTTTTACAACTTTAATCGCACGATTCAATCGCAATAAATAAATTATGGTGGATTCAGAATTGTTGGTTATTAATTTTTTATTGGATCAAAGTTTTAATAATCGGGGAAAAACAATTTTGAGACAAAATTTTCGAACTTAAAATCCTGCACATTCTGATGGCTCCGGGCGACCGCACAAAATTCCTTGGGCGGCCGCACAGTTTTGGGCGACCGCACAGGGGTTTTTGGGCGGCCGCACAAGGGATCAGAAGGTCTGATTTTGCTCAAAAAATCAGAATTTGGAATTTTCGAAAGGTTCAACAAAACCAGTAACAGAACCAATCCAGACCTGCTGATCTGGAATGGGTTTTGGGTAGTTGGTTTGTGTGTGGATCTTGGGGTTTGATTTTCCTATTTGTTTTAGTCTTGTGATTCTAATATTGGTTCAAGGTTTGGATGGCTAATCTGCGTTCATCGAGATTGTGTTTCCCAAACTTGATCGCAATCAAAGTTTCAAAGATGAAACGAAGTTAGAATTATGAAGAGTTCATAATTGCTAAAATTGAGAAACAAAGTTCTTGATTCAAAGTTTGGAGATCCATGTGGAATTGTGAATGCAATTGGCCTACGTTCATCGAGACCATCTATTGCTTAGTTTCGGCCACATGGACTACTTTCTTGGTTTCTTGAATTAGTGCGGGATTGTGGTTGCCTAATGGCTTAGTTCGACCGCACTTCTTGTTGTCTTGATTCGGAAATAATAACCGAAGTTGAAATAGTCTCATCCTCATAATTATTGAGAAACTAATGACACATAAATATCATGCTTAAATTAATGAGATTAATTTAGTGGCTAAACTTGATGTGTAACATGTTTATATTATGTGCTCATAAATGTGTTATATGCTATATGTGATGATGAACTTTCAAAGAAAGTTTTAAGTCTTTTATTGCCATGCCATGATTAAAACACTTGTTAGTACATAAGTGACTCTAATGTAGATTCGCCATAGCGAGATGCATTAAATTTATTTATGTATGAGCAAGATAGATAATGTGGGCACGCCCTAGCGGGACACATTAACTATGCGTTTAAAATGGTTAGACTTAATTGGGCGTCAAAACAGTTTTGGGCCTAGGCAAAGATGAGGTTTAACATGCTTTTTGAAATTGGATTTCTTAAAGAATCTCATAAAAGGAACTAAGAGTCATATGAGATATGATTGACAAGAGTTGTCTACCTAATTAATTTGATTTTGTGTAATCCGCCTTAGCGGACTTGAAATTAAATTAAAGTTGGATCTTAACCCATTTAAATTATATTATACATTGGATGTATATGAAGGTTATATAATTTAGTGGGAGTATTTTGTTTGAAAAATACACTATTTATCTCTTTAATGAAAATCGGTACTTATTAAATTTTGGATTTTTTTTGCATATTTGTAGATAATGACTAATAACACTCAATCAATGTCGTTGCGATCGATCCTTGAGAAGGATAAGCTCGAAGAGAATGGTACCAACTTTATGGATTGGATCCGTAGCATAAGAATTGTTCTTAGGCAAGAAGATAAGTTGTACATTCTCGATGGGCCTCTCCCTGCTGAACCACCGCCTACTGCCCCTAGGGTAGAAAGAGACAATTACAAGAAACATCGTAATGATTCTAGAGATGTAAGTTGTCTCATGCTTGCTGCTATGTGTTCAAAACTCCAACAAAGTTTGGAACATTTGGAAGCCTATGAGATAGGCGTGGAGTTGAGAACCATGTTTCAAGAGCAAGCTAGGCAAGAGAGGTACAAGACCATTGTTGCATTCACTACTAGTAAAATGAATGAAGGGCAACAAGTGAGTCCTCACTTTCTTAAAATGAAAGGTTATGTAGAGCACTTTGAGAAACTTGGCTATCCAATCCCATTGGAGCTAGCCACGGATCTCATTCTTAATTCATTGCCTAAAAGTTATAATCAGTTTGTGATGAATTATAACATGCATGGAATGGATAAGAATCTCTCTGAGTTGCATGGGATGCTCAAAACTGCAGAGATGAAAATTGTGGAAAAGGTTCTCCCGTGCTCTTGGTTCATGATGGGAAGAAGGCTGGTGCCAAAGGAAAGGGTAAGGCAAAAGTTGTCAAACCCAAAATAAGCAAGGCAAAGGTTGCCAAGGCTTCTGAGGCAAAACCTGATTCACAAAAGGATGCAATCTGTTTCCATTGTCAAGAAATTGGTCATTGGAAACGTAATTGCAAGGCTTTCTTGGAAGAGCAAAAGAAGAAGAAGAGCAGCAAGGCTGCGTCGACTTCAGGTATCTATATGATAGATATTCTCCTTTCTACCACTGATTCTTGGGTATTGGATACCGGATGTGGTTCTCACATTTGTCTAAATGTGCAGGGACTAAAGAATAGGAGACTGCTTAAAGAAGGTGAAGTAGATCTACGCGTGGGGAATGGAGCAAGAGTTGCTGCATTAGCCGTAGGGACTTATGAAGTCACTTTACCTTCCGGATTAATTCTTGTTTTAAACAATTGTTATTATGTTCCGGATTTAAGCAGAAATATTATTTCAATTTCTTGTTTGGATAATGAAGGTTTTAAGTTTCTTATTGAGAATAAGAAATTTTCTATTTATTTAAATGATGTACTTTATGGTATTGCTAATTCATTTAATGGCCTTTATATCTTGGATGTCAAGAATGAAAATAATGTCTATCATGTAAATAAGAAATCTAAACCTAATGATGTAAATCATACTTATTTGTGGCATTGCCGTCTTGGTCATATTAATGAGAAGCGTATCTCAAAACTCCATGGGGACGGACTTTTAGGTTCATGTGACCTCGAGTAATATGATACTTGTGAGTCGTGTCTTCTTGGAAAAATGACTAAGACACCTTTTACCAAGCTAGGTGAAAGGGCAAGCGACTTATTGGGGTTGATACATTCCGATGTATGCGGACCATTAAGTAGCAATGCTAGGGGAGGATTTCAATACTTCATAACCTTCACTGATGATTATAGTAGATTTGGGTATGTTTACCTAATGAAACATAAAAGTGAAGCATTTGAGATATTTAGAATATTTCAAAATGAAGTAGAAAAATAACTTGGCAAAAGTATAAAAGCACTTCGATCAGATCGAGGTGGTGAATACTTGAGCCAAGAATTTGATGATCATCTAAAGAATTGTGGAATAGTTTCACAATTGACTCCGCCCGGAACACCACAATGGAATGGTGTGTCTGAGAGGAGAAATCGGACTTTGTTAGACATGGTTCGATCAATGATGAGTCAAGTTGATCTTCCAATATCCTTTTGGGGTTACGCCCTAGAAACCGCTGCTTTCACACTAAATCAAGTTCCAACTAAATCGGTTCCAAAGACTCCATATGAGATGTGGAGTGGAAAGAAACCTAGTTTATCTTTCATGAGGATTTGGGGTTGCGAAGTTTATGTCAAGAAACTTATCTCTGACAAACTAGCACACAAATCCGATAAATGTATTTTCGTGGGATATCCTAAGGAAACTAAAGGATATTACTTTTACAACCGTGAGGACAACAAAGTGTTTGTTGCCCGAACTGGTGTCTTTCTAGAGAAAGAGTTTCTCTCCAAAGAAATCAGTGGGAGTAAAATAAATCTTGAAGAAATTCAAGACCCAGAAAATATCATTGAACCAATATTGGAACAAGAACAAGAACTACAAGGAGTTGTGAAACCTGTTCAAAATACACAAGTAACTCGCAGATCTAGCAGGTTACGATCCGAGCCCGAGAGATATGGATTTCTCGTAACGGATAGTAATGAGGTAGAAATCATTGAGAATGATGAACCGTCAACCTACCAAGAGGCGATGTCTTCTCCTGATTCGGACAAGTGGCTTGGAGCCATGGAATCCGAATTGCAATCCATGCAAGACAATCAAGTTTGGAATTTGATTGATGCGCCCGAAGGTGTAAAAACCATAGGATGCAAATGGGTCTTCAAGAAGAAGACTGACATGGATGGGAAGGTGCATACTTACAAAGCTAGGCTTGTAGCGAAGGGTTATAGGCAAGTTCATGGTATTGACTATGATGAGACCTTTTCACCCGTAGCAATGATCAAGTCTATAAGAATTTTGCTTGCCATTGCCGCATATCATGACTATGAAATATGGCAGATGGACGTCAAAACCGCTTTCCTGAATGGAAAACTCCAAGAGGATGTGTATATGACACAACCAGAAGGTCTAAGTCTTTTCTCCGGGCTTCCTCATTCTTTGTTTCATCAAAATGGGTGACCCTGTAGGTGGGTAGGGCTGCTTCTACAGGCACGACCGCCTCTGATCCATATGTCAAGGAGAAAGGAGTTTCTCACGTTGAGTTCCTCGTTGTGGTTCGGACAACCCATAGAGCAGTACTGAGCTCTTCCATCCAGCGGCCACTCCTTCCCTTCAAATTTTTGTGTAAAGCGGTCATGAGCAACTTATTTGCGGCCTCGGCCTGTCCATTTCCCTGCGGTCTTGCGACGGAGGATTGCCGATGTTCTACGTTGAGTCTCTTACATTCCGCCGTAAACTTCTTTTTGAACTGGGGTCCATGATCGGAGACGATAGCCCGCGGTAAACCGAACCGACAGAATATATGGTCGTAGACGAACTTGATAATACTTGCTTCAGTAGTGCTAGTTAGTGCCTTTGCCTCCACCCATTTTGTGAAATAATCTACTGCGACCACTACCATTTGTGCTCCGCCGGGCGCTTTGGGATACGGCCCAATCAAATCAATCCCCCACATATCAAAGGCCCAAGTTGGGACTACCAGACTCTGCTCCGTGGATGGCTGCCTTGGTATGTTGGCAAATCTCTGGCATTGATCACATTTGCGGACATATTCCTCTGCATCTCTTTTCATTGTCGGCCAGTAATACCCGAGGAATCTGATTTTATCGGATAGTGTCCGGGCACTGGGATGCCCTCCACATACGCCCTCATGAACTTCGTATAACAAGTTGGTAATGGTCTCGGATTTCACACACCTCAGCAGGGGTTTGGTAAAAGACCTTCGATAAAGCACGTCGTCAATGACCGTGTATCTAGCGGCCTGTCTCCTCAAAACTTTTGCTCGATCCGGATCGCTGGGAAGGATTTCCTTCTCGATGTATTCCTTAATCTCGTCTACCCAATACTTCTCGGGCTCCCCTATTTGGTGGATCTCTGACCTGTCAATGGCCGGGCGCTCCGTAAATTCTATCCAGCAGTCCACACTAAGCTTTGCAATGTCTTCGTTTGTGATTCTCGAAAGCAAGTCCGCCTCGGAATTTTCAGCCCGGTTAACTTGGGTTAGCTCGTGGTACTCGAATTCCTTTAACAGGTTTGCTGCAAGTTCCTTGTATTTGAGCAGCACTGGGTGATTTGTCTCATATTCCCCTTTGACCTGATTTACCACTAGCTGTGAGTCGCTCTTCACGATCAAATTAGAGACCTTCATGTCCCGGGCTAATTCCAAGCCCGCTATCAATGCCTCGTACTCGGCTTGATTGTTTGAGACCGCGAACTTAAACCTCAAAGGTCATTTAAACCTTTGTCCTTCTGGGGCGATCAAGAGGATTCCGGCGCCACTGACAGTTTTTCCCGAGGATCCGTCAACACTTAACGACCAACAATTCTCCGGCCTTTCCCCAGCATCTATGGCCTTCTTGCCCCGGCTTTTCTTTGCTTTAGCGGGCTGAATTTTGTCCGCTTCGCTTTCCTTTGTTTCAAACGTGGTTTCTGCCACAAAGTCCGCCAGTGCTTGTGCTTTGATGGTCTTTCGCGGGGAGTAAGTAATCTCGAACTCAGTCAGTTCTATAGACCATGACAGCATTCTCCCCGAAGATTCGGGCTTATGGAGCACTTTCTTCAGCGGGGTATCCGAATAAACCGTGATAGGGTGGGCGATGAAGTATGCCCGCAGCTTTCGAGCGGCTATAAGCAGGGCGAAAGCCAGCTTTTCGATGTTCAAGTAGCGACCTTCTACTGCAGATAATGCCTTGGAGACATAATACACGGGCTTCTGAAGGTCGCCTTCTTCCCTTACCAAAACCGAAGCCACCGCGTGATCTGTTGCGGCCAGGAAAACATAGAGTTCTTCACCCAAAACGGGGCTGCTCAACAGTGGCGGCTTTCCTAGGTAGGCTTTTATTTGCTCAAAAACATTCCGGCAGTCCCCATTCCATTCAAAACCTTCCTTTCTTCCTCCTTTCAAAGTTTTAAAGAAAGGTAGGCATTTTTCTGCTGACTTGGCGGTGAACCTCCCTAGGGCCGTGATGCGGCCATTCAGCTTCTGTACTTCCTTAACACATCTGGGGGGTTGCATATTTATCAACGCCATGATTTTCTCCGGGTTTGCCTCTATCACTCTCTGGTTCACCATGAAGCCCAAAAACTTTCCTGCCTTTACTCCAAAGGCGCATTTGGATGGGTTAAGTTTCATATTGTTTCTTCGGAGGCTGGTGAAGGTTTCTGCCACATCAATATCATGAGAGGTTTCCTTGGTCTTGATAACCATGTCATCGATGTACGCTTCCAGGTTTCGGCCCAACTGATCGTCGAAAACGATTCCCACCATTCTTTGATATGTACCACCCGCATTCTTGAGACCGAACGGCATGTTGTTAAAATTGTAAGTTTTGCCCGCACCGTAAAAGGCGCAGGACGGAACATCAGCCTCCTTCATTTTGATTTGATGATAGACCGAGTATGCATCTATAAAGCTCAATACCCTATGCCCGGCGATAGAGTCTACCAACTGGTCGATCCGGGGGAGGGGATAACAGTCTTTGGGACATGCCTTATTTAGATCCGTAAAATCTACGCACATCCTCCATTTCCCATTTTCTTTGGTCACCATTACTACGTTAGCTAACCACGCCGGGTATTTGATCGGGCTTATGATCTTCGCTTTCAGCAATTTATCCACCTCGGCCTTGATCGCCGCCTTCTTCTCCGGGGAAAAATATCTTTCTTTTTGAAGTACCCTGGTGAATGTGGGATCGATATTCAGTTCGTGCTCGATCACCTCTCTGCTTATCCCCTCCATATCTTCTACTGTCCAGGCGAACACGTCCATGCTACCTCTCAATAATTCAATCAGAACCTTCCATTCCTCTGCGGGGATCTCTAGCCCGACCTTTATTGTCTGCTCGGGGTATGCCGGATTTATCACCACATCTTCCAAAGCATCATTGGGGCGAATATCTGTAACTTCTCGGTCATGCAGCGAATCAATTACAATATTAATGTGGTTGGTTTCCGCGGCTATACGGCGGGCTCTCCTGCTCCGCTTGAATTCTTCCCTTGTAGAGTGGAAAGACAACGTCCCGATCATGGCCGCACCTGCGACCTCCTTTTCACTTGCTTTGGCCTTTTTTGCCTCCCTCGGGCTTCCCAGTCTTTGCTTTGCTGCGCTTTCCTTCCTCTTCCTCTCTATTACTTTGAGGAAGAGCTCGGGTTTATTCTCAATACACGCGATCCCCGCAGGGGTACTGAACTTGATTTTTTGGTGGGGGATCGAGGCCACTATTTCAAGGGCAGCTTGTGCGGTTACGCCCAGTATCGCGTTGTATTGGGATTTCAGATCGATCACCATAAACGTAACGCGGGCTGTTTTCTCGAACGGCCTTTCTCCGATGGTCACTTCGAAGTCAATCGTCCCCTTGGCATAGAATGTGTGGTTTATGAACCCTTCTAACAAACCCGCGTACGGAGTTAAGTGCGCCTCAGACATTCCCATTTCTTCCAGGCAGTGGAAGTACAATATATCCCGTGAAGCCCCGGTATCAATGAGGACTCTTCCAATGTCCGCCCTTCCTATAGCCATTTTGATCGTTAATGGTTGTGTCGAATGGAAAAGGGTGGATGCCAATTCACTCCTTTTGAAACCGATCATTTCCTCCTGCTCGGGCGGGTAAGTGGGTATCAAGAATACTTTTTCCAGTCGTCTGATCTGGGCGGAAAGCTGGGTGTTGCTCGGGGCTTCCTCTCCTATGTATTGAATGTCATAACGTCCTTCCTCGTCTACATCATTGTCTCTGACGTATTGAACATTTCCCAGCGGGGATTCACCTTTACTGCTGGACCCCGTAATCCATTTCTTCAATTCCCCGGCCTCCACCTTTTGTTGTATTATTTTCTTTAACTGGAAACAGTCATCCGTAGTATTCCCGTGGCTTTCATGGTATCCACACCATTTATTTTTGTTCGCCTCGTAAGGCTTCCTCTCCAGTGGAGGTGGAGGAGGCAAGGCCTCTGCCCGCAAGATCTCGGTTCTTGGTGCGATCAAAGGGGTGAAAGCACTGTCATCGCCTCTTTTAAAATTGGGCATGCCCCTTGATCTTCCTCTACCTCGGCCACCATTGTTTCCCGTATAGCCTGAATCATGACGGGGATCATGAGCGGGCTCGATTCTTTCCCTCACGCTCCTGCGGGCGTCAGCCATAAACGCAGGTTCTACTCCGGCCATAGCAATGGCCCTGTTATACATCTCTTCTGTCCCCTCGGGTTTTCGGCAAGCGAACTCCTGCCTCAAAGTGTGGGATGTTAATCCCCCTAGAAAGCATAGTTCGATGTCGTTCTTTGTTAAATCCACAATCTGCTCGGTCATTTTTCGGAACCGAGTGATGTATGCTTTCGTGTTCTCCCCGGGATATTGCTTGATGCCGCACAGGTCCGATTTTGGTCTTGCGGCCTCCCCAGCGCCCGCGAACGAGTTCAAGAATGAAGTCCGCAATTGCTCATAGCTGCAGATGGAGCGCGGTTTATGGGCTAATAGCCATCCCAACGCCTTCCCTTTAAAGGTGGAGGCGAGGGCTTTGCACTTCACGGCCTCATCTGTTGAGAACAGAGCCATCTGCCCTTCAAATCGCCCAACATGGCTTTTTGAATTAGATGAGCCGTCATACGTGTCTAGCATGGGTACCTTCCCTCTTTGGATTGGGGAATCATTGATCCATGATACGAAAGCGTCCATGGGTCCAACACACTTTGTTACTTTTTGCTTGGACTCCCATAGCTCCGCGATCATTCTTTGGAACTTTTGATCCATTATGTCCCCCGTTTTAGCCCTTTTTACTGTTTCTGTAATTTTATCATCGTTTTTAACAACTGCCTTTCCTTTAGATTGGCCTCTAGTCTTTCTGGGCTGTGATTCTCCCTCCTCACTCTCCCCTTCTTCTTCTCCCCTCTCCTCGTCATCGTCCACGAGGATTGTCCGCCTTTTTCCTCCTATAATCCTACTGGCCCTGCTCTTAGAGCTTGTCAGATCATGGGTTTTTGATTTTTCAAGGGGGCTTCCAGCATTGGCCTCGGCATTAAACAGCTCCTCCAGGGCTAGATTCAACTGTAGCCCTTCAGCTACCAGATTCTGCCTGTCTGTCAGGATCTGGATTTTCTTTTGGATTTGATCAGGGGTGAGGGGAGTGACGGGAGTTTTTTGAGTTTTGAGAGCTTTAGAGGTTTCTATACGATCTCTCAGATCTGCCTCTCTCCTTGCCCTTTGAGAGGGGGTATAGGAGTTGCCACTAAGAGTCTTATTTCCCAATCTGGCGAAGACTGATCCCTGGGGCGCTTGTCCCGAAGGGCTAGCATTTGGGTTCACGACTTCTTTCCCAGTTATTGTGAAGATTTTGTATGTCAATAATCAACAGAAAAGACGGGATACCCTTTTAGAACTGTGAAAGACGGAAGAGCTAGATGAGGATTTGAAATGAATTAGATTGGAAAAGCAAACGAAGCAAGAATATTGCACTGGGAAGATTTTCGATTCCCGGCAATGGAACCACTGATGACGCCCTGGGATTCTGGGGTCACGGAGATAGAACTCCAATTTAGCTGTCTCTTGATCCTGATCACAACACAGACAAGAACACCGTTAAGACCAAGGCCGGGTTGGAATCCGGCTTAGGCCCTCGGGTGTGAGAGTAAGATCTCTGAGGAAAACCTAGGTAGAAGGTTCAATGAAGACCTTGTGTGTGTGAATAGGATAGAGCACGTACCTGGCCCTTGGGGGCGGATAGAAGTATTTATATGAGTAGAAGGAGGAGGTAGGTTTAAGGTACTAACCGCCCTCGTACCGGATGGACACGCGGCAGGTCCTCATTGGTTCGGCCAGGGGAGTGGCTAAGAACGTGGCGTGTTGTCAGGGAATCATGGTTCCACCACCAACCGTTATGGTATGTCAAGTACGAACAGGTAACGTCTGTTGTACGTTTGTAACAACTGGATACTGCGGGCTCCGGGCAGGAGGTTGAGTGATCAACACGGGACCCTTAGGATAGCGGGAGGCAGAGCCATCTTGGTCATGGTCATCAGGAAGCCCGGGGTTCTCGGGCTTGCTCGCTTGCGGGCTTACCCGTTTCGGTGTAGTCGAACTCGCTTGTGCTGGCTTTGAACCGGGTCCGGTCCGGTCTGTGACGCTCGGTCTCATCAATGCACATGCGCCTCCACCTAACCTAACAAACTCGACATGATCTAAATTCACCCCATTTTTGAGAGCCCCTTACCTCTTCAAAGTTCAGTGCTGATCATCTTCTTTGGCCTGGTTCCAACCGAACTCCACCCGCGTCATTGCTTGTTCGCCATTTCTGTGTCCAATCGCCAGTCGTCTTCTCTAACTCTAGTCGTCTTCTCTTCCATTTCTGGACACATTCCTCTCTACACTTAAAACAACAGCAACACCCTCACCCTCATCAGACATAATAATTAACTTGCTATCAAGAACACAGATTTATGTGGGTCATTAACAGTCTGTTAGCTATGTCCACAGGCAAAAGGAAAACGATTTATTACCGCGAAGCAACCAAAATATATATTTACAAACACAAAATGTCTACAAGACTTATAGATCACTACCAACGTCCATGAACACCAGCTTCAGATAATGAGATCTGGATACCAGATCAGCTCAAACAAAGTTCTTGCTGGGGTTATGCGGTCGCATGAGGCTACTGATGCCTATGTGGTGCACCATGCAGTCACTTGGCCTCCATAACCTCGACTTCACGAGCCTTCAAAACTGCACTCATTCAGATTCTTATGCGACGGCACTGTGCTGTCACACAGTCACAACTTCTGCTTGCGCAGTTTCAGTTTCAGATAGAATAATACTATGGGCACAAAAAAGTCACAAAATCTTGCTCACAAAATCTTAGGTGTAATGATTTTATTGGTGTTTTAAATTAAAGTGTGGCGGGTCCATTATAGATGCAACCAATAAAATATCGCCACCTCATGTTGTAAGCAAGATTTTGTGAGCTTATTTTGTGCCCCTAGCATTGCTCTTTCAGATATACAAGGCACAATTCCCAACATTGTTGACTGATATTGTTAGTGTTTTTTTTTTAGTTGATGACATGTTTTTGTCATTGCTTTTTTCTTAAAACATTTGGGCATTCGTTCGTATTTAGTGGGTGAAGTATCAATCAATCTCTCATACTCAAATTTTGGTATGAGAGATAACTATTGGAGTGTATTTTGCTTTGAGATTGATTATCAGAGTCTCTGTTTTTTTTGTTTTTTTTTTTGGGAAAAATACAAAAAAACCCGTCTAAAAAAATTTCATATCGAAAAAACTCACAAAATAATTCTTCATTTTGAAAACTCCTGAAATTAAATTATCGATACCAAAAAGCCCAAACATTAATGAATTGATTAAGACAAAGACTTGTGTGCGGAATGCACAACCCGTCTCATCCATGAGACGGGTCGGTTTTTGACCCGCCCGCCCGACCCACGAACCGGCTCCAGGACCCAGGGGTCGACCCTGCCACGTGGCAGCCTCTCATAGGCCCAATTTTTTATTTTTATTTTTGCTTTTTTTTTTATATTTTTTTTTGGTTTTTTTTTTCGGTTTGTCAAAAGTAATAGTTACTATAACTTAATGTAATGACTGTATTCATATAAAGTAACAGTTTGTATACATAAAAGTAATACATATATACAGAAAAGTAAAAGTGTTTTTTTCTATGTTTTCTTCGTTTGCCAAAAGTAATACTTATTACAACTAAAATGTAACGAACGTGTTACTTATATGTAATAATGTTTATACATAATTGTAACACATATGTATAGAAAAAGTAATAATTCAACCATTTACATTTTTAGAGCTAAAAACACTTGATTAGTGTTACATGTAAAAGTATTACATTATCTATAGAAATATGTTATAATTTCTTTTATTAAAGTGTTACATTTACATTCATATATGAGTTGTTACTTTTCAAATGTTGCTTTCTTTCAAAAAATTAAATCAAAATACACAATTGTTAGGTTTAATGCCTTTGAATTTGGGAACGCCTAAAATTTATATGGGTTACATTAACAAGTTCATAATTCCGAGGCAAAAGGAGTAAAAAATAGTTTTTTTTTTGGCTAACCATAAAAACAGAATGGCCATCGAATTCACGAGTTGACCGAGTGGCGGCTGGCATACAAGAAGAATAGGAGTCTAGCCTAGTATTCTAAGTTGACAATGACATCTCCTACAAGATTAATTTAGCTATTAGGACTCCATCAGTACACCGAATTGTTTGGGAATTCAGATGAGTATATTATACTCCCTCTGTCCCAAATTTAGTCAGTTTTTGCTCAGTTTTTACACAGAATAGAGAGATCAATAATTCTAGATCTAGGGTTTGCACAGTCAGGAATTTTGTGATCAAAATTTGTGCAAAGTAGATTAGTATGATCTTGTGTAATTGTTTCTCCAGTGATAAGAATATTCTTTCCCTTCCCCGTGGACGTAGCCAAGGTGGTGAACCACGTAAATCCGTGTTCTTGTGATTGCTTTATTTTCTCATCAAGTCTTGTTCAATTGCTCCAACAAGTGGCATCAGAGCTTTGGTTCGTGGTTAGAGATTCAGGGATTCCGCTGCAGAGAACGAGAAGATGGGTCAAGGAGAAGATTCGATCGACAAGTTCAATGGGAAGAATAGTTTTTCTCTCTGGCAGATCAAGATGAAGGCTTTGTTGGTAGACAAAGATCTATGGGAACCGTTGGAAATTGCAATCAGGGATCGCAAGGATCCCAAGGGTAAGGCGATCACCACAGAAGAGTCAGAGAAGGACAAGAAGACAGCCGCGAAGGAGGCAGCAGCATTGAAGAAGTTAGATCAGAAGGCTCACGCCAAGATCATCAGACAGTTGGATGATGAGATCCTAACCAATATTGCAGGAACAGAATCCGGAAGCGATCTTTGGTTAAAGTTGGAAGATATGTACATGACACGTTCATTGACCAACAAGTTATACCTGAAGAAGAAGCTGTATAATTTTCGTATGACAGAAGGTACGCCCATTAATGATCATCTTGATAGATTTACTTCTGCATTACTTGAACTGCGTAATATAGGAGTTGTTGTGGATGATGAGGATGCAGCCTTGCAGCTTTTAGTATCCTTACCTATGTCTTATGAACATTATGTCGATTCGTGCATAAATCGTAAGGATGGTATCTCTCTAGAGGAAGTGAAAACTTCTCTCAAGACGAGGGAATTGCGCTGAAAGGCGAGTGGGAATGAGACAGGTACCCAGTCATCAGGTTTGGTTGCTAGCAGTAGTGGTGGTAACAAGGGTTCTAGTGGGAAGAAGAACAATAAAGGTAATTCTTCATACAAGAAGGGTCCGAAGCCTGGGGATATTTGTAATTTCTGCAAAGAGAAGGGGCATTGGAAATTCGATTGTCCCAGAAAGAAGCGAGGCGAGGCACCAGTCAGAGCAGAGGCCATGGTGGCCAAGGGTAGCGGTTCAGATGAGGATTATGCTCTAGTTACATTTGAATCAGCACGTGCATCCGATGCGTGGATTCTTGATTCAGGAGCTTCCTACCATATCAATCCGAAGAAAGAATGGTTTACTGATTATAGGCAGGTGGATGACGGTGATATAAGCATGGCCAACAGTGCAGTCTGCAAGGTTGTCGGTATTGGTTCGATCAAGCTCAGGACTCATGATGGTAGGTTGGTCACTTTGAACGAGGTTCGACACGTTCCACTTATGACAAAGAATCTGATTTCTCTTAGTCAGTTAGACAGCAAAGGGTCCAGCTTCATAGGTAAAGGTGGAGCAGTAAGTGTATGTAACGGTTCAAAAATGGTTCTGAGAGGCCTTAAGCGGGGCTCCTTGTATTTCCTCCAAGGAAGGACGCTTACAGGGTCAGCTATGGTAGCATCATCAGAAGTGAACGAGGGAGATATGTCTAAGTTGTGGCACATTAGGCTCGGGCACATGAGCATTCGAGGGATGCAAGAGTTGGCCAAGAGGGATCTTCTATGTGGCCATAAGATCGATGATCTTAAATTTTGTGAGCATTGCGTGCTAGGGAAGATGAAGCGTAATAGTTTTCCTAAGGGCATACATAACACAAAAGGCGTTCTCGACTACATCCACGCAGATTGTTGGGGGCCTTCTCGTCAGGAATCTCTAAGGGGGCACAGGTATTTCTTGTCTATCGTTGATGAATATTCGAGGAGGACTTGGGTGATCATCATGAAGCACAAGAATGAGGCTCTAAGAAATTTCAAGGACTGGAAGACGGTAGTGGAGAACCAGACAGAGAAGAAGATCAAGAAGCTTCGAACAGATAATGGTTTGGATTTCTGCAGCACTGAGTTCGATTCGTTTTGTAGGGAGGTGGGGATTTCTAGACATCTCACCATCAGAGGCACGCCACAGCAGAATGGTGTAGCAGAGCGGATGAATCAGACATTGCTTGAGAGGGCGAGGTGCATGCTCTCCAATGCAGGGCTGTCTAAGCGGTTCTGGGCAGAAGCGGTTAGTACAGCATGTTACTTGATTAATCGTGGACCTCACGCCGGTATTGGCCTTAGAGTTCTCCAAGAGGTATGGACCGGTAAACCTGTTTATTATTATATTTTAAGAGCTTTTGGGTGTACTGCTTATTATCATGTAGATGATGGGAAGTTAGAACCTAGAGCTAGAAAGGGAGTATTCATTGTTGGTAGTGGTGCCCTAGGCACGTTTAATAAACGTTGTAATTGTTATCATTTATTTCATATCAATAAAAGAGATGTTTTGATTATTATTGTTGTTCATGTTTACTTATAATAATCTCCGTCCCTAGTACTTGTTAAGCACTAGCATAAAGGCTAAATGATCATGGGATGATCATGTTAGATTTATGGGTACTTGTTTGGAACAAGGTACTGGACATGACCCGCTGTATGAGATTTATGTCATGGTCTATGTCGTACATATATCTCATATTAGTTATGTCATTTGAATCCTTAGACATGAAGTTATTATAGTCTTCCACTTGATGAACATTGTGTTTGACATATTCAAACGCTACCTTAACACGGTAGTTATAAAGGGTATGATTGGCATAATCGGATTCCCGTTGGGAAGAATAATAAGCTAAATGGATTTGTCCCTCCACGGAGAGATGTCAATCTTGGGCCCCTCGAAGGAATGATGTTGGTGAAATGTTCGGCCGGACTCAAATGGATTGATTGGATCAATAGCATTTGAATTATCAACATATTCGGAATCGAGAAAGTATTGAACAAAACAAGTTGACTGTTTGACCATGACTTGTGTTCAATGACATCGTGGACAAAGGGATTGTGACATATTCTAAGAGGAATGCGAACTTGTATCTGGTTATACTATTTGGGTAGGTATGACGGTTTGCTAGAACCTAATCATATCTTATGGTTTCATGTTTGAATCCATTGCCAACTTAGTATAATCCTAGAGGGTCACACACAATAGAACGAATCTTTAAAAGGACTAAATTGGAATTTTGGAAATTCTGGACATTCTGAGAAGTGGGCGACCGCACAGTTTGGACTGGGCGGCCGCACACTTAGTTCAGTTTTGTACCAGTTTTGCTTCAGATAGTTGTGCGACCGCACAGAGTCTTTTGGGCGGCCGCACAACACTGTCGGGTGGCAGATTCCTAATTTGATTAGGAAACGAATTTTGGACGGATTTTGACACAAGTTTCCTATTTGGAATAGGTCATACTTGTGTATAAAAGACCAAATTCGGCCAGCACTTCAGCGAATGATTTTGTGAGTCTCAAAGAGTTTGAGAAAGGGTTTATTTTGTTCTAAGACATTCTTGGTTGAAGAACAAAATAATACACAAAATAAATTCTATATAGTTCTTTTGATTGTGAAAAAGTGTTTCACAATTTGGTCTAGCAACCAAGATCAAAGAAGCTCCTTTGATATTCGTTCGAAGTGTGGATACCGCTGGAGGGTGAAAATCATCATCTTCAAAGTTCGTGTTCAAGCTTTGTGATCGTGATCAAGTCTTCAAACCTCCACCAAAGACCAAGAGAATTTGATAGCCATCAAGGGTTAGTTTTATCCTCTATTCAACTTGTTGTATTTGATTTAATCATATGAACAGATCCATGGCTTTGGGTTTCAAAATTTTAAATTGCTATACTCCGCTTCGCATGTATCTACGAAACCCAACATTCATGGGGTATGGGGACGGTGTCAAGGGATACCGTATATGGTCTCCATCCGAAAATAGGGTAATTATCAGTAGGAACATCGTTTTTTATGAGAATTCTGTTACTAACCCTATTATGAGATCTACGATTGTTTCGAGTGTTGGCGGTGTTGATAAATAGGTGGAGCAACAAGATACTGAAGAGTTAGTTGTCCCACAGTCAGATGTTGATCAGGATCCACCGATAGAAACAGAGACTGAAGCACCAGAAAGTTCAAGTTCAGTTCCCGAAGAACATGGGTTAGCACAAGGAAGGTCTAGAAGAGCTAATTTCGGGAAGCCCCCGGAGAGGTATGGATTTGAAGACATGGTGTCTTATGCACTGCAGGTTGCTGAGGAAGTGGAACCCGATCTTTCGGAACCTTCTACTTTCAAAGAAGCAGTTATATGTTCAGAGTCATCTCAGTGGTATGCGGCTATGGGTGATGAGATGGGGTCTCTTCACAAGAATCAGACTTGGGAGTTGACCAAAAGGCCAGAAGGCAGAAAGATTGTGACTTGCAAGTGGATCTTCAAAAAAAAGGAAAGTATGTCACCGGCAGAAGGGGTTAAGTATAAAGCTCGCATTATTGCAAGGGGTTTCACACAGAGATAAGGGGTGGATTACAATGAGATCTTCTCACCAGTGGTCAGACACACTTCGATCAGAGTGTTGCTAGCAATAGTAGCACAAAGGGATTTGGAGCTTGAGCAACTAGACGTCAAGACAGCTTTCTTGTATGGAGAGTTGGAGGAAGAGATATACATGACACAGCTGGAAGGATTCCAAGTTCCTGGTAAGGAAGATCAAGTTTGTAGGTTGAATAAGTCCTTGTATGGACTTAAGCAGTCGCCTAGGCAGTGGTACAAGAGGTTTGACAGCTATATGACAGAGATCAGATACACGAGGAGCCCATATGATTGTTGTGTGTATCACAATAAGTTGGTAGATGGTCCGTACATCTATTTGGTGCTCTATGTAGATGATATGTTGATAGCAGCAGTCAAGAAGTCAGAGATTCAGAAGCTAAAAGGCTTATTGTCCTCAGAATTTGAGATGAAGGATTTGGGTAGCGCGAAGAAAATTCTGGGTATGGAGATTTATAGAGACAGAGCCAAACGAAAACTGTTCTTATCCCAGAAAGGTTACATCAAAAAAGTTTTAGAGAGGTTTGGTATGTCAACAGCTAAGGCTATAGATACTCCGAGTGCAGCGAATGCACGGTTGTCAGTCGCGTTTGGGCTCAAGTCGGTTGAGGAGAAAGAGTATATGGCTCGAGTACCCTACGCTAGTGCAGTTGGTAGTTTGATGTATGCTATGGTGTGCACTAGGCCGGATCTTGCACAGGCAGTTAGTGTTGTTAGTCGGTTCTTGGGAAATCCGTGTAAGGAACATTGGCAGGCTGTGAAGCGGATCTTTAGGTATCTTCGGGGTACCAGTGATGTCGGTCTCATCTATGGAGGTGGAGCAGAGTGTGCAGTAGAGGGGTTCTCAGATTCGGACTATTCAGGTGATGTTGATACAAGAAGATCGATGACCGGATATGTATTTACACTTGGTGGGTCAGTTGTCAGTTGGAAGGCTACATTGCAGGCGACATTGACGTTGTCTACAACAGAGGAAGAATACATGGCATTGACAGAGTCCGCTAAGGAAGGAATATGGTTGAAGGGATTGATCAGCGATCTTGGGATACATCAGGATCAGGCTATTATTTATTGCGATAGTTTGAGCGCGATTTGTTTGGCCAAGGATCAAGTTCATCATGAGAGGACCAAGCACATTGATGTCAGATATCATTTCCTAAGGGATGAGAAACGGGTAAAGGTGAAGAAGGTAGGGACGGCGGACAACCCTGCAGATATGTTCACGAAACCCGTGACGGGGAGCAAGTTCCAACATTGTTTGGACTTGCTTAATGTTCGCAGCTATTAGATAGAAGAAGAGGTGAGGGGGGGGGGAGGAAAGATTTGTTATTCGGGAGATTCAAAGTCAAGGTGGAGATTTGTTAGGTTTAATGCCTTTGAATTTGGGGACGCCTAAAATTTATATGGGTTAAATTAACAAGTTCATAATTCCGAGACAGAAGGAGTAAAAAATTGTTTTTTTTGGCTAAGGCCATATGCTAGGGCCATAAAAACAGAATGGCCATCGAATTCACGAGTTGACCGAGTGGCGGCTGGCATACAAGAAGAATAGGAGTCTAACCTAGTATTCTAAGTTGACAATGACATCTCCTACAAGATTAATTTAGCTATTAGGACTCCATCAATACACCGAATTGTTTGGGAATTCAGATGAGTATATTATACTCCCTCTATCCCAAATTTAGTCCGTTTTTACACAGAATAGGGAGATCAATAATTCTAGATCTAGGGTTTGCACAGTCAAAAATTTTGTGATCAAAATTCGTGCAAAGTAGATTAGTGTGATCTTGTGTAATTGTTTCTCCAGTGATAATAATATTCTCTCCTCTCCCCGTGGACGTAGCCAAGTTGGTGAACAACGTAAATCCTTGTTCTTGTGATTGCTTTATTTTCTCATCAAGTCTTGTTCAATTGCTCTAACAACAATATTTTACATTTTTTGCAAAAGCATTATTACATTTCAGTATAAATGATAATTACATTTAGATATTGTTTGTGTTACATGTAATTATAGTTAGTATTACATTTGAAAAAATGGGTAAAACGAGCTTTTGTTTTTGTAAAACAGGTGTT
Source organism: Campanula takesimana (assembly GCA_026119855.1). Taxonomy (NCBI): domain Eukaryota; kingdom Viridiplantae; phylum Streptophyta; class Magnoliopsida; order Asterales; family Campanulaceae; genus Campanula; species Campanula takesimana. Next base: position 1,236,120 of record JAOWBW010000201.1, read on the forward strand.
ACGTTATCTTATGAACAATGTTACTTTATATGTATACAGTCATTACATTAAGTTATGGTAACTATTACTTTTGGTGAACGGCTGAAAAGCCGAAAAAATAATATAAAACTCAAAAAAAACGATTTTTTTTTTTTGGACCTCTGGGAGGCTGCCACGTGGCGGGTCATGCCACATGGGTCATGGGTCGACCCGTCTCATACATAAGACGGATCCCCTTGTTCTCATGGGAGACCACCTCATTGACTAACATGTTTAGGTTTGAGTATTCATATTAATAAAAAATTAACTTTCCTTTTATTTAATGACTTATTACAAATAAAAAATCTTTTTACAATGTAAAATAATTTAATTGTAATATTCTTAAATATAATAATAGTTATAACAACAACAAATATATTTAATTATTATTATTATATTAGTTAATTAATAATTTTTAATAATACAATTAATAATAAAAGTAATAAGAATAAAAAAAGATAATGAATGTGATAATATTGAAAAGAATATCATCATAATTTTTATTATTTTTATGATCTTACATAATAATAATAATAAAAAAGTTAAAAACTTAAAGATGCACATTTCAATTAATTCTCTAATATATCAAAAAGTCATTTTTTTTATTAAATATTATTAATTAAATAATAAAGATAATTATGATTATTTTTGTTGTTGGTATTATTATTATCATTATCTAATAATTATAATATTATTATTGTAATTATTTCGCGTTGATTTTTTTTAATATTTCTGACATGTCATAAAATGAAAGAAAGTGAAGTTTTTAATAATGTGAACGTTCAAACTTAACGGCGTTAGTTAAATAGTTAACGTTTGGACTTTTTGGTATTGATAATATAAATTTAGGACTTTTTAGATTGAAGAAAAAAAAATTGTGGTTCTTTTGGATATGAAAGTTTTTTTTAAAGGGGTTTTTGGTATATTTCCTTTTTTTTTTATTTTTTTTTTTGGTTGTAATAGACAACAGTCATATTTTTGTTGGCAACTGTCATAGCGGCGAGATAGAACTTGATTTTTTTACTCTGATAGACAACCATAAGAGTAGACAGGAATTTTAGTCTGGAGCGTATGAAAATTAGCGATGCACGCACATGCAAAGGCAGACTGGGGTATTTTTGTCTTAAGAGCCTTAGAGGAATTCCAGAAATCCAAACTCCTCACAATGTATTAACATTAGGAAGAGGGGCCTTTCAACAAACTTTTTTCTTTTTTCTTAATGATAATTTGGACAAAACAATATTCAGTGATTTTTATTTTTCTTTTTTCTTAAAGATAATTTGGACAAAACAACTTTCAGTGATTTTTATATTGTTTTGTCCTTTCTTTTATTGTAACAAATCTATTTAATGATGAATGTGGGATTTCATAAGGGGCAAATTGCAATTTAGTTACCTGAGTTTGTCACGATGTTTCAATTGGTTATCCAATTTGTGTTTGTTACAATTTGGTTATTGAATATGTCTTTTTGTTGCAATCAGGTGTAATTTTGGATGGCCCGTTAAAAAACTAACGAAAATGGATGAAAAATGTAACAACCTTCTTTTAAAATTGCAATGATCACCCTTACCGTTTAAATTATCCCACCATGCCCCCTAAGTCTTAACGAATGTTAAAAAACTAAAATAAGGAACAAAAATATCCTAAAATTAAATCTAAAGGGGCTTATTTTGAGGGGCGGATGGAGAATATTATATCTTTTAATAAATAATATGACAATTATTTTTGTTTAATAATTTAATTTTCAATAGTAATATTTTTGAAAGCAATTAATATGGTTTTTAAATTATTATCATAAAAAAGAAAGAGGAAAGGGCAAAAAACCCTAGCTAATTCTTCATTTTTCAAGAACGCCACACTCATCTGGGCCTACTATTTTTTTCTTTTCCGGCGGCTTCTCTTCCCGGTCACAGCTCCGAGCCTGCGACAATGGAAACACCAAAAGAACACCAAATACGGACTCCTCTTAGCAAGACGAAGACAACGCAGTAAAAATCTCCATCAAACGCTACCATAAGCGACGAAAACCATAAACGCCGACAAGATTTTGGCCAGATTTATTTTAGTCAATCGTCGGCGACACTATGGCAAGAACAAAGAACATCACAAACAGATCCGCCATCCCCAAACGAAGTTGAAGGTGTAAGAATTGCTGCAAACATAGCTCAGATTCCCGACTATACCCCTTTGCCATATCTGATCGTCGGCGAGCCTACCGGCAGCCTCACCGCAGGATTTCACCAGCGGATTTCACAGGCAAATCTCATCGAACCTGATGCAATATGGCATTCCGGCACTCACGCACACTTCCACCAAGTTTATCGCATCATTTGAACCTCCGATGTCCTTATCCAAGGGCGTGAGGTCTCCTTGCGTATCATCAGATTACCAGGGGCCCACCTTGAAATCTATCTTGAGCTTTAGGGTTTCTATTTGTTAAGAAAGAGTTAAGGGGTGTCGTGGGATAATTTAAATTGTAAGGGTAATCATTGCAATTTTGAAAGAAGTTTGTTACGTTTTTCATCCATTTTCGTTAGTTTTTTAACGGATCATCCAAAATTACACTTGATTGCAACAAAATGACATATTCAGTAACCAAATTGTAACGAACACAAATTGTATAGCCAATTGAAACATTGTGACAAACTCAGGTAACTAAATTGCAATTTGCCATTCCTTAAGATAAGAAATACTCCACGAAGTAGATAGTTGAGGATCTAGATCGGGCGCAAGAATCACATCGGCATCATTAGCTTGGAAAACAAGGGGATTATGTATGATATTAAATCAACAATTTTTAGTTTAACATCTATTATAATCTTAGTTTCAATCGGTTTTTTTAAGGGCATATGTTAAGTTTTTTAAATAAAGAAATCAATGTATTTATTAAATTTACTTTTACTCATTCACTTCTATAATTATAAAAATGTATTTTTTTTTATATATATAAACTTATATATTTATGAAAGTATATAAATGTGTTAATTCTTTATGTAAGAAGCTTAACATGTCACATGTGCTCTTAGGGCACACCGTTAGAAAAGCCGATTTTTAATTAATCTTTGAATTTAAATTTAAATGATTTCCTTAAAAGCAAACGTTTAAAAAACTGATTTTTAATTAATCTTTGGATATAAATTAATGCGTAGGAACCAATTAGAGTTAAGTTTTTGGCATGGTGTGAATTATTGAACTTCTCCTTTTACTTTAATTTTTTTTCTTTTCCCGAAAGGCTCTCCTTTTTCTTTCATGATTCTTCTTTCAACATTTCCTTTTGCTTTCCTATTTTCAGAAAGAATAATACTAGGGGTACAAAAAAGTCACAAAATTTTGTTTACAAAATCTTAAGTATAATGATTTTATTGGTGTTTTTAATTAGAGTGTGACAGGTCCATTATCGATGTAACCAATAAAATATTGCCACCTAATTTTGTGAGCGAGATTTTTTGATCTTATTTTGTGCCCTTGCATTGCTCAGAAAGAAATAGTGTCAAATAGAAAAGGTGCGGCCTCTCTATAAAAAATGTACTTTTATAACTTTCTATCAATAGTCCCTCAATAAAACCAAAATTGTAAGCAAGTGTTATAAAATTTTATTTATACATAGTGTTGTCAAAAAAAAATAATTGATTGGATGTAATATTTATAAAATCTACCACTCATTAATTTAATATTTACTCATTATTTGTTAACTGTAGTTATACTCTTATTTTTTAACGTAGCATTGCATAGTCCCTTTGTACAAAAACAATTACTCGATTATCGTCTCTATTTCAATAAATATTCAAATTTCATTTGGAGAAATAATTATAAAATTGTCTTAATGATATCACCATATTGCATGCAATGTAAATTAAAACTTGAGTGGCCTAATGGTAAAGCCAAGCTTCACCCTCGGTGAGCGTTAGGGTTCAATCCCTCTCCTCGCCCCCTTCTGGCGTGGATATCGTAAAAAAAAATGTAAATTAAAACTTGTTATATACTGATGAGGAGGTACGAGAAAATCTGGGAAAAAACGTGTTTTTCTTTAAGGTTGCGTAAAACGTGTTTTTAAGTTTGGCGCGGTGGCATTTTTGTAATTAACTGAAAGTTGTTTAGCGCTGATCGTAAGTGCCAGTGATAGAGTAAAAAAGTGCCAGCACATGTACGCTGACACTTATTGACACTACCACTTTTTAATAAGTGTTAGTGTCAATGTTAACAAGAGCCAGTGTAATGGCTGGCAGTTATTAACACTACCTGTAATAACCCGAAATTTGCCATATATATTTTTATCTATTTTAAAACTCTCTAATTATTATTTGGGCCGAGCCATTAATAAAAAGATTGGGTTTAGTTATTGGGTCAAAATAGAAAAGCCCAATTCATTTTAGAAGAGAAGGGATCCTTTTAGTTAGGGAATTGAAAACCCTAAACTATATAAACTTTCTAAAAGCCCTAACCTATTATTATTATCTCACCAAAAAGAAGAAAAGAACGGGAGAAAGTGGGAGGAGCGGCGCAGAGAAAGAGGGAGCCGCAGAGAGGGAAACGAAGGGAGAGACCGAGAGAGAGAACGCAGAGGAAGGAGAGGAGTTCGGATCACTATCGAAGGTACTCCCAATCACCTAATCTTTTATCTCTAGTGTAAATCAATGAGAATTCCTGTTTAAGAAACCCTAAGAATAATTGGGGTCAACTAGGGTTGATTAAAGGAAGAAGAAGAAGTATTGTGCGAGTGTGTGTGTGTGTGTTGGTGTGTGCACTGTGTGTGTTTGTGTGTGCGTTGGATGTGTGCAGTGTCGTGTGGGTGTGTGTGTTTGTGTGTGTGTGTGTGTCGTGAAGGCAGTAGGTGTGTGTGTTTGTGTGTGTGTGTGTGCCGTAAAGGCAGTAGGTGTGGGTGTGGGTGTGTGTGTGCTGTGAAGGTGTTTTGAGTGTGTGTAATTGAGAATTGGAAAATAGCATATGTGGGAATTGATGATAGTAAACCCTAGGGGTATTTTGGGTAAACCCTAGGGGTATTTTGGTAAACCTAAAAAATGGCATTTTGGGTATAAGTTTAATGAGTAGTATAAAACCTACAATGGATATCCATCTTAGTAAAGAGTTTAAGAGTACAACTCGTAGGTTAATAAAAGGAAAAGTAAAGTATTTTGGGGACGGAAGTAAAATAGTATTTTTCTCATGTCTAAGGCTAGACTATTTCATATTTGTAGATTGTACAATCGGAGTAAGCGAGCAAGTAAAACGCAAGGCTAAAGTAAGGGATTACGTTCTTAGTAGTATTTGATTTCAATCATTTGTTTAGGATTCCCAATCTCTGTTTTGTTAAAGTACACTATCTATGTGGCTAGATAGTATTTTAAAAACTATTCCGTTCTGCGAATGTTACCGTCCTTTGTTATCCACCCTATTGATATTGTTGATTGTTCAATTGGGTTATCATGTGTATGATTCGTATTGTGACTTGGTGTCTAAAATGAGATGTACACCTTTTCAAAAGTGATCAAGTAAAGTTTTTCAAAGTTAAGCTTTGTTTTGTAAAGCTCTTTAAAGTGAAGTTTCGTAATAAGTAAAGTGATTACAGTTATCCATAATCCCGAAACGGATAAGTGGACCCCTACAGTTATCCATAATCCCGAAACGGATAAGTGGACCCCTTACAGTTATCCATAGTTCCAAGATGAACATGTGAACCCCTTTGCGTTGCTTGATGAAGTAGCGTAGGTTATCATGATATACCGATTTTGGGTGCGGTCAGTAGAAACCCGAGCCCTGGGTACAGCGCGTGCTTAATCCCTAAATGAAGTAAAGTAAAGTAAAGTAAAGAAAAGTAAAGTTTTGTGAAAAATGTTGTGTTTTGGAAACTGTCTCTGAAGCCACGTGTTTTCAAGAAATGAATTGGTTTTCATCAAGTTAAATGTTTTCAAACTGAGAGTTGTTTGATCATTGAGTTATCCTTTCGTTGTGAAGTCTTGTTACCGTTCCTTTCGGTTATCTCCTCTTTGTACCCGAGGGGATTCCGTATGAACTTGCTGGGCATTGTTCGCTCATTCCTTTCCTCCTCATTTTTTTCCAGGTTATAAGTAAGGATACTAAAGGTCACAAGGAACCGTTGGCGTAGAAGCTACTTGCGATTAAAGTTAATTAGTAGTTATATGTTTCCGTTAAGTTAAGTTAAGTTGAACGTTATATTTCCGTTGGTTACCATTCTGAGCTAGTGACTTGTACTATCCGTTATGGGTTTGATTGTTAGTTAAAGTTTGAATTGTGTTTAATTGTAGCCGTTGGGCATTCTGATTTAAGGATTTATTCAATTTAATGATTATTTAATAGTTGTGGAAAGTTGGGGTGTTACAGTTGGTATCAGAGCCCCGGTTTAGGATTACTCGGGAGACTCAGACTTAGAAGTTAAGACTATTGGGAGAAGTAGTACTTAACGATGTTGGGCTTTAGAACTCTGATAAGAACAAAGTATTTTTGGGAAGCACTAATTGAGGAAACCTGCTATTTAGGGAAACTTTCCATTTTGGGAAACTTTCTAAGTTTGGAAACTTTCCTTTTATAGAATTTTGATATTTTAGGAAAGAGCCTAAGATAAGATTTCCTCAAAGAATGTAGAGGAATGTAAGTGAACACTTTGGGAGTGACACTTGAAGGGTTACACTAAAACGTTATTCTTTAAGTTGCTTATGCAATTGATGATAATAGTCATATACCTTTGAGTTATATGGTATTGATAATGGTTATATCCTAATTGTAAGTTAATGACGGACTTAGAAGAAACCAGAAGATGAAATTGAGGCAAAGAACAATTAAGAAAAGAGTAATTCAGAGATATGCACTCAAGATTCAAAAGTTAACTGAAGACTTAGAAGCTGAAAGGACCAGAGTAAGCTTTACACTAGAGAAGCGGATGCAAGATAGGAAAGCATTACTAGACACTTCAAAGAACTGGAAGAAGTAAAGGAGACCATGAATCAAAGTGAGAAGTACTATCATGAAACCAGAGAAGAAGCTCACCAATGGTTTTTATGAATTGAAAAATTTGAAGAAAACTAGAACTAGAGAGTTAGAACCGACAACACTCATAGGTAATGAAGCGCCAAATGAGGAAGAGTTGGTACCTAAAGAGGAAGTCGAGGACGTAGGAATTAACCTTGGGGACAAGGAAGTTACCCCAATCATTATTGATGATGATGAAGAACTGGAACAAGAGATGGTACCGGTTCGTAGGCCCAGAGGTAGGCCAAGAGGTTCTAAGGGAGTTCCAAGGGTGCCAAGTGGAAGGCCTAGGGGAAAGCCTAGGAAGGTGTTCCATGATTGAAAAGTGGGACATAGAGTTTATTCTTATTTATAGTATTGATAGTTAGTTCTAGTTTAGAGAAAAATACTAGAATTTTGTTTTGTTAACTTTTATTCCCAGAAGATCCTCGTAGTAAAAGTTATAATTCATTTAAGCAAATAGCTTTGTTAATTGTCTTGTTCTTAAGCTTTATGACGGGTGAGCTATTTAGAACAAAGAAGTACTGGTCAAGTGAAAGGACCATGAGTATAAATTGGCTTATTGAAATGGCCAAAGTGAAATTAGTTTTGGTCTAGTGAAATGATCGAAACAAGAATAAAGTGACCTATTGAAACGGTCAAGTGCAAAAGTAAATGGCTTATTGAAACGGCCAAGTGTGAATGAAAGTAGGTCTAGTGAATCGGCCTGATAGTAAGTAAAGTCTAGTGGAATGTCTTCGCTAAGTAGAGTTGGTCTATTGAAACGACCAGAGCCTTAGTAAACCGATCGTTTGTAAAAGTTACGTCCTTTGGGGACGGCCTATTTATGTGAAAATATTAAGCATAGTATCAATGCTTGTGTTGGCATGAGCAATAGTGTTAAATGTGAGAGTTAACCTGGATTAGGTAAGATTGGTCTAGTAAAGTTGACTAAGGAAGATAGTGACAGTTTATTGAAGCGACCAGTGGTCTAGTGAATGACCTATAAATTGAATGTTAGTCTGTGGAGATGATCTATAGTATGAGAGTGCGTGAAAACATTTCGTATTCATGATACTAATGATAGTATCATATTATCCGGAAAGTGTTCGAAATGCCAGAGTGTCTGAGTTATGATGCTAACTCAAGGAAGTACGAAGATGGACGACTATGGTGTTAGATTCACCAATTTGTTAGAATTTGCCCATTGATCTTCGATGATGAAGAGCAGAAAGCCCGAAAGTTTGAATATGGTTTGAACGACCGAATCAGATACATAATTACTCTGTTAATGCTATCAACCTATGATCAAGCGTTGGATAGGGCAACGATAGTGGAGGAAGAAGCAGATAGTTATCGCAGCTGTAAGTGAGAAGATAAGAAAATAATCAACTGAGAAGGAGTCGACTGGATCTAAGGGAAGTTAGAACCGCGATGGGAATAACAATAAGCGGAAGGCTACTGAGGATCGTGAAAAGGACAGTACTGCTAGTAAGTACCCGAGTAAAGGCTATGGAAACCTTAAAGATGGCAAGAAGAGTGACGCTAAAGGGCAAGGTCCTGATGAGAAATGCCAAGTCTGAGACGGAAGACACAAGACTGTTGAATGTTGCACATTCTATGATAAGTGCTTGCTTAGAAAAAAAAAAAAAAAAAAAAAGGAATTTGATTTCTGAGGTGTTAGAGAGTTATTTGGTAGTAGATACCTTAGCTATAGATTTGGTCCCTAATACGACGGTATATAGATATTGTCCCTTGGTATTGGGCGGAAAAGCTTGAGGTTGATCTCATTAGCTTGGAAATCGAAGAATTTGATGTGATATTGGGAATGGATTGGTTAGCTGCATATCATGCCAAAGTAGACTGTTTTAAAATGGAAGTAAACTTTGAATTACCCACTGGAGAAAGATTATATTTTCAAGGATCGAAACCGAGAGTCCGGATCGATCTGATTTTTGTAATGAAGGCTCGTAAACTGTTAAGAAAGGGTTGTGAGGGCCTTCTAGCGTATGTTAGTGAGTCAAGCAAGAAAGAAGTGACCATAGAATCTCTTTCCATAGTAAGGGATTTTAAAGATGTTTTCCCTAAGGACTTACCGGGAACACCACTGGAGAGAGTAGAGTTTTCAATAGATTTAGCACCAGAGACTGCACCGATTTCGAGAGCACCATATAGGATGGCTCCGCCGGAACTTAAAGAGTTAAAGGAACAGTTACAAGAGTTATTGGACAAGGGTCTGATTAGGCCAAGTGCATCACCGTGGGGTGCGCCGGTATTATTTGTAAAGAAGAAGGATGGGCCATGAGGTTATGTATTGATTATCGGGAGTTAAACCGTGCGACGATTAAGGATAAGTATCCTTTGCCAAGGATCGATGATTTGTTTGACCAACTCCAAGGTGCATGTTATTTCTCTAAAATTGATCTGCGTTCGGGTTACCATCAGTTGAGAGTGAAAAAGGAAGATGTGGCCAAGACGGCTTTTAGGACGAGGTATGGGCACTATGAGTTCCTGGTAATGCCGTTTGGATTGACAAATGCACCTGATGTGTTTATGGAGCTTATGAATAGAGTATTTCAAGAGTACTTAGACAATTGTGTAATAGTATTCATCGACAACATCTTGGTGTACTCTAAGTCAAAAGAGGAGCATGAAGAAAATTTGAAACTAGTATTACAGATTCTGAGAGAGCAAAAGTTGTATGCCAAGTTTAAGAAGTGTGAGTTCTGGCTTGAGGAAGTGGCGTTGTTGGGACGCGTGGTGTCTAAGAATGGGATAGCAGTTGACCCTGCGAAAATCGAGGCTATAGTGAATTGAGAGAGACCAACTTATGTTAGCGAAATAAGGAGCTTCTTGGGTTTAGCGGGTTATTACCGCAGGTTCGTAGAAGGATTTTCGAAGTTATCTCTACCATTGACTAAGTTAACCACGAAAGGGACAAAATTTGTATGGTCGGACGATTGTTAGAAGAACTTTCAAGAATTGAAAAGGCGATTGGTGTCTACGCCTGTTCTTACGTTACCAACAAGTAAGGATGGTTTTGTGATTTATAGTGATGCATCATTGAAAGGTTTGGGTTGTGTGTTGATGTAGAATGACAAGTTGATTGCTTATGCGTCTAGGCAACTCAAGAACCATGAGAAGAACTATCCTACCCATAATTTGGAGTTAGCGGCCGTAGTGGTTGCATTGAAGATTTGGAGCACTATTTGTATGGGGCACCATGTGAGATTTACACCGACTATAAGAGTCAAGTATATTTTCACTCAGGAGAAGTTGAATGTGAGGTAGAGAAGATGGCTCGAATTACTTACGGATTATCATTGCAAAATTCTGTATCATCCTGGAAAAGCCAATAAGGTGGCAGATGCGTTAAGCAGAAAGAACCATGGAACATTAGCGACTATGATTTCTAAGGGGGTAAGTGAATTGGGAGATAGTGAAATAGTAAAGCTAGAAGTTCAATTTAAAGGTTATTTGGCTCAAGTGAGTGTCCAACCAACATTATTAGTAAGAATCAAGGAAGCTCAGAATGTGGATGACGAGTTAGAAGCGATTCACAAGGTTATCGGCAAGAAGGGAATGGTAGATTTCCGTGTTAGTGAGGACGGGATTATGAGATATCGATCAAGGATTTGGGTGCCTAATAATGAAAATATTAAGAGGGAGATTCTCGAGGAGGCTCACTGTTCAAGGTTTTCGGTTCACCCTGGGAGTACTAAGATGTACAGGGATCTAAAGGAATCCTTTTGGTGGAACAATATGAAGAGTGAGGTGGCGGAATTCGTTTCTAAGTGTTTGGTGTGCCAACAAGTGAAAAGTGAACACCAGAAACCCGCGGGACTACTACAATCATTACCTATTCCAGAGTGGAAGTGGGAACACATCACTATGGATCTGGTGATTGGACTTCCTAAGACGTTGAAGGGTCATAATGCAATTTGGGTCATAGTGGATAGGCTCACTAAATCGGCTCACTTTCTAGCAATCAAGGTGACTGATTAGTTGGAGAAGTTAGCTAAGTTGTACGTGGTTGAGATCGTGAGGTTACATGGGATACCGGTCTCTATAGTGTCAGATCGAGATGCGAGATTTACATCAAATTTCTGGAAGAGTTTACAGAAAGCGTTGGGGACGGAGTTAACTATGAGTACAGCGTTCCACCCTCAGACAGACGGACAGTCAGAAAGGACGATTCAAAATCTTGAAGACCTATTGAGAGCAACGTCGTTGGATTGGCAAGGAGCGTGGGATGATCATTTACCACTAGTGGAGTTTTCCTACAACAACAGTTATCACTCTAGTATTGGAATGACACCGTATGAGGCTCTGTATGGGTGGAAATGTAGATCGCCTGCGTGTTGGGATGAGGTAGGTGAAAGGAAGTTAACTGGACCCGAAATTGTTCAAGTAACGGCAGATAAAGTTCAACAGATTCGCAAGTGGTTATTAACTGCACAGAGTAAATGAAAAATTGTATGCGGATAATCGAAGACGCGATCTAGAGTTTCAAATAGGAGATCATGTGTTCTTGAAGATCTCACCGACAAAAGGAGTTATGCGATTTGGGATTCGTGGAAAGTTAAGCCCTAGATATGTGGGACCGTTTGAGATTCTAGAACGAATAAGAGCGGTAGCCTATAAGTTGGCTTTACCTCATGTGCTGGCTGGCATGCACAATGTGTTTCATGTGTCAATATTGAGGAAGTACGTAGCTGACCCGAGCCATGTCATAGAGTACAAGCAGTTACGTTTTTCATGAAGACTTGAGTTATGATGAAAAGCCAGTGAGGGTTGTAGACCGTAAAGATCAAGTATTGCGGAAGCGAGTGATTCCGTACGTAAAAGTGCAGTGGAGCAATCACACGGAAAGAGAAGCCACGTGGGAGCTCGAAAGTGAAATGCGTGATATGTATCACGCTATGTTTGAAGATTAAGGTACGTTTAGTTTGGAGGACCAAACTCTTTTAAGGGGGTAAGAATGTAATAACCCGAAATTTGCCATATATATTTTATCTATTTTAAAACTCTCTAATTATTATTTGGGCCGAGCCATTAATAAAAAGATTGGGTTTAGTTATTGGGTCAAAACAAAAAAAGCCCAATTCATTTTAGAAGAGAAGGAATCCTTTTAGTTAGGGAATTGAAAACCCTAAACTATATAAACTTTCTAAAAGCCCTAACCTATTATTATTATCTCACCAAAAAGAAGAAAAGAACGGGAGAAAGTGGGAGGAGCGGCGCAGAGAAAGAGGGAGCCGCAGAGAGGGAAACGAAGGGAGAGACCGAGAGAGAGAACGCAGAGGAAGGAGAAGAGTTCGGATCACTATCGAAGGTACTCCCAATCACCTAATCTTTTCTCTCTAGTGTAAATCAATGAGAATTCTTGTTTAAGAAACCCTAAGAATAATTGGGGTCAACTAGGGTTGATTAAAGGAAGAAGAAGAAGTATTGTGCGAGTGTGTGTCTGTGTGTTGGTGTGTGCGCTGTGTGTGTTTGTGTGTGCGTTGGATGTGTGCAGTGTCGTGTGGGTGTGTGTGGGTGTGTGTGTGTGTGTGTCGTGAAGGCAGTAGGTGTGTGTGTTTGTGTGTGTGTGTGTGCCGTAAAGGCAGTAGGTGTGGGTGTGGGTGTGTCTGTGCTGTGAAGGTGTTTTGAGTGTGTGTAATTGAGAATTGGAAAATAGCATATGTGGGAATTGATGATAGTAAACCCTAGGGGTATTTTGGGTAAACCCTAGGGGTATTTTGGTAAACCTAAAAAATGGCATTTTGGGTATAAGTTTAATGAGTAGTATAAAACCTACAATGGATATCCATCTTAGTAAAGAGTTTAAGAGTACAACTCGTAGGTTAATAAAAGGAAAAGTAAAGTATTTTGGGGACGGAAGTAAAATAGTATTTTTCTCATGTCTAAGGCTAGACTATTTCATATTTGTAGATTGTACAATCGGAGTAAGCGAGCAAGTAAAACGCAAGGCTAAGGTAAGGGATTACGTTCTTAGTAGTATTTGATTTCAATCCTTTGTTTAGGATTCCCAATCTCTGTTTTGTTAAAGTACACTTTCTATGTGGCTAGATAGTATTTTAAAAACTATTCCGTTCTGGGAATGTTACCGTCCTTTGTTATCCACCATATTGATATTGTTGATTGTTCAATTGGGTTATCATGTGTATGATTCGTATTGTGACTTGGTGTCTAAAATGAGATGTACACCTTTTCAAAAGTGATCAAGTAAAGTTTTTCAAAGTTAAGCTTTGTTTTGTAAAGCTCTTTAAAGTGAAGTTTCGTAATAAGTAAAGTGATTACAGTTATCCATAATCCCGAAACGGATAAGTGGACCCCTACAGTTATCCATAATCCCGAAACGGATAAGTGGACCCCTACAGTTATCCATAATCCCGAAACGGATAAGTGGATCCCTTACAGTTATCCATAGTTCCAAGATGAACATGTGGACCCCTTTGCGTTGCTTGATGAAGTAGCGTAGGTTATCATGATATACCGATTTTGGGTGCGGTCAGTAGAAACCCGAGCCCTGGGTACAGCGCCTGCTTAATCCCTAAATGAAGTAAAGTAAAGTAAAGTAAAGAAAAGTAAAGTTTTGTGAAAAATGTTGTGTTTTGGAAACTGTCTCTGAAGCCACGTGTTTTCAAGAAATGAATTGGTTTTCATCAAGTTAAATGTTTTCAAACTGAGAGTTGTTTGATCATTGAGTTATCCTTTCGTTGTGAAGTCTTGTTACCGTTCCTTTCGGTTATCTCCTCTTTGTACCCGAGGGGATTCCGTATGAACTTGCTGGGCATTGTTCGCTCATTCCTTTCCTCCTCATTTTTTCCAGGTTATAAGTAAGGATACTAAAGGTCACAAGGAACCGTTGGCGTAGAAGCTACTTGCGATTAAAGTTAATTAGTAGTTATATGTTTCCGTTAAGTTAAGTTAAGTTGAACGTTATATTTCCGTTGGTTACCATTCTGAGCTAGTGACTTGTACTAGCCGTTATGGGTTTGATTGTTAGTTAAAGTTTGAATTGTGGTTAATTGTAACCGTTGGGCATTCTGATTTAAGGATTTATTCAACTTAATGATTATTTAATAGTTGTGGAAAGTTGGGGTGTTACACTACCACTGGCACTTTTAATAAGTGCCAGTATCAATGTAAAAAAGTGTCAGTGTACTTACTGGCAATTTTTAACATTACCACTGGCACTTAAGAAAAGTACCAGTTTCATGTTTATAAAACGCCAGTATGAAATCACTGCCTTTTTGTAATATTAACACTGAGCGTTTACTATGGTTGCCAGTATTTACGAAAATGCCACCACTTGTTTCGAATAATAATGCACAGCGTCTTTGAAAAACACGTTTTTCCTTTGCTTAAAGGAAAAACACGTTTTTCACAAGGCTCACTAGAGGAGGTATAATTTTGTAACTTTTCTATATGACAAAATTTTAAAAATATAAACATTCATTTAAGTGAAGAGTACTAACAATGACCAAAGTTTACTCAAATTGCATGCAATTAGTCCATCGTAATAACACCGCTAATTATGCCGTCAACTTGTCATGTCCAGTTATTCTATTAATTTTTGAGTTTTTAGCCATTTTGACCTGCGTACTATTTGGGCGTAGTCAATGTGGCATGCGTACTATTTGGGCGTAGTCAATGTGGCATGCGTACGTAGGTCAAAATGGCTAAAAACTCATTAATTTTTAGGAACTTACCTATATACGTATTCTTCCTTGGCAATACTCCCAAATACTAGGACAATTAAAAAAAAGAAAAAAAAAGAAGAAGTCCAAGCCTTAGTTAATTTTTAGCTCAAAAAGAGAGTTTCATTTAATTTTTGATGGTCAACATCAGTTGTCTTTGACCATATATTAAAAGAAATCTAATTATCTTTACGAAATACTAAAAATTATTATTGATAAATTATTGATGATTTATCATTAACAATTTTGAGAATTTTATTGAGATGATTAGATTGACACTAATGTTTGGTCACAATTCACTTTATTTTAATCAACCAAAAAAAAAAAAAAAAAAAAAACAAAATGACAATATCACTTTTGTATACCACACTGTGCACTAGATTTGTGTAACGACCCCAAAAATCCGTTTTATTTATTTTATATTTATTTCATATTTGTGAGAATTTTAATTTAAAATTATATGTGCATTTTATGTGTTGCATCATATTATATGAAATTGCACATCTTATTTGATTATTTGTGTTAGTTAGAATGTTGGTAGTAGTGAATTTTGTTTTTGAAAGTTAAGTTGGGTAGTGGAATTTTATGGGCCAACAATTGGGTTGTAAAGGAGTTTAAGGGAAATTAGTAGCTAGAGGGGACCTTAGAGGAATTTGAGGATGATTAAAACATTCTTATCCCATCTCTTTCCCCTCTCCTGCGTGGTCCACACACACACACACACACTAAATTGATTTTCTTTCATTTCCATGGTTGAAGAAGAAAAGGTAATATTTTGATCTTCTTGATTTTCTTTCTTTTAATTTACTACTCCATTAAAAAATCTAACTATATATAAATGATCAGGGTGTTGAATAGATCATTTCTACCCGAACAAATATTATTTCTGTGATACTTTTTCCGGAAAATAGGTAAGTTACTAATCCCCCCTTTAAATGTTAAAATGGTCATAAGTATGCTATATATGCTTTATATGTTATAAAATAATGTTTTGGGTATACTTTTATATACTTGTAATTTTGGGACGGAGGGAGTAGTAATAACTTTTATATATACTTGTAAATTTGGGACGGATGGAGTAGTAATAACTTTTATTATACTTGTAAATTTGGGACGGAGGGAGTAGTAATAACTTTTATTATTATGGGTATATGCTAGATGAGGTTGGTATGGTAGTGTTGTGAAGTTATAATGATGTTGTTATGCTTTAGGATTGGGTAACAACTTGGTAATGAAAGTGAACTTTGTTAGATTTTTCCTGGGAATTGGCCATTCTGCAGTGGAGCGGCCGAGTCAGTAAATTAGAGCGGCCGATCCCCTTATTGTCGAATGTTGAGTTCTAGGAGAGCGGCCGATCAAAGTAAAGGACTCGACCGATCCGCTCGGTCGAGTCAAGTAAGTAGAGCGGCCGAGCAGTCTGAGTTTTAACAACTTGTTTGTTTTTCGTTAAGTATTGGGCTAGGTCTTAGGCGATATCCTAGGATGCCTAGATAATTGTTATGAGGTATCAAAATGATAGAATTGGTCCTTTGTGATCGTGTTTGACTTAATGTGGTTGTGTAGATGGATTGTGTGGTGACTTAATGTCAAGATTGTGCACATTATTGTGAAAACGTGTTTACTTTTTTATGATGAGCTTGTGTGGTTTCCTTCTATGGAATCATGCCCTGGTTGTTGTTTTAGCAAGTATTTATTACTGTGCTCTTTGTTGAAAGTCCAGCTGGTTTTGTGTGTTATCGAGTGGAGGTGGAAAGCATTATAGTGGCACTCTAGCCAAGTTCACTATAAGGCTTTTCCACTGGTCCTATTTCCCAGGTTTGGTTTTCGGGATCCCGGCTTCAGCTATTTATGCTGCTCAGATGGTTTCAGACAGATGGTCTTCTCAGATGGTTATTCAGATGGTTTTCTCAGATGGTTTTCTCTGATGATCATGTTATTTCGGTAAACCTTGGCTTGGTATCCTCGTAGGAGTGTTTACTCCTACACTATGTGTTGTATGATGAGTTGGTCGTTATTTCCAACCGGTATCGGATGGTTGGCGATAGGGAGCCTCTCATATTATGTGCTATATGCTATATGATCATTTGTGACATTGTTCCTTTATGTTTATCATATAAGCATGTAATGTAGTTGCATTTTAGTAACTTACTGAGATTTATTCTCACCCTTTATTTGTTTACCGTTTTAGATAAGGAGCCCAGGGGATAGTTCACACACAGGGAGGACGTCGAGAAGGAGTTCTTTGGGTAAGACTTTTTGGGAAGTGATGTGTATGTTAAAGGATACATTATGTAAATGTAACACCTTTTGGGTAGTGTACCCGTGACTTAGTTTTGTATCATCTCTTTTAGTAGATGTCGGTGTTGTATATTTGTAAGTAAAGTTGTGGCCAAGTGGCTCAGTACTCGTTGTGAAAGTTGGTTTGTTTTATGACTTCAAGTCAAGTTTCAAGTAGTTGTGTTGGTCGTGTGATCCTTTTTATGAAAGTATATTTCGAAAAATTTTCTTAAAATGTTTGTGACGTCTTCCGTGCGTGTCCCGGACATGGGGCCAAGTAGGACCACGGGTCGGGGCGCGACAATTTGAGTCAACGGTTATGCATCATTATGACATCATGGCGACATTAGCCCTAATAACTCATAATTGTTGGACTATATATGGCACAAAATGTGGTACACAAAAATAGTACAAGTGATTTCATCTCGTTTAAATTTCCTTTTCTTTTTTTAAGAAATTACTCTTTATTAGCTAATAGAACTACCAATTTTACTATTGAATTTAATCTTGGGGCAAATTGCAATTCAGTTACCTGAGTTTGTCACGATGTTTCAATTGGTTATCCGATTTGTGTTTGTTACAATTTGATTATCGAACATGTTTTTTTTGTTGCAATCAGGTGTAATTTTGGATGACCTGTTAAAAAACTAACGAAAATAGATTAAAAAAAAAAAAAAAAAAACGTAGCAAAATGTTGGGTTTTGAGGCACCATGCGCAGCGGAAACGGCAATATAAAATCAACAAAACCCATGAGCCCATGGATCCATTCATGATGATTAAATTAATAGGGAGATGAATTTAGAATAACAACCGATGTTGTGCGTTTAAAATTTTCGGATATTCAAATCTTCAAGTCTTCAAGTCTTCAAGCTTTGTGATTTGATCTCCTCGTTCTTCGCGTTCTTTGAATCACGATCATAGGAACACGAACTTGAGATGCTAAAGGAAGCACCCTCTATGTTTATCCACACGCGAACGAATATCAAGAACGATTCTAGATCTGGACTGCTAGATCCCATCATTAGAAAACGCATTTTTCTAATCTTCAAAGGCTATATGAATTTATTGGTGTTCTTGAGCTTTTGATTCTGAATCTAAACTCAAGAACGTGTTTCTCAAATATATGGAGACTACCACTAATGATACAATATCAATTAGGTCAATACCTTGTAAAGAGAGTGGTATTTATACTTATTAAACCTAAACCCTTTAGGAAAAATAGGCAAAAAACCAGTCAAAATCGAATCAGGAAAAACCAGGCCCAAAACCACTATACCCGACCGGGTCAAGGGAGTGCCCGATCGGGTATACAAGGTAGCCCGACCGGGTTAACAAGGAAGTGCCCGACCGGGTCCTTTGTATAGCCCGATCCGGTCGTTTGCCTGCTGGAACCAATTTTCTGTTTTTCTTGAATTCAATTTTTACGCTTTTTTACGTAATTCCAATTTTGGCCCTTTTGTAAATTCGTTCTTTTGTGTGTGACCCCATAGGATTATATTAAGTTGGCAATGAGTCAAACCAAGGTCAAACTCATAAGTCATGAGCGGACTCTAGCAAGCCGTCATGACTACCCAATTAATATAACTTAACAAAGTTCGTTTATCCTCATAGAACATATCACAATCCTTTTGTCACGCGATATCATATTGAACTTAAGCCACGATCTAAGTCAACTTAAGTGTCCAATGCTATCTCGATCCCGAGTAGATTGATATGAGCAAATGACATTGAACACATCAATTCATTTGGGTATGGCCATACACTTCATCAATCTCACTCTTCGAGTGGCCTAAGCAGATATCTCTCTTGAGGGAGGGACAAATTCCATCTTGAGTTATCATTCTTCCTTACAAGAATCCGATTATGCCAATCATAGCCTTTATGACTACCTGGTTAAGGGTAGCGGTTGACTATGTCAAACATAATGTTCATCATGTGGAAGACCATGATAATCTCAGGTCTAAAGATATCAAATGATATAACTATATGAGATTTAATTATGACATTTGACCATGACAAAAATCTCATAGGTGGGTCAAGTCCAGTACTCGTTCACCAACAAGTACCCATAAGTTTAATTTGTATCACATACACATGATCATCACATGATTATCGATTAAACTTATACTAGTTCTTCACAAGTACTAGGGACGGGGATTATTATAAGAAACATGCAAAACATATAATAATCACAGGTTGTTATCTCTATAACAAATGAGTACATGACATAACATAAGGCCTTTCTCAAGGGCCTAGGGCATAATCTCCAACACAAACTTCTTTCAAAATTTCAATGATATCCCTACAATTTAAAGTATTCTACTACGCTCCCTAGCTCTCAATGAATAGAAATCTTAAAGCCCAAGCTAGATTTCTTGGTGGACCCTTGATAATCTGATGGTAGCAATGGGGACTTCACTCCCTTGGATCTGGACATCAGAGGTTCAAATGACGCGATGAACTTAGCGGAAGTGCGCATGAGTGCCAGAAAGCCATTGTGCATCAGGTCCGACGAGATTCGCCGGTGAAATCCGATGGTGAAAGTCACCGGTAGTCTTGCCGACGATGAGATATGCGGAGGGGTATAGCCAGGAACCTAAGATCCGTTGACAACGATTCTTACACCTCCAGCTTCGTTTGGGAATGTCGCATCTGTCGGTAATGTTCTTTGTTCTTGTCGGAGTGTCGCCGAAGACTGACGATAATAAATCTAGCCAAAATCTTGCCGTCATTGATGGGTTTCATCGCTTGTGGTGGCGTTTGACGGAGATTTTTGCGTTGTCTTTGTCTTACTAAGAGGAGTCCAAATTTGGTGTTCTTTTTGTGTTTCTGTTTTCGAAGGCTTGGAAATGTGACCGGAATTAGAAGACGTTGGAAAAGAAGAAGATTTTAGGCCCAATGAGTGTGGCGCTCTTGAAGAATGAAGAATGAAGAATGAGCTAGGGTTTTTGGGCCATTTCCTCTTTTTTTATGAAAATAATTTAAAAACCATGTTAATTCTTCTAAAAAAATATTACAATTTTTTTTTTGACAATGTCCACACGCCATAAGGAGGCCAAAAATATTACTATTGAAAAGTAAATTATTGAACAAGAATAATTATCATATTATTTATTAAACTATATAATATACTCCCTACGCCCCTCAAAATAAGCCCTTTTAGATTTTAATTTTTGGATTTATTTTTTCTTTATGTTAGTTTTTTAACATTTGTTAAGGGTTACGGGGCGTAGTGGGATAATTTAAATAGTAGGGTTGATCATTCCAATTTTAAAAGAAGGTTGTTACGTTTTTCATCCATTTTTGTTAGTTTATTAATGGGCCATCCAAAATTACATCTGATTGCAACATAAAGACATAGTATTCAGTAACCAAATTGTAACGAACACAAATTGGATAACGTAATGAAACATCGTGACAAACTCTGGTAACTAAATTGCAATTTGTCCTTTAGTTTTGTGACAAGATAATATTGATGTTTTAATATTAAACAGTTAATCAGTATGTAAAACTGTTAATTTAACACATAATAATCTTACAGTCTAATGTTGAGGTCGGAGCCAAACCGGAGACAAAGGATTGAGTCTACACGGAAATGAAAGCAATTATATTCGCGGATGATCTTTTGGGCTTGTATTTGCGCGCACATGAAGCTTGTATCCGCGCGCATAGAGCGTGCGCACAGGAGGGCAGAAGGTTCAGGTCACGAGAACAAGAGGAAAAACGGTCGTATCAGCGCGTATAGATCTGCGGACAACTTTTTCTTTTTTTGCACATAATTCCTTTTTTGATGTATGTTTTGTAATCCTTTAGGGTTTAGGTCTCTTTATTTAAGCCAATTGACGGCCATAAACACATTGTAACACCAGGAGGAAGAATTATATAGTATAATTCAGGCTTGGTAGCTCCATCAGACGTTGTCCAATTTAAGAACGAACTGGGTAACAATTCTTGGGTTCATGTGCGGTTGTGTTTGCTTATTTTCTCATTCTTTTTTATTCTCAAATTGTTAGGGCCCGATTTCCCAACATCTAACTGACGGACCATCATAGTAAAATTTGACAATTTTAAAATACTTTAAAACCCCCTCTCTCTTTTTTTAGTTTAAACCATCCATTTGAATCTGAACTCGAACACGGTATAACTTCAATTTTAGTATTAGAAAAAAATGTTTATATTTAAATTTTACTCTATATTTCAGTTAATGATCATTTCTCTATAAAAACTAGTTTAACATTCCAGAAGATTACCCACTAGCAAGATAATGTTATTTGGAAAAAATGAATAATTTTTTCGTTCCATAACAAATTGCGGTCTCATAACATCTTGTAATAATAATTGTTTTATATGTCTAAATGATAAGTTTCATTTACTAAAATGTCTACATTTTTTATTTATTTTACTAAACATTTCATAATCAAAATTCTACGATCCCCATAAATACTACACATCTATTTTGGAAAGTTAGTTCATTGTTACTACGAATGCACTTTAAGCAATAATTAAGGCTACTTTTAGTTATATGATAGAATTGATATTGTAGATGTGGAGAGGTTATTGTGGTGGAGATGTGGCCGGACCACCACCTGGGGTGGTGGCCGGAATCTGTGAGGGAGAGGGAGAGAGAGAGACGGGAGAGATATTAGTGAAGAGAGAGAGAGACTGTTTTTGATATTATTGAATTGTTATCCGAACAGTACATTGGGATAGAGTTATATACTAACTCACCCACTTACTCTAACAAACTATGTAACAAACTAACAACAATTCTAACAAACTAACTGACTTTTACATCTAAGTCCCTACACTTCCATTTATTACTATTTACTCCTTAATATCCCCCCTCAAATCGTACACGCCAACATTCGTGAAGTGTCCGATTTGAAGTATACAGTCAGAAATCTAACAAGAAAACTAACAGAAACTAACTGACTTTTACATTGAAGTCCATACACTTTCATTTATTACATTGCAGTCCATGCCATGAATTGTTGAAACACAAATCTGCAGCAGTTGTTGTTGTTGAGAAGCCCAAACAGGAGCCCATCCCTGAAAAGCTATCTCCATATTTGGCAATTGAAGAAGAACACACTTGATGAACTCCCCAAAATTGTAGTTGTTGAAGGCAAATTACCTTCCAAAATCGATGAGAATCCGAGACTCAAAGTCACAAGTATTCCCAATCAATCCATTGTCATTTCAAACTCTGAAAATTTTGGAAACAGAGAGAAACCAATCTGCTCTCCACATTTGTGACTCACTAACTCAGTGAGTTATTTGCAAAACCAAATCAACTCAGTGAGTTGAAACCCTAACTCGGTGAAAATCACAACCGAGACATCATCATCAATCTAAGCCTAAATTTACAAGTATTCCCAATCAATCCATTGTCATTTCAAACTCTGAAAATTTTGGAAACAGAGAGAAACCAATCTGCTCTCCACATTTGTGACTCACTAACTCAGTGAGTTATTTGCAAAACCAAATCAACTCAGTGAGTTGAAACCCTAACTCGGTGAAAATCACAACCGAGACATCATCATCAATCTAAGCCTAAATTTAGGCTTTATTTTTGTAAATCCAAACAAAATATTGTAAATCAATACCAAAGATCTCACAAAAGGAAGTAGTACGACGTCAATACCAGATCATACACGAACAAGTCAGGCGATATGCCATTCTTCATCAGCGCCGTAACTTGCAGATCCGTGAAATTGAATGAGGGAGGCGTACGCACACCTTCCTGCTACGAGATTATTAGATGAAGACGAACGGAACAATTTGCAGCCGCTGCAACTGGAGATGCAGTGGGAGAATGTACCGCTGTTATCAGGAGAAGAACCGGCGATAGTAGCTGTGAAATCGCCGAGGAAACTGGAGATAACTTCCAGATCTGTTGTTGTGCGAAAGATTTGTGAGGAAATCCGCCATAGATGACGGTTTATTGAAGGAGAACAGGTAGGAATCACCAGCAATTCGCCGGAATTTCGAACTGGAATATTTTCGGTTTTGAAATCATCAAAACCTAGGTATTTTTGAAGCGGAAATTGATATTTGTGAAGGTATTGAGGTGAGGAGATAGATTCACCGGAGAGATTTTGAGGATTTTTGGATTTTGAGTCTGAAATTTCAGAACCCTAGGTATTTGCGGAAGCGAAATCGGCAATCAGGCCACCAAATCGGTGGCTCTGATACCATGATAGAATTGATATTGTAGATGTGGAGAGGTTATTGTGGTGGAGATGTGGCCGGACCACCACCTGGGGTGGTGGCCGGAATCTGTGAGGGAGAGAGAGAGACGGGAGAGATATTAGTGAAGAGAGAGAGAGAGACTGTTTTTGATATTATTGAATTGTTATCTGAACAGTACATTGGGATAGAGTTATATGCTAACTCACCCACTTACTCTAACAAACTATGTAACAAACTAACAACAATTCTAACAAACTAACTGACTTTTACATCTAAGTCCCTACACTTCCATTTATTACTATTTACTCCTTAATATTATATTAATAAAAATTTAAAATTTGTTATCGATACCCATTTAGAAATACTACCAATACCGATCTTTAAATTCTAACCTTTTTAGTACTCTTCCTCTATAAATGCATCTCTCCCGCGAACAATCCATAAACCAGAAAAAAGTTGAAACTTGTAGCCCTTCATTCAAGTAATCAACCCAAGGAAAATCATGAAACCGAGCTCCAGTTCCTCAAACCCCACCCAAGAGTTTAATCTCTCCGACCTGGACCGATTAAACCAAATCGGCGCCGGCAGAACCCTTTACAAAGTCATCCACCGCCCCACCGGGAATATATACGCCTCACAAACCCTTCAAACACACTCAAATAAGCTCCAGCGACAACGGATCATGAATCTCCGTCAATCCCTAGACCACCCAAACATAGAAAAATGCCACCACGCCTTCGACATCGGCGGCGGCGACAACGAAATTCACTTGCTGCTGGAGTACATCAACGGCGGGAGATCACTCGAGGGGACCCACATCTCCGATGAACGGTTACTCGCGAATTACGCCGGTCAAATCCTATCGGGATTATCGTACCTCCATAGCAGAAGAATCGCTTACAGAGATCTGGAACCTTCGAAGATTGTAGTCGGGTCAACCGGCGAGGTCAAAATTACTGATGTGAGACGGATCGGGTTCCAGCCGCCGTGTCCGCGTGGGTTGGTTAGTATCATTCGGTATGAGAGTCCGGAAAGTTATTCGTCGGATCCGATTTTCACCAGATTCTATGAAGCAGGGTTTGCTGCGGATGTTTGGAAAGTTGGATTAAGCATACTTGAATTGTATTTGGGTCGGTACCCGTATGATGAGATTCGGTATACAGGTGGGCCTGGTGGGGGGATTCCTCTTATGGGTGCAATACTCGGGTCGGATCCTCCTAATGCCCCACTTACGGCGTCAATGGAGTTTCAGGACTTTATTTAGTGTTGCTTGGACAAAGATCCGGGTACGAGGTGGAGTGCTAAGAAATTGCTATCCCATCCTTTCATTTTGAGTTTATTGCAAAACTGACATGCGTACTTTCATTTATTTTTAATTTGACTTGCGAACTTTGGAAACATCAATGTGGTTTGCGTACTATCATTTTCAAAATTTTGAGACGACTTTTTTAACACATGTTAAAAAACTTAACGGGACACTCCATATAGGGGGTAATAGTGTAATAAATAAAACTTAAAGCCCTAAATCATGCTGCTGAGAAAAAGAAAAAAAAAAGATATGAGCTGGGAACCTTTGGTCGCCGGAATCCATGGAGGATGTTCCGTTAAGCCCTCCGTTCATATTCCCATCTTCCCCGCAAAAGTAACAAACAAACCGCACCCAAAAAAACCCTCCTCCGCCGCCATTAAAGACGACTTTTTCTCGCTCTCAAAACTTCACTCAAGCTCCTCTCTGCAAGCATATCAATGGCGGCTTCTCATCTTCTCTCCCACTCTCCTTCATTTCCAAATTCCATCAAATACAATGAAAAGGCCTGCTGACACAGTAAACTACAAGTAATTTCTAAATTGATTGCAGCAATTACTCTCCAAAACAATGACTCTAGAGCTGAGTATAGCTATGAGACCAGAATCCCACTACTTTATCTAAACCTAGCATCACAAAAAACCAAAAAAAAAAAAAAAAAAAAAAAAACCTAGAGATTAGATGAATGCTAAACATTGCACTACAACTGCTTTCGTATGAATTGAAAGAAAAATTGGAGGAACAGCTTGAAAAAATGGTAACACCCTGGAACGAGCAACATTCCCGCACTTGATGCACTTGGGTTTGTTAAGCCCTCGCTGGTTTTTGGAAGTGTTGCTACCGCCGGAGATATTGTTTAAGGAGTTCCCTCCTCCAATGGATGCGGCCACAGAAGATATGTCTGTGCTGTTGTTGCTTAATGCCGGCGACGAGGCAGCCATTCCGACCTTACTGATTCTAGGGCTTGAAATTGAAATTGAGAGGGAATTGACTGTGAATGGGGATTCTGTAAGATTTAGGGTTTTGGTTTGTTGGAATTCGGATCCGAGTTTCAGATGACCGGTGGTAAAGACGGCGATATAGACAGAGAAGGACTCCGGTGAGATAGCTGCCGGAGGAAGAAGGCTTGGTTTTGGGGTAGTTTTGGAAGAAGAGAGTCAGTGGAATGCTGAAAATTTAATCTTAGGGCTTTAAGTTTTATTTATTACACTATTACCCCTATATGGAGTGTCCCGTTAAGTTTTTTAACGGGTGTTAAAAAAGTTGTCTCAAAATTTTGAAAATGATAGTACGCAAACCACATTTGATGTTTCCAAAGTTCGCAAGTCAAATTGAAAATAAATGAAAGTACACAGGTCAGTTTTGCAATAAACTCCTTTCATTTTACAATAAAAAATGTGTGTCAACTAAAATCTTAGTACTTTTTTTTTTTTTATTCAACTCACACACCCACCCACCCACCCACACACACACACATGCACGCTCAGAAGCGCCTAGGAGATAAATCCTAGGGAGAGAAAGCCTTCCCTCTAACTTCTAGGGGGATCGAACCCATGACCTCCAGGTTGGAAGCCAAATAATTGAATTTCAAACTTTTGATTTGGATTTGGAAAATACAAAAATTTGTATGAGAACATCATGACCCGTCTCATAGTCGATACGGGTCATTTTGACCCATGACCCAGATTCATGACTCACAGGTCTTTTTTTTTTTTTTTTCGGTTTGTCAAAAGTAATAGTTACTATAACTAAATGTAACAAACGTGTTACTTATATGTAACAGTTTGTATACATAAAAGTAATACATATATACAAAAAAGTAATAGTGTTTTTTTTTTTTTTTTTGTTTTTTTGTTTGTCAAAAGTAATACTTATTACAACTAAAATGTAACGAACATGTTACTTATATGTAACAGTGTTTATACATAATTGTAACACATATGTATAGAAAAAGTAATAATTCAACCATTTACATTTTTAGAGCTAAAAACACTTGATTAGTGTTACATGTAAAAGAATTACATTATCTATAGAAATATGTTATAATTTTTTTTATTAAAGTGTTACATTTACTTGTACAAACAATTATATTCATGTATATGAGTTGTTACTTTTCAAATGTTACTTTCTTTCAAAAAATTAAATCAAAATACACAATATTCTACATTTTTGCAAAAGCACTATTACATTTCAGTATAAATGATAATTACATTTATATATTGTTTGAGTTACACGTAATTATAGTTAGTATTACATTTGAAAAATGGGTAAAACGAGCTTTTATAAAACAGGTGTTACGTTTACTTATGAACAATGTTACTTTATATATATACAGTCATTACATTTAGTTATGGTAACTATTACTTTTGGTAAACGACGAAAAAGCCGAAAAAAAAATAAAATCTAAAAAAAAAAAAAAAAACAGAAAAAAAAAACAATAATTTTTTCTTGTTGTTGGGCCAATGGGTGTAGGGGTGGCAAAATGGGTGTTTTGGGTGTATCCATTAAAGTTAAAATATCCGGATATCCAATGGATTTTTAACTTTAATGGGTAAACCCAAAACACCCAATTTGCCACCCCTAAATAGGTGGTTGCCACGTAGCAGGTTGTGCCCCATGGGTCATGGATCCTGTTCAATGGGTTGGGTGGGTTTAAAAAAGCCGTCTCATAGAAGAGACAGATATAGGTGTTCTCATGGGAGACTAGCTCTTTGGAAAATTAGATTGAAGCTCGAAAAATTAATTTGAATCTTCTGATTTCAATTTCAACTCAAAAAAACTGGAAAGTAAAGTTACAAACACACCGATAAGAAAATTATTAGGGTGTTGTTATACGCACCCGTAAAATTAATGAATAAGCTCGTAAGTATGCTTGAAATTTTAAACGGTACAATATTGTGATGCACAATATGGGTCTATTCATTAATTTTACGGGTGTGTATAACAACACCCATATTAATACTCTCTCCGTCCACGGTCCTAATATAAACTTCTTACTTTTTAATTATTTTTTCTATCTTTGTTTAAAGATTTTAGTTGCTTAATACTCCCTCCGTTTCATGTGAATTGAGACTTATTTTCCTTTTCGTCCGTTTCACTTCAATTGAGGCGGCTCAAAATGGCAAACTTTTTAATATTTTATATTCACTCAACCCCACCCATTTAAGCCCACTAATTATCTCTCTTCATTTTTCACCACTCATTTTATCCAACCAACACTACTATTTACCCCACTCATTCTCTCTCTTCATTTTCCACCACACATTCACTAATTTCTCTTAATTATTGTGCCATTTTTTTTAGTCTCAATTCACATGAAACGGAGGGAGTACTTAAAATGAATAATCAAACTCACTTGTCATTTTCAAAACAAAAATTAGCAGTGCTCCTGTGCGATGCACGGCGTAAATCCAATATTAAAATATTCAGAAAACTTTCAAATATTTAGAAAGGACAAATTTTAAAATTACATAAAAATTACGAAATAACAGACAATGAAAAATGAGTCGATCAGTAAAAATAAAAGTGTGTTAACAGTATAATTGTCCACAATACTATTTATTTGCATCATTTGTGACAAATGTATACTTACGTTGAGAAGTAAAAGAAAAATGAGATTATTGCAAAACTGACATGCGTACTTTCAATTTTTTTCAATTTGACTCGCAAACTTTGGAACATCAAATGTGGGTTGCGTATTTTAATATTCAAAATTTTGAGACAGCTTTTTTAACACTCGGTTAAAAACATAACGGGACACTCTGTATAGGGGGTAAAGTGTAAGAAATAAAACTTAAAGCCCTAAATCATGCTTCTGAGAAAAAAGAAGAAGACTGGTCGCCGGAATCCATGGTCGCCGGAATCCATGGTCACCGGAAGAATCAGAAGAATCAGCAACTGATGGCCGTTCCGGCGGCTGCTAATGCGAACTCGAATGAACCCAATTCGAATTCCGCTTCCGCTCGGCCTTGCAATTTGCGAACTCAATGAGCCGCTTGCAAGGAGCCGCCTCCTCCGCCGCCAGTGGCGTCGGTGGCCGAGTCACTCATGAGAGCCAATGGCGGCAGTAATCCGTCGAACAAACCACCGGACAGCCCCGTCGTTACTTGGCTGAGAGGTTTGGCGGCGGCGGCAAACAACGCAAGGCAGAGCTTGGAGAGAGGGGAGGTAGTCAAAAGCCTAAATTCTCCATTGAACTTACCAGAGAAGAAATTTAACACGATTTCTGCTGATGACCGGAAAAAAAACCTCCACGCCGTCCCAAGAAGAGGACCAGGAATGTTCAGAGGAAAGTGGATGTAAGTAATCCCCAAAGTTTAATTCTTGAAACCCAAAATTGACTCATGAATTCATATAATCTAATCTTTGTTCTTGGACTAAATTCCATTGATTAAATGTATTGTTGCAGGCTTGCTTCCTGGTTTATGGCTGTCGTCTGACATGACCGGCGACCAGTCTTCTTCTTTTTTCTCAGAAGCATGATTTAGGGCTTTAAGTTTTATTTCTTACACTTTACCCCCTATACAGAGTGTCCCGTTATGTTTTTAACCGAGTGTTAAAAAAGCTGTCTCAAAATTTTGAAAATTAAAGTACGCAACCCACATTTGATGTTTCCAAAGTTTGCGAGTGAAATTGAAAAAAAATTGAAAGTACGCGTGTCAGTTTTGCAATAAACTCAAAGAAAAAGTATAAATCATACTTTAATACGAAAAGAGTAACAAATAAACACAAATATTACCATTGAATTTTGTTAATAATCAAACGGTATGAAACATTTAAGGTAGATTATCTTTTTGCAATTAAAAAAGAATCTTGTATCAAATAGAGTTAAATAATAAATATATGAATATAACTAATTTATTATAAGGAAATGAATAGTTAATTGGAAAAAATAACAAAATTTATAATAATTTTTATAAAATAGTTTAAAGCTTCACCTTTTACTCAAATAGGTGTCCCGTTAAAAGCTTCATCATTTTCTAAAATGATAAAAAATGTGGGCTCCACTTGTCAACCCACTCACTTCTTCCTCTCACATACTTAAATAGTGAGCCGCATTTGTCATACCCACTAACTTTTTACCCTTCACACATTTAAATTGTAGACTTGTCACATCCACTAATTTTTCCCCTCTCACGGTCCTTCTTACACTGATCACTTTTATTAATTTGTGTGCCCTTATCAAAATGGTGAAGCTTCAAATGGGATGGAGAAAATTATTATTATGTGTATGACATCTAATACCACTCAGTGTTCTAAAAATCGAGCTAGGCGGGGCCTAGGCGCTAGGCGGCCCCCTGCCGCCCAAATTTCCTTCAAGACGGGCATATTAGGCGGCATGTGACTTAGGCGGTGACTAGGCGGGCTCGGCGGTCAAGGCGGCTTGGCGGGATATGGCTGATTAGACGGCGAAATACGTCGTCAGTTGTCGCTTCTTTGCCGTCGGCTTCTACAAAGTCGCCGGATTTCGAAAGTGTAGAGGGAATCGATTTGCTGGTGAAGAGAAAATAGAGAGAGACGAGAAAGAGAGAGCGAACAGAGAAAAGATAGAGATGAAGGATGGAGACGGCGCTGGCAATGAGAACGAGAAAAGACAGAGACTGAGAGAGAGAAAATAGGGTTAGGTTTCCTTATAAAATGGGATGGGCCATTTGATTTGATGGGCCATTTGAATGTAAAGATAAAGTTTAATGGGACAAATAAAATGGGGTTGGATGGATGGGTTTAACTTTGTTTTATGGTACAAATGTTTTACCAATATTTTAAAATACTCTTACTTATTATGATTTTTTTATTTTAGTTACTAAATTATTAAATTTTAACAAATAAAAAAATATGTGGCACTATTTATTTTTGGATAAATACACATATATATTCATAGATTTATGAAAAATAAAATAAAATGTGCTAAACTCTAGGCCCCGCCTAGCGCTTTTTAGAACACGGATACCACTAAATAAAACATAAAAAATAAAAAGCTTTTATTTTTTTAAAGTTTGATTATAAAACTGAGCCACTCATCGTAAATATTTTTACTCTTAAAAATGAAACGAAAGAGACAATGTTAGCAGAAAAAAAACATAAATCGAAGCACTCTCATCCCATTTGCATCTCTCTGACACACGCAACCCACTCTTCAAAAGTCACCTCCTTCCATCTTTCTCTTTTTTCATAAAATGGCTCAAAAAAGTCTTTGATTTATGATCTCATTTGACGTCAGAGCACCTACCATTTTCTTCCTAATTCCACTTATTTGTCCATTCAAACTTCTTTTATCTGTTGAAGGCCCTTCTCACATGTTGTTATGGTATATTACTACTCATAATTAACAAAAAAATGTAGAATCTCTTGAATGAAATTGTACTCTCATTTTTCCTATACATGATTTTATGGAAAATAAAGGTAATCAAAAATTTAAAGTAGAACCAATCTTTTCAAACGGTGTAAAATGATGGGTAAAAAACTCAAGCAATGGGAAAGTTTAAACTTTACTCCTTGCAACACATAAGAAATGTCTAAAACAAAGTTAAAATGACGCTTAACCAAATTTAAGAATAAACTTGAAATTGTTGGACATTTGAGATCAAGGGGTACTAATACTGCCTTCAATTATCCTTTAAAGCTCACAGTTTCTAAGAAGTGGGTGTATTGAATACTCCCTCCATCCTAAAACAACTACAGTACTTCATTTGTCCTAAAATAATTGTAGCTTTAGGATTTTTGCACAAATTAAAAAAAGCAATCAATGCATGTCTAATGGACTAAATTACCTTTGAGATAGTTCAAGTACCAAGACAATTAAAAGCTTTTACAATGACAACTACCATCATAAATAAGAGTATATTTGACAAACAATGTCTAGATAAAAGTAAAACTACAAACATTTTAGAACAAATTTCAACTCCTTAAACTACATGTATTTTGTGACGGAGGGAGTAATTACATTAATAATAAATTTTTCAATGAATTCTGATTAAGCCACAACTTTGAGAACATGAACCAAAATACTAATGAAAATGAGATAAGCCACAGATCATGCAGTCGTGAAAATTTCCATCGATATTCTTCCCTTGAAGAAAAAAAACTCATTATTTTATTAAATCCCAAGTCCCTTTTCTTTCTTCCTTCTTTTCTTTCTTTCTTTGTTTTCTTTTTCTTTTTATTTGTTTTTCAAATGTAAATGTTGTATCAGTAGGAAGAATAACAAAATTGAGAGATATTGTAGCCATAATCAATAACAAAATTTCACATTCCTTAAATATACACACCACAATTGCTTCAAAAAAAAAAAAAAAATATATATATATATATATATATATACACCCCCACAATGTAGCAAACACCGTTTCACTCAACCCACGTGCCACAGCCAATTTTTTCAAAACTCCACCTAACAATCACCAGCTGACCATTCTTCTTCCTCTCCCACACTTTCTTAACACTAGCTTCTTCCATTACCATTACCATTACCATAATAAGCTTCATTTTTCAAATCACAACTCAGTAGACTACCCACAAACAACAAAAAGGCATTTCTCTTCTTGCACAATTCGTTAACAAAATTCACTCTCCTTGATTTCCCTAGACCTGTCTTTCATTTCTGCCTCTGCGGATGGGATTTAGAACATCTATGATGATAATAATCTCGGAGTGCAGAATTTTTATAGAGAAAAGAAAAAAGACGAAAATGAAAGCGAAAATACAGTACATTTTTGCCGCGACGACCACCGCTTCATCAACCGCTTGAGCCTCTGAATTTATTGATCAATTTCCAGTGCTCTGGTCCGTTGCCATCATGTATGGATTTGCAGGACAGGTCTGGGCAGAAGGAGGTTCGCCGGAGACGGAGCTTCGTCAGAGAAAAAAAAAGTAGTAGCTCGATACGCCAGAGAAGGTGGGTAGCCGGTGATAGAGAGAGAGAGATGAGCGCCGGAAACGGAGGCCAGAGCGCCGGTAGTCAGTGACCATGGGGAGAGAGAGTTGGGGCAGAAAAAGAGAAAATGTGTGTGTTTATTTTTAGAGGGAGAGAGAGAGAGATATGAGAGAAAAATGAGGAGGGTGGAAAAGATGATAGGGTTTTGAATAACGTGGCTTCTTGAAATTTTCAAAATGCACAACAGCTATTGGAGTATTGATTTAGCCGCTTAAAATTTCAGTCAAAAGACTCTTTTACCCTTGAAAAATTTGGGCGGGATATCCTTCTTTAATTTTATACTTACAATATTTACTTTCTCATGAATCCCATATAAAATCAAACTAGGAATCTATGGTAATATAATAACAAGAAAGTTGTAAATCTTGCAACAATGAAGGGCAAAATTGTCTTTCAATACTCTAGCTTATTGTACAAGCTTGGTAGTCATCCATATCTATAACTGTATCAAATGAAGAAAGTATTGTCATAAGTTCAAATATGTCATCATCTTTAATTTGGCACAAGTAGTCAATTTTGCATGTTGGGTTGATTTTTATATGATACTTTTAATTTTTTCTATTTAGTGAACAAAATAAATTATGATCTACATATAATGAAAAATTACTAATTGATGCAAACGGAACGCGTTGAAGTTTTTGAAGTCATTTGAGCTCGTGCGCGTAAACGGTCGTAACTTTTGACTCCGGATCAACCACGGAACGCACCGCATATCAAATCGAACGTTTGAGCGAGACGAACAAAAATTCATTAACGTTATTTGGGTAGAAATACTCAACTTTTGCATGTAAATTTTTTTGTCTTTGATAATTTTTACTTTTATTAATTAAGTGAAAAATTAAAGTTTGATCTATATATATTAAAAAAAAAACACACACACACATCTATATTTATAGTAATCTATGGTAATATAATAACAAAAAAATTGTAAATCTTGCAACAATGAAGGGCAAAATTGTCTTCCAACACTCTAGCTTAGTAGTCATCCATATCTGGATTTCGAACCGCTGCACCGAGCGGTTAGCTCCACCCAATGGTGCAGATTGGAGCCACTTCATTTTAGCTCTATCCAACGGTTGAGATGTGTCCGAACTTGGTGGGACCCACAAAAATTGAAATCATCTTAGCCGCAGACCCAAACCGCTCGCCTATGTGGACATGATCGGAGTCGTTGGGTGGAGAGGTGGAGCTAAGTTGGGTGGAGCGGTTCCGGGTCCTCCATATTTATAACTATATAAAATGAAGAAAGCCTTGCCATTTTTAGAATGAAGCCCTAGCACCTCTAAAAGTCATAGGGCGTAGCCCTTTGATGCGAGGTTTAAAAGGCCCAAAAAACATTGTTTAGGGCCTTAAACAGGCTTCTATTTTTTTATTTTTTTATTTTTTATCATTTTTTTTAACGTTTTTTTTAGGGTTAATTCAGTTTGACTGTTGCAGAATATTTAAAGACTTTGTTTTTGGATTTTTGGAGTCATTTTTTGTCGTTTTATGATATTGAATCCCCCCCCCCCCCGCAAATATCACTGCACGTTCATAGATTAGATAGTCGCGTTTTAATTTTGTTAATTTTCAAAAAATATATAAATATATTAAAAAATACATTTATAGTTTTAGAAATATTTTTACTTTTTGTGAGTATATTCTTTGTGTTTAAGTGGTCGGAAAGATATTTCGTATTTTGCGGAAATGGCAGTTTTCAACTATACATGTTGTTACTGCAATTAACGAATATAGGGTGATATTATGTTGATCTTTTATTTGAAAAAAAATGGTGTTTTGCCATGGTCAACTGTATGTTGCCCTCTCTCGCGTTAGAGATGCAGCTAACCTTAAGATATTGATATGTAATGATACATTTTCTAGATAAACTGATGTTCTCATAGATAATATTGTCTTCAAAGAAATTTTTCACAGTTATAATGTGTCATTTTTATTCAACTCATCTAAAGTTATACAAAGGGGAAATGACAATTTAGGGTCCAAAGTTTGGGGGGGGGGTGTGCCAATAGGGGTCTGATGTATCAATTTTGTCAATTTAGGGTCCAAAGTTGCAAAAGTTGTGCAGGTTAGGGTTTTTTTAACGATTTTATTAACGGAATCCAGTTAAGTCACAAGTGTTTTGACATGGACTTAACTGGAGTTTGTTTTTATTATTTGCATGAGCATATTGTCATTTCAGATGTAGAAAATAAAAAAAAAAATTGAAATATTAAATTTTACTTTCTTATATTAAATTAACTAATAATTAAGACGTCATTTACCGAAAATATTTTTTCAAGAAATACAATAAAAATATTTTTTTCATTAGAACCACTATAAAAAAAAATATAATTTTTAAAAAGGAAAAAGTGTAAAAAAACTATATTCCCAAAAAAAAACCACTTTATTTTTTTAGAAAGAAGAAAGTGGGGATTTGGACTATTCTTTTTTTTTTTTCTGTGGTGGTGGTTAGTATTCTTTCATTATTAATATTAGTATTTCAATTATTATTTTATTTATAAAATTATTTTTTATTTTTATTATTAATTTTCCTTGTTTATAACTTCATTATTTGCGTTTAAAAAAACCACTTTAATTTTTTATTTGCTTATTATTTTGTTTATTATTATTTTTGAATTAATTAATATTATTCGAAAATT
Source organism: Campanula takesimana (assembly GCA_026119855.1). Lineage (NCBI taxonomy): Eukaryota > Viridiplantae > Streptophyta > Magnoliopsida > Asterales > Campanulaceae > Campanula > Campanula takesimana. Next base: position 1,271,158 of record JAOWBW010000201.1, read on the forward strand.
TAATAATAAAAGTGAAAGAAAATTTAGGGTCCATTGTATAAGGGGTGTGTGAAATGACAGCCAAGGCGAACATCCAAAACTAACTTCAGTTAAGTTTTTCTGTTACTTAACTGGATTTTCTTTGCAACTTAGTCCAAAAACCCTTAATTGACTAACGTTGTTAACTTTGGACCCTAAATTGACAAAATTAATACATCAGACCCCTATTGGCGCACCCCCCCCCCCCCGAACTTTGGACCCTAAATTGTCATTTCCCCTTATACAAATTGAGTATAACTAACAACCCGTGCATCGCACGGGAGTAACACTAGTTTTAAAATAGAACAGAGAGAATAATAATTTTTCAGTTTCAAAATAGTGAAAATCTCGAGAAAAACTTGTTTTACACTCGCTTTAGTGTAAAACTTGTTTTCATCTCTTAATGTAAACAGAATCTCTTTATGTAAAACATGTTTTACACATCTCTTAGTGTAAACAAGTTTTTCATAAAATTGACTCTTTAAAATAATACTATGTTTTAATTAAAATGAATGGATTTTGAGAAATATATTTAAGTTGATTTTGTTATCTTCATAATTTTTTATTTTTTAATAGTATGTTTATTGTGTATCAATTACAATTTAATATTTTGATTAATATAATTAAAACAATTTATAAGTATAATTAAAACAATTTATAAGTTCATTCACATTAATGAAAAAAATAATGAGAAATATTTTTTTTTTCTGACGGAAGGGTTATGTACTGTTTGTTGTAAATATAAGACTTTCATGAATGTTTCATTAAATATAATACTCCCTTTGTCCCTAACCCTAAATGAGTGTCCATTTTTAAGAAATTTTCGTCCCAAAATGAATGTCCATTTTGATCATAACTTTGTCCCTAAATGTTTTTCTTCGAATTTTTTTTCACCGGTCTCTTTATACTTTGCAAAAACTAAATGTTTGTAAAGAAGATTGCAAGATTATTAATGAATTTTATCACCAAATTGTACAAAAAGTTATGTCCCTTAAAAAGAAATTTGGACACTCATTTAAGGACAGCTGTAGTATAAGGTTTATGTAAAGAGGTGGTCTCTTGGGAGAACACCTAGATCCGTCTCATAGAAGAGACGGGTCGACCCATGACATGTATGCAACATTTTTATGCGAAGCATATGATCCCAACCCATGCTCCACTCAAAATTTGCCACGTGGCAGCGACCCATGGCCCAATTTTTTTTTCCCAGATTTTTTTTTTTTTTTTTTTTTTGGTTTTTTTAGCTTTTATGTTTTTCTTTTGACTGTTTTTTTCGTTTGCCAAAAGTAATACTTAGTATAACTAAATGTAACAACTGTGTTATTTATAAAGTAACATTGTTTATAACTAAACCTAATACCAGTTTTACAAACAAAAAAAAAAAAAAAAAAAACTCATTTTACTCATCTTTCAACTGTAATACTAACTATAAATACGTGTAACACTAACAATAACTAAATGTAATTATCGTTATACTGAAATGTAATAGTGTTTTCCAGTTTTTTTTTTTTTTTTTTTTTGAAAGAAAGTAACATTGGAAAAATAACAACTTATATACATGAATGTAATTCTTTCTACAAGTAAATGTAACACTTTAGTAGATGAAATTGTAACAAATTTCTATAGATGATGTAATACTTTTACATGTATCATGATAAATTGAACCTATTGTAACATATTATTTGAAAACATATGGATATACTATTATACAAGTAAACGTAACTGTTTTACAATGTTATTATACAAGTAAAATGTAACATTCATTAATAAAAATTGTTACTTTTTATTTTTACAATGTTACCAATACAAGTGTTTTTAGTTCTAAAGTGTAAAGGGTTGAATTATTACTTTTCTATACATATGTGTGTAGATACCCCGGGAAACCCCCGCTTGGCTAGGGCGGTGAATTATCCTAAGATGTCTACTTGATTTTAAGAGTCGTCACCCACGTTTTAGAGGAACGCGAGAAAACATAAGAAAATAGCCTTTTTTTATTGATCACGAAACTAGAGATTCAAGGAAGAAGGGTTCGGGGGTTAGGTGACGGAGTGGGAAGTACTTAAACACCCACTTCGCCCGGCTTAAGCCGGTCTTGCTACTTTTGGTGTTCTAATATTTACATGTCCTTCAATTAATTAAATAGAAATGTGCTAACAATTATAATGAAAAGAAAAGGGGAAAAGAATGATTTTATTGATTTAATGCTAAATATTACATGTAATAATTATGCTAGACAATTACATGAAGAGATGAAAATGGTGAATTAAAATGTAGTTTGGAATGTTGGGATGTAACCTTGGTCAAACTTCAATAGTGAAGTGGCCTTTTGATTGTATCCTTTTTATGGAGATCGCATACTCACTTAGAAGAGATGAGAAGATGAAGAAAGGAAATAAGACTTAGAATTTAGAAGAAGAGAATAAACCTTGTACCTTATGCTTGAATGGAGAAGAACCAAATCTTTGTGTTGACCACTTCTTGAAAAATAGACTTTTGTGTGTTTTGAATTATTTTTGTGTTAAGAAATCATCCTCCTTTTTCATGATGGAATGAAGAGGTTTATATAGGTGTTGGAGAAGTGTTTGTGGTCACAAAGATGGCCATTCCCCGGATCAAGCCAATGCATAATGGTCTTGGGGGTTACAAATCAGAAAAGGAGGGAAATTTGGCAAAATCTGAGATTCTGGAAGCGGGAAGCGCGTGCTTCCCACCCCCCTATGGGAGGAGCACGCCACCCACAAAGGAGGGCAAAGGCGTGCGCATCCCAGCTTCAGGAAATTCATATTTCAGCCCAAAAGTTAACCCCGTTATGCAGTTAAGCCCCAAAACTAACGGAATTAGTCCAAAAACTTAACGAACATCACGAAAGTCAACAAAAACAAAGTAAACAAAGACTCAAGGTTGACTTTGTCTCTTAGTCAAATCCAGGACTAACGGAGTAAGTCAAGAACTTAATGGAAAGTAACAAAAGTTAACGGAAAGTAACAAAACATAACAGAAGATAGGAAGATAGAGAATTTGTATGCAATCGGGACATGAGAGGTCCAAGGAGGGGTGTCTACAGAGCCCCTCGGCGACGTGGATTGTAAAGCAAAACGCGTCGACGAATGTAAAAACACCCGCCGAGGACATCGACAAAGAAAAAAGGAAGAAAAGAAAACAAAGACTCGATAAAAGTAGGAATATGAAATTGCGATAGATAGAGGTGCGCTCCCTGCATGAGCGACTTTTACTGGAGTGTTGAGTTGGGGCTCATGGGAGCTTGTCTCGATATGGACCGAGTTGCCGACTTGGAGCTCATGAGAGCTTGTCTCGATATGGACCGAGTTACCGACTTGGAGCTCATGGGAGCTTGTCTCGATATGGACCGAGTTACCGACTTGGAGCTCATGGAAGCTTGTCTCGATATGGACCGAGTTGCCGACTTGGAGCTCATTGGAGCTTGTCTCGATATGGACCGAGTTGCCGACTTGGAGCCGCATCTGCTTATGTTGTTGACTTTGTGGGGTGTGGGCACGGTTGACCACTTTCTGGTGGGGATGAAGTGCCTTGAGTAGCGGATGCTGTTGACTTCGTGGTGGTACCTGTTATGTGTATGCTTGACAGGTATATGTGTTCTTGCAAGAAGATGCATGAAGTGTGCAATGAAGAGAGAGAAATTGTGCTCGTGGTGTGATGGGATTTTGGAACACCCTTGCAATGAGAGAGAAGTAAGAATGTAGAGAGTGATTTTGTGTGCGGTGTGATTTTGAGGAAAGCATTGGATGTATGCATACCTTCACTTACCATTGCCGCTTGAGTGGAGATGGATTTCTGATGTCCACGGAGGATGCTTTGATGGAGAATGTCCATTCTTTGGATGTTGATGAGAGAACGCTCTTGATGATGGGTTGGCGAGATGGTACTCTGGATGATGGGTTGGTCGTGCCAAAGGCTGCCTACCTATCCCTTGAAGGGAATCAGACCAGCGTAGTTCAAGGATGATGGAGAACTCTGGGGAAGAAGCTATGGAGCAAGGCAAAGTAAATCACATACTTTTGCACATAGAAGGAGAAAAAGTTTTTTTTTTTTTTTTTAGTTCGTGGGTAAACCATTTTAACCATTGTGTGCTTGTGAAGCCAAACCAAGATCAAGTCGTGTTCAATCGAAGTCCGGATTGCCTTGTTGAATTCTGTCGTTGTTGCTGTGGTGTCCAACGAAATTGATGTCTAGCCCCAAGAGATTTATCGATTATGGGGCTCCAAAAGGCATTTGATGCCGAGATAAGGGGTTGCTGATTGTAAAGCTCCTAGAATGCCTTTGATGCCAAACTTTGAGTGGCTTGCATAGCCCCAAGATAAATCAGTTCTTGGCCCATTCAAATAAATCGCCTTTTGTTGTTGGCGTGAGCAAATCCCAAGATTAGATTATACCAGGCCTCGAGAGATTGCAAAGCCCCAAATGTCATGGACTTCTTGTTTGCGAGCTTCAAGACGGTGGAGTGTGAAGACCTTTCGATGTAAAGCCCCAAATTATCTTGTGATCGGTTCGGCATTGAGAGCAGATGTACCGTTTGGTAGAATTTTTGATAGAGATCTCCTTCTTGCTCTTACTGGGGAGATGAATGGCCTCATTGTGGTTGATACCCAAATGGCTGAGGGCTTATGTCAAAAGATGCATTAATGTCTTGCGGTGCCGTCGAAGTCGTGGAGGATAAGGTCTTGGTGTGATAAAGTCCCAAATGAGTATGCTTGCTCGACTCTTCTTGAGTTGAACTAATGACGGATCTTCGGATGCAACTAGTGCTGTGGCCCAACTTTATCTGAGCTGCACCTTGTGCTTTTGATCTTGGAGAAGGGGGTGCTGAATTGCAGAAACATTGGGATTGGCCATGGCATTTCCCGCTATAACCCTATTTTGATTAGAGTTTAGCATATTTAATCTTTTTCCTTTTCTCTAAGACTTCCTTCAAAATCTCGCTGTGGGTTCTAACAAAAATCATCAACTTCATTCATAACATCGGAGTCTTCATTTAAAACCAAGAGGCCTTTGACTTGAAGTGTTGAGAGACCCTTTGAAGCTTGATCCCTTTCATGGAGACTACTCCCAAATTGCGTTGCTCGAGTATTGTTGCCCAAAAGACTGTCGGTCGCGAAGCCCCAATATTGCCCTTTGCTCGGATTACTGTAATGTCGTAGCCCAAAAGATTGTAGGTTGCGAAGCCCCTTGAGACCTTCGGTGCCGAATTGAGGAAGCTTCCAATGTTGCACATGACTCGGCTGGGGATACTGCTGGGGAGTTAATTGCTCTTTGCCGAGGGAGCCTTTAAGACTTGACCGTAGCCCTTAGAGTGCCATCATTGATTGCGAGAAAGGTCCATCCTTGATTGGGGGAACGAGCACGGGCACACGCGACAAGAGGGCTTTTTGACATCCCTTTTGGGAGACTTTGAGGATAGCCTCACACATCTTTCTCGAACATAGCCTCTAGGTCTTATTGATTGTCAAGTGAAGAAGTCCTTGTCCTTGAGTCACATAGCCCCTAGGGCATCACCATTTGTTGAGCAAAGAAAGAGTGACTCATACTCGTGCGAGGGAACAAACATGAGAGGACATGGCAAGAGCTACTCCATTTCTCGGGAGCCTTTCGGCGTACTTTAGAAGCACATACTTGAAGAAGCTTTGAAAACTGAGACACATGTTGTTGCTATTTGTTGCCCAAGCCAATTGACTAGCTAGGGATTATTTGTGCAACCTCGTTCCCTTTTATGATGGGCTCGTTCTCGGATGGGTCTTGGCTACCATGGGCCTTCTTTTCATGAACCCAAAAATGCACACTGCTGGAGAATGATGCCAATAACCCAAAACAACCTTTGATGGTGCCATATCTTGTCGAGCCTTTTGCAATCCCAAAGTTGACTCGGTGGGGAATTGACTTGCTGAGGAGATCCAATGTAGAGCTCGTGCAGTTGTCTTCTTTAGAGGCCGGAGATCCCCATTTCTCTTTCCCTTCTCTCTCTCACTCTCTCATTTTTTTTTATGACGCACCCTGTTTTTTGCCTAGACCGCCCTTTCGGGTTTTCAATCTAGCGGGCATCTCTTTTGCGTCTTCATTTTGACTAGATTAATGAGGGAGTGTGCATTGACTCTAGCTGAGGAGATAAGACATGTGATTTTGCGGTGGAGACCTCTTGTCACTAAAGGTGAGTGACATTGACTTGATTAGGGAAGTGTCCCTAGTATTGACTTCATGTATCATGTATTTGACCGTTTTTTGAATGACTCATGAAGGCAAGTAAGTCATTAAGAGAGAAGAGAAGGAAAGCCCCAATTTGATTGCAAGAAATTGAGAGTATGCAGAAAGAATAGAAGTCCCTAGACTCGACAAGGAACGCGAAATGATTCCAAATCTAAGAAAGTTGTTCAATCTTTTTGGTGATTAATTCATTGGCAAATGAATCGTACAAAGATGTCTTGACAAGTTCGAGATGAAGGCCGATCACCATAACGCGCTAGGGCTAAACATATCTTCTTTCTTGCATGAGACCGGACCCGCAGGTTGCCTACGTTCCTCCAGTGTAGAGGCTCATGTCACCGTAGTTCTTGTGGATTCTCCATTCTTCGTGATGGAATTGTTGCTTCGTAGCTTCGTCCTTTGTTGGTGGATGATGATGTTGATCTTCTTTGATTGAGGGGGATTTTTTTTTTGTGCTCTAACTTTTGCCTAGGTTGATTTGATGATTTCAACCTAGCGAGCTTTTTTTTTTTTTTTTTTTTTTTTTTTGATCCCCCTTTGAAAACTTTGCTTGATTTTTCTCCATGCTTGATGTTTTGGATTCGCCGTTGTTGTTGATGTCGTTGCCTTCGTCACGATGTTTAGCCCCTAGGCGTTCAAGCGATGGCCTTCGTTCTAAAACTTGTTTAGACATCTTTTCATCATTTTGCCAAGAATTAAATTGAACAACTTGGAATTGTGTATGAGGACAAGAACGACTTTTATTTGATAAGATCGACTCAAACATTGACATGAGAAGGAAGAAAACTTAATGCACACAAAAGAGGACTTTGACTCATTTTTCTTTTTTTTTTTGTTTTTTTTTTTATTCCTACTACTAGGTAGAGAAAGAGAAACGGAGATTGCTGTCGTCGTCTTTGCCGTTGTAGTCTCCTTGCGGCATGATCTCTTGTTGAAGGCCCATTTCAAAACCAAGATTTTTCCTTGATGGATTCTTGCATGTTGCCATTCTTTAGCGGTTGCTTTTCACCCACAGTAAATTCGCCGTTGTCGATCAAATCTTGGATGATGTTTCGGAGAAGGAAGCACCCTTCGGTAGTATGGCCACTATGCTTGTGGTAGCCGCACCATTCACTATGTGCATGATTCTTCAGTATCGCCTTCGGCTTGTACCCTTCCAAAGGTTTGACCTTCTCACTTGCCACCAAAGTTTCAAATGCCTCGGCTTGGGTTACTCCTAGGAGAGGAGTGAAAACTCGGTTGTTGGTGGTACCTTTGTAGCTTTTGAGGGTCGGGCCACTTGAGCATGCTTTACCATTGAACTTTGCTTTGCCGTCGGTGAGCTCTTGCAAACGGGCTTTGAGTTCGGAAACCTCTTCCTCGTGAATTCTTCTTTCATAATCAAGACGGGCCTTGAGTTCGGAAACCTCTTCTTTGTGAATCCTCTTGTCGATATCGAAACGGGCTTGCCACAAATTGTCTTTACGGCGGGCATCCTCGACAATCCTATCCATTTGTTCCCCCATTGATTTCATTATGTTGAGTAGCCTTTCGTTGTACACGAAATCATTTCCACCGTTGTTGTTGTTACCGTTGGAAGCCATTGGACCTATTGGAAGAACACGGTTGATCTTAGGTTGGCCCCACAAACACCTTTTGAGTAATATGATTAAACCCACAAACAAGGAAAAAGACTCAACCACACAGAGAAAAATGATTTTTTTTTTTTTTTTTTTTTTTATAAGTCGGAAAGACGGAGTCCTTTTTGGGGTTTCTAGAAAAATAGTGGAATCGTCACACTAGTATATAGACCTTCTCGCGGTCCCATATACTCATCGGATTCCACCACGCTTGTGATACCTACATGTGACGGGATTAAACTAAATTAATGTAGTAAATCATACATGCGGGGACAGATTTTTTATTTTCGTCCAAGATAGCCACTTTTGGGGACGGAGTTTTATTTCGTCCATTGCAACAAATTGGCATGTATGATTTGAAGACATTAGTTTAGGGAAATCTCGGTACATGAAAACCGACTTGAGTCACGGGGTGTTAGACCCTAGACTAGAATTGTGTGTCTTGTGCTCGGCTAAAGAGAGGCTTAAAGGTCACCCCCGGCATGTAGTCTTGAACTACGCCACGGGCTGAGGTTGACCGCTTCGAAAGAGTCAAGGTCGGGTGGAGCTTGAAACTTTCTAGGACAGGCCTCGACGGGTTTGGGGTTGAACATTGTGCGACTCGATAGTGAGCAATTGATAAGAATATGTGCATGTAGTGTGAGGTCTAACATGTGACAAAACATTTTTTTTTTCAAAAGAAATAAAAAAATAAAAAAACAAATGAGCACATAATTACAACTTTCGAATCACCCGTGTGACTGATAAAACAAACAGAAAATAAAAGAAGTTCTGTGCAGGCCCGGTGCCCACACATTGTCATTCTGCTCTGTTCTGTTTTCTGTGCACTGTCCTGTTCTGGGAATGCGCCCAGAAGCGCGCGCATTGGGTGGCCTATGCGGAAGGCGCGCACGGTAGACAAAAAGGGGCAGAGGCGCCCGATTCTGGGCAGTACCTGCGAATCAGTGGGTTCAAGGGATTACCTTGACCCTAAATAAAAAATTCTTTCCCCTGCAGTAATTGTTAGCATAGAAACATGGAATTGAAGGACAAGAAAGGAGGCGGGTGATTCTGGTAATTGGGGTCGGACGCGCGCACTTTAGGCCAAGAAGGCCAGAGGCGCGCGCTTCCCACCCTTTTTACCAGAATGCCCAGAAAACAGTAATAAGAACACCAAAAGTTAAGAACGCAAGTTTAACCCTCTAATAAGTCCCCAGCGGAGTCGCCACTGTAGATACACCGGGAAACCCCCGCTTGGCTAGGGCGGTGAATTATCCTAAGATGTCTACTTGATTTTAAGAGTCGCCACCCACGTTTTAGAGGAGCGCGAGAAAACCTAAGAAAATAGCCTTTTTTTATTGATCACGAAACTATAGATTCAAGGAAGAAGGGTTCGGGGGTTAAGTGACGGAGTGGGAAGTACTTAAACACCCACTTCACCCGGCTTAAGTCGGTCTTGCTACTTTTGGTGTTCTAATATTTACATGTCCTTCAATTAATTAAATAAAAATGTGCTAACAATTATAATGAAAAGAAAAGGGGAAAAGAATGATTTTATTGATTTAATGCTAAATATTACATGTAATAATTATGCTAGACAATTACATGAAGAGATGAAAATGGTGAATTAAAATGTAGTTTGGAATGTTGGGATGTAACCTTGGTCAAACTTCAATAGTGAAGTGGCCTTTTGATTGTATCCCTTTTTATGGAGATTGCATACTCACTTAGAAGAGATGAGAAGATGAAGAAAGGAAATAAGACTTAGAATTTAGAAGAAGAGAATAAACCTTGTACCTTATGCTTGAATGGAGAAGAACCAAATCTTTGTGTTGACCACTTCTTGAAAAATAGACTTTTGTGTGTTTTGAAGTATTTTTGTGTTAAGAAATCATCCTCCTTTTTCATGATGGAATGAAGAGGTTTATATAGGTGTTGGAGAAGTGTTTGTGGTCACAAAGATGGCCATTCCCCGGATCAAGCCAAGGCATAATGGTCTTGGGGGTTACAAATCAGAAAATGAGGGAAATTTGGCAAAATCTGAGATTCTGGAAGCGGGAAGCGCGCGATTCCCACCCCCCCTATGGGAGGAGCACGCCTCCCACAAAGGAGGGCAAAGACGTGCGCATCCCAGCTTCAGGAAATTCATATTTCAGCCCAAAAGTTAACTCCGTTATGCAGTTAAGCCCCAAAACTAACAGAATTAGTCCAAAAACTTTACGAACATCACAAAAGTCAACAAAAACAAAGTAAACAAAGACTCAAGGTTGACTTTGTCACTTAGTCAAATCCAAGACTAACGGAGTAAGTCAAGAACTTAACGGAAAGTAACAAAAGTTAACGGAAAGTAACAAAACATAACAGAAGAGTGGAAGATAGAGAATGTGTATGCAATCGGGACATGAGAGATCCAAGGCGGGGTGTCTACAATGTGTTACAATTATGTATAAACATTGTTACATATAAGTAACACGTTCGTTACATTTTAGTTATAATAAGTATAAGTATTACTTTTGGCAAATGAAGAAAACGTAAAAAAATCACTGTTACTTTTCTGTATATATGTAATACTTTTATGTATACAAACTGTTACATACTCCCTCCGTCCCAGCATAAGTAGGACTTCTTTCCCTTTTAGGCCGTCCCAAAACAATTGAGACTGCCCAAAATGGAAATGTTTAATGTATTTATATTCAACTAACCACACCATTTAACCCCACTTATTCTCTCTCTTCATTTTTCACCACTCAAGTTATTCAACCAACACTACTATTTATCCCACTCATTCTCTCTCTTCATTTTCTACCACACATGCACTTCTTTTCTCTTAATTATTGTGCCCACTCCTCTAGTCCTATTTGTTCTGGGACAAAGGGAGTATAAGTAACACGTTTGTTACATTTAGTTATAGTAACTATTACTTTTGGCAAACCCAAAAAACACCAAAATAAAAATATAAAAACTAAAAAAAAAAAAAACCCTCGGGTCGTCATAGGTCAAAAATGACCCGTCTTTATTATGAGACGGGTCATAGTGTTTTCATACAAGTTTTTGTCTAATGTAAATACTACGTTTGTAGTATAAGTGTTGTAAAACCCTTGTGTATGGTTTTGATATATGAATGGAAAACTTCCCTCCCCCTTCCAGCAAGTTATCTGAGTTTTTCTTTAAAATCTATCATTTGTGTATTGATTAGGAGCTAAAGTTCAAAAAAAAATTGCGGAAGTTTTGTGTGAGACGGTCTCACACATGAGACGGATCTCGACGAAAGAGAAAGGGAGAATTCATTTACTTTTTTAACGAGATCCGTCTTACGTGTGAGATCGCTTTACACAATTTTTTATCAAATTTCTAACACGTTATCAACAAGCTCTAAACAACAAGTTTGGATAACCGATCACAGAATTATCCCCTTCAGTCACAAATCACCTTATGGTAGTTTCATCTATTGGTCTCAAATACACAACAACGGTATGAAAAGGAGATTACTGGGGGGTGTATAGCCTACTTAAAATTTCAACCCTTTTTCAAAATTCAATATTATGCTTACAACTTGAATTTTGTAGTCAATGAAAACCACTCGGTCAAGTGTAATATACACAGCTGAAATTTTCGATAAAAAGCGTTTGAGTTGATTTTGGATGAAATCAATGTGGTAGGTTAGAAGTGCGGTAGGTTGAGATTGAAAGATGGTGTCTTTGAAGTTTGGCAAAATGATAAGTAGTCAGAGTTACAACTTGGGCAATGTGGAAAATACACAAACTCAATCCACAATGGTTTGGATATCTGATAAGATCAAACACTAAAATACTTAAAGAAAATCAGCAAAAATATAAAGTACAGTAAGTAAATGACATGATTTGAAAATGTTCGATCTGTTACAAGATCTACGTCCTTTACCAAGATAGTCAATTTTGGATTTTGAATGGAGATTTATATTGATTCTCTTAAGTACAGATTACAGAGTTGAAGTATTGAATCAACAACCTATTTTCTATAAAGAACAAATCCTAGACTTAGACCAGTGTATCCCTAATGATGCAATCTATATGATTGATCAATCGGGGTGAGTGTGTGTGTTAAGAATCAAAAGTTTTTTGAAATCTATATGATTTAGAGCTTAATGAATCTTATGTGTTACAAGGCTTGAGATATCTTGAATGTTGCTGGAGATCTTTTGAAGGCTTGAAGTTGAAAGCTTGAAGATTCAAATGATTCTTGAAATCTTGAGTATGATCTTCAATCACCAAGAATTTCAACAACAATTTCTCTCTTTGAATTTCAACAAAGTTCAATGAAGAACTTAAGGTCTATTTATACCCTTGAATGAGAGAGGTAGCCGTTTGAATTCTTGGAGGACAAGTTTGGAGGACAATGAGCTGGAGATTTCTTATTGGAGCTCAGTCTGAGTTGTCCTTTTGTTGCAGAAGATAGTGGTCAAGATGTACTATCTTGTGCCAGTCATAACGACCAAATTCAAATTTAAAATTTGAAATCTGCAACGTTCTTAATTAACCCTGGGTTAGTACACAAGAGTGACCATGGTTAATATTGAAACAAACTTGTCTTGATTTTCAAGGTGCGGTTAAATGACTGTGGTCGAAGGACTTATTTTCTTAAAAAAAAAGAAGAATAGTAATCCTTCTGTCTCATTTTCTTAAAAAAAAAAAAAAATGGGTTCAAATAATAAGAACATGAATATTTTTATTATAAAATGTAACAAGTGTGGTAGGGCGATGTGAGTATAAAAAATAAGGTAGGGAATAAATAGTAAATAAATTTTTATGTTTTTATTATAAATTTACTCCCTCCGTCTCATTTCAAATTAAAAAAATTTAATTTTAAGTGTCCCATTAAAAATTACAAAATCTCAAAATAAAATATAGTTTTTTTAATTAGTGGGACCCACTTATCATACTCACATCAACAAACCCACATGCTATTCTCTACCCCACTCCCTCCTGTCTTCTACCTAATGATATACACTAACAACAGTATCACATTTTTCATTTTTTTTTTGCTACAGTCCGTCCACAACCTTAACATTACACTTTCAAACGTGTCAGAGGGAGTAAAAAGTGAGACAAAGTGATGTATGTATAGAAAGTGGGGTGCAGAATATGTAGCGGATGGTTGTTGTGTGCATGACGTTGTAGACCACTAAATAAATAAGTATTAAAGTTTTTTTTTAAAAAAAAAGTTTTTGAAGTTTAAAATGAGACATAAAAAAAAAATCTTTAAAATATGAAATGAGACAAAGGAAATATGTATTTATTCTCGGGCAATGCTAATGGATCAAAAGAAGTTCAAAAAAAGATGGATATAAAATGAGGTGACGATTTTTGTTTGAAGCAAAGTAAAATCTAATTGTATTCCAAGCAAATATTAAGATGGCTTACCACAAGATTTGGAAACTCAACCCAAATAGTATTGTTGTAATACAATCGTCGAACAAAATGAATTTTACTATTTGTTGAAAGAGAATCATAATAGGTAAAAATATTGGTTGCAAATTCATTATTGTCTATATTTGAGTTGGCCAATGATTTGGTCAACGCTTTGCAAACCACCAGTAAAATGAAGCCTATCACTTTTTCTTGTGTATCCTTGATGTTCTTTCCATTGTCCATGTTCAGATGAATTTCGTTTCTTGCTAGAACTTGGGACGCCGAAATGCTACTCCAAGTAACACTTGAAAATTGCCATATATAGGCATTCAAAGGATTCTTTGTTCGATAAGATTTAGCTTTGAGAACAATACACAACAAAGCATTTGGAGTTACGAGTAGACGCCAACCAAGCTTCAAACACATCAAAATAAGAAGTTGCGTAGAACAAGATTGGAAATCATAATCCAAGGCTCTCAACAAAAGGAGGGAAAACATTAGCCTCTCAATAAGGAGAGAAAGTACAAGGTTCTCAATAAGGAGAGAAAACATAAAAAAAAAAAAAAAAAAAAAAAAAAAACCAAATCTGAACGTGAAACCTTAGGTTTACATTTATTTATTAGCAAAATGATTGAGATTACAAACAATTGTGTTGTTGGAGAACTGACCACCAAAATCGAACGAGAACGAGAAGGAAAACAATCGGAGAATCAAACTTGGATATGAAGACGAGATGAATAGGGAGAGAAAACGGTTACCTGGAATACAAGCTTAAAAATCTCAGAATATGTGACGATATTTTATTAGTTGAATCGATTGTTAACATGTCAAACTCTATTAAGAAATACCAACAAAATCATGACACCTTATTTTGTGAACTAAAATTTATGACATTTTTTTTTTTTTTTTTTTGGTACTAAGTCCTCTGACCATTTCGCAGCCGCCCAACCCAATTCTTTTTCTTTTTTTTTTTTGCTGCAATTATAAGTTCTTAGGCTGATTTGTTTTGGGCTGCCCTTGTTAACATGGCTTTTGAACTGTAAGCCTGAATTTATTTTTTTTCCTACTTAAATGGGTCAAATAAAATGGGCTGATGCTTGCTATGCCTAGATGATGTCTTGGTCCCTTTTATATTCCCCTTTAGCCATATTTTGTTTTTGACTTTAACCCCTTTACTAGATTGACTATTGGTATATGGGCCAGTGGTCTGGACTATTTAAATTAAAGCCACCAACAATATGTTAATTTGAAAATTAATTTAGCATAGTTAAAATATGAGAACTCAAAAAAAAAAAAAAAAAAAGGAAAAACGATCGTCGGCCAGAAGCTTTTCTCAAGCTCAAGCATTTACTTTTCAGACAAAAACTTGTATTAAAACACTAAGAAGATCCGTCTCATAGTAGAGAAGGGTCATGGATCCGGGTTATTGGTGTGTTTTTGACCCATGACCTGCAGGCAAATTTTTTTGGTGTTTTTTTGGTTTGCCAAAAGTAATACTTAATATAAATAAATGTAACAAACGTGTTACTTATATGTAACAGTTTTTATATACATAAAAGTAATACATATATACAGAAAAGTAACATTTTTTTTTTTTTTTTTTTTTTTTTTTATGTTTTCTTCATTTGCCAAAAGTAATACTTATTATAACTAAAATGTAACGAACGGGTTACTTATATGTAACAGTGTTTATACATAATTGTAACACAGATGTATAGAAAAATAATAATTCAACCATTTACACTTTAGAACTAAAAACACTTGTGTTAGTAACATTGTAAAAATAAGAAATTAACAATTTTTATAAATGAATATTACATTTTACTTGTTTAATAACATTGTAAAACAATTACGTTTACTTGTATAATAGTATATCCATATCATATGTTTTCAAATATAAGTTACAATGGGTTCAATTTATCATGATACATGTAAAAGTATTACATTATCTATAGAAATTATTTACAATTTCATCTACTACTAAAGTGTTACATTTACTTGTACAAATATTACATTCATGTATACTCCTTCCGTCCCACCTCACTTGAGACCTAAGAGGTGGGCACAATAACTAAGAAAAAAAGAATAAAATAAGATAATTGTGTGGTAGAAAATGAAGAGAAAGAATGAGTGGGGTTAATAGTAGGTTGGTTGAATGAATTGGAGTAAACCACAAAATGGACTCGCGTACTATTGCCCCAACATCACTTTGACCTGCGTACTATCAACTCAGTAAATGTACCTTGCGTACTATAGTTTTATTATCAAATTCCCCGAGATTTGTAACGCCAGTTAAAAAGTAAACGAGGCTGTTAATAACTTAATGAAAAGTTAGACTTTTATTTTTAAAATTGACCCTAAATTTTTAAATGACCCCCCTTATCATCATCTTCTTCATCCCTTTCTTCTTCATAACCCCCACCCTCACCAGCCAAGTGCCGCCCCACCTCCACCCATCTACCCCGCCCAAATCCATCCAAAAAATAATAAGTACATAAACATGGTAATGCATTGTGAAATTTTGAATAAACGAATTGGAGCATTTTTGATTCTTCTTGATTATCCCTAAATCTGATATGGGTATTTACTTGGGAAATTTTGAGATTCTTTTTGTTTACTGGGTCAAATATTCCCTCTGTCTTATATTCAATTGTATGAAACCGTTAGCGTATGAAAATTAAAGAAAAAGTGGAAAAAGATAAATGTGAGTTAGTGAAGGTAGAAAGTGGGGTAGTGAATTGAATAATATGTGAGTTATGATATGACTAGGACAGCTAAAATAATAAATTTTACAATTTCAAATGATGAAGTAAATGAAACGTGACACTTTTTGAAAAGACAAAAACTTGTGTGCACACATGCATGATCCGTCTCATCCATGAGACGGGTCGGTTTTTGACCCACCCGCCCGACCACGAACCGGCTCCAGGACCCAGGGGTCAAACCTGCCACGTGGCAGCCTCTCATAGGCCCAATTTTTTTTTTTTGTTTTTTTTTTAAATTTTTTAATTTTTTTTGGTTTTTTTTTCGGTTTGTCAAAAGTAATAGTTACTATAACATAATGTAATGACTATATACATATAAAGTAACAGTTTGTATA
Source organism: Campanula takesimana (assembly GCA_026119855.1). Classification (NCBI taxonomy): domain Eukaryota; kingdom Viridiplantae; phylum Streptophyta; class Magnoliopsida; order Asterales; family Campanulaceae; genus Campanula; species Campanula takesimana. The sequence continues at coordinate 1,287,495 of JAOWBW010000201.1, forward strand.
CATAAAAGTAATACATATATATAGAAAAGTAACAGTGTTTTTTTTTATGTTTTCTTCGTTTGCCAAAAGTAATACTTATTACAACTGAAATGTAACGAACGTGTTACTTATATGTAATAATGTTTATACATAATTGTAACACATATGTATAGAAAAAGTAATAATTCAACCATTTACATTTTTAGAGCTAAAAACACTTGATTAGTGTTACATGTAAAAGTATTGCATTATCTATAGAAATATGTTATAATTTCTTTTATTAAAGTGTTACATTTACTTGTACAAACAATTACATTCATATATATGAGTTTGTTACTTTTCAAATGTTACTTTCTTTCAAAAAATTAAATCAAAATACACAATATTTTACATTTTTGCAAAAGGATTATTACATTTCAGTATAAATGATAATTACATTTAGATATTGTTTGGGTTACATGTAATTATAGTTAGTATTACATTTGAAAAAAATGGGTAAAATGAGCTTTTGTTTTTGTAAAACAGGTGTTACGTTTACTTATGAACAATATTAATTTATAAGTATTCAGTCATTACATTAAGTTATGGTAACTATTACTTTTGGTCAACGGCTGAAAAGCAGAAAAAATAATATAAAAACTCAAAAAAAAAAAGCGAAAAACCGAATTTTTTTTTTTTTTTTTTTTTTTTTTGACCTCTGGGAGTTTGCCACGTGGTGGGTCATGCCCATGGGTCATGGGGAGACCCGTCTCATACATGAGACGGATTCCCTTGTTCTCATGAGAGACCACCTCTTTTGAAAAATATTAGCAAGCACAATAAATACATGGAAAGGGTTAATTTATTTTATAAGTTTAATTTATTTGATTGCTCATTGTACGTTGATCGCATGCTTTATATTGGGAAGGTCTAATATAATCAAACCATTAGCTTTCAAATTATACATTTGTTGGAAATTTGGTTTAAAAATGGGTTTGATCAACTTTTGATCAACAATTTCACGTGACTTCATTTATGTAAATGAAATAAATTAGATATTTGTAATCTGCATTTGGAGTAGATTAATGTGATGTATTTATTTTTTCAAAGTCAAAATTGGGTGAATAAGAAATTAATACACAAAGTATGTAATTTGAAGTGATTTTATGAAGAGTTTTGTGAATGTGAATAGTCATATCTCCCATTTTCTAGAAAACACAAAGTTGGAAAGTATTTAAACTCATCCACTTGAAGGTGATGATAACAATCAATTGTTATCCTCCTACCATGCAACCTATTGGTTCATTTAGCAAACCATGCAACCTATTGGAGCCATAAAGTTTTGTCGAGCTCACCCAGGAGGTTCAACTGAAAAGGCTCGTGGGTAAGGCTGAGATGAAGTGGGCCGCTGATTGGGCCGGATAGGTGTGATGTACAGATGTGTCTCCTCGGACGGACACGAGTAGGTGCAGACGAATAGTCCGCGCCTCTTCACATCGGGCCACTCCACTGATCTTGTGTCTTGATCTAAGATCGACAGTTTAGATCCATTTGACCTGAATTGTGCCTCTTCACAAATAGGTATCACAACTATTGGAAAATTATAAACGGATCCATCAAGATTGTCAATTTTGGTCATTCAGTCATCAAATATTCAATAGCAAGTTAGAGAGAAAGTATATTGAAAAATAAAATTCCTTTCAATTCCAGAATTTCAAACATTCAAATTTGTTCGCTGAAGTCATTAGTTTAAAGTGCTTCTATTAACGATTGTTAAAGTTAAAGTCGTTGCATTTTGGATAAAATTGTCATTCAACTGTAAACGTACATCAGTGCGGGGCAATATTTTTGGCGTAGATTGTTCAACACAAGCCTCAACGTCCTTATTTTCAGTTAATTTTCAAGAAAGTTTCTTTATTGTTAGATTTTCCTAACAACATTTTATGTTTGAACTGTTGAAGTCATGGCATGTATAATTTGTGGCGCTTCCAAGTTGTAAGTAATATTGTTACCTCATCCACCCATCTCATGAAATTGTTCCATATTACAAATTTACAAGTACTTTTTTTTTTCAAAACAGATTCTTAATAATTTCACGTATTTAGTTTTCAATCTTGGTGGGTTCGAAAAAAAAAAGTTAATATTTGTCATGCATGCGTAAGACTCATTAATTAAATTTAAAAGTACGTACATACATAATAATCTGTTTCAGATAAAAAAACAATCATTTAATTAACTAATTAACTTTTCTATCTAGATTATGTATGCATGAGATCCAATCATTAAATTAAGAAGTGCGTATATAATACGGAGTATCATATTAAACAACTCACGTACTTGTATTATTAGTTTTGATTTTATCAAGGTTATGCATGCGTGAGACCGGTTCATTAATTTATTTTAAGGAATACCAGTTCATTAAATTAAGAAGCAAATAAAATCATGCTATATACTCCCTCCGTCCCACCTCACTTGAGACCTAAAACGTGGGCACAGTAACTAAGGAAAAATAATAAAATAAGGAAAATGTGTGGTAGAAAATGAAAAGAGATAATGAGTGGGGTAAATAGTAGTGTTGATTGAATAAATTGAGTGGTGTAAAATGAAGAGAGAGAATGAGTGGTGGGGTAGATTCAATATAAAGAGTTGGTTTTGGGGGAAACTAGTTTCCCCCTAATGTTAAAAAAAGACCGGTTTTGACAAGCAATAATGAACCAAACTTCAACCTTTTTTAAACCGGTTCGGTCCAACATCTCGCTCATTAACAAAAATTAGGGCATAAAACGTGGAAAACACTAGTAGCCGCCGACTGTTCCCTTCTTCCGGAATCTCTCTCTTTCTCTCTCTCTCCATCTCTCTACCGCCATTGCAGACGAGATGAGCTTAAAAAAAAAACGATTGAAAAGGTATGAATCTTTACAAATTTGTTCATCAATTGTCACATTTTTTTTTTTAATTTGAAATTGAAATTGATATTCGAATTCTCTAACTGATCTAATTGAAATCGATTTTCTCCTTATAGAAGATGGATATGGAGATGGAGATGGAGATAGTAGATCACAATGTCCTTGAACCAGAGGAGAGTGAGATTGAAAAAGACAATGAAGATCAATTTGAAGAGATGGATATCTTCATTTGGCTCAAAAACACCAAATCTACACTTAATTTAAATCTTGTAGTCGTTTGCTGCTCAAATTGAAATGGAGATGTTCAAGCTGCTCAAATTGAAATATAATTGATTTGGTGTAACTTGTTGTTTAGTATAGTAACTTGGAGTTTTAGTATTGTAACTTGAAATTTTATTACAATAACTTGATTTTTTATTAGTGCAGCCTGGTGGTTAATCAAGCTATGTTGTATCAGATCTATACTTAGTATTTTAGTAGCGTAACTTGGTGTTTGAGCAGACAAACTTGATATTATAATAACATTGAAATAAAGCATTTTGAATATCGAGTTATATATAAATTGGTGTTGTTTTAGTTTAGTAACTTGGTGTTTTAGTATTGTAACTTTATGTTTTAATACAATAACTTGGTGATTTGTTAGTGCAAGTTGCTGGTTAAAGATGTTATGCTATATCAGATATATACTTGGTATTTTAGTAGTGTAACTTCGTAATTTAACAGACAAACTTGATATTATAATAACCGTGCAATTTCTTTTGAAACAAGCAGTTTGAACATGAGCTTATAATACAACTTAATACATATGTTTAATCATAAAAAAACAGCAAGTTAATAAGTTAAAATAATAAGTTTGGACTTAAAAACAATAAGTTACAATTTCACTGACTAACACCCTTTCTAGACCTAGTTTGCTGACATATGCTGCAGTCGAACCATCAGCTTTCTTCCTCTTCTTCTCCTCGTTGTCTTTGCTCCCAACAACCTTGTCAATGTGATCATGTTTGATTGCCGGAAAGTCTTCAACTTTATTCAACAAAGACTCCTTTGCTTGTTTAAATCACTTAGTAACAAGTACCAAACTCAACATAACTAAACAAGCATCAAAAAAGCATAACAAAAAATGCTTGAAATCAACACAATAAGCGAACAAAATAGAGTGAGAATCAAGCGGAAAAAGATTGAAATCAACACATACTTCCATCACGCCCGTCCTTTTCTTCATTACATATTTCTTTGCTTTTGGATTTGAAATCAACCTCATTCTGCTTGAAATCGAGTGCAATCGAGTGAAATAGAGTGAGTATGACCGTCGTTAGGTCTGAGAGAGAGTGAGATGGAGATAGCGACGGCGACGGTTAGTTGGGGAGTGAGAGAGATGGAGATTATGACACGCCCCCAGGTCCCGGGATCCCCTAATAGAACCTCGAACCTGGATGGAGTGCCTAACGAGGAACAAGAAACTTAACAAGAAACTTAATGACATTTGTTTAACAAACTGACATGATATATATATATATATATACATTCTAGAGTAAGGAGCTATACTAGCTCACAACACGAGTTCTAGACAAGAAAATTTAAAACCAAACTTAATACATACACAGCGGAAACATGCCTAGCACATAAGCTGGCATTAAGAGTACTATACAAGATGTCTAGTGACAACAAGAACTAAACAAGACTGTCTACCCCAAAATAAGGAGTTATACAACCCAATACATCGTCCTCACCAAGTGTAAAAGGACACAAGCCCCAAAATAATCACGACCTGCGAAGCAAGCTCCCAACTATGTCGAGCCTCACTGCGCACTATCCTTCCTTTCCTGGGGGGGGGGGAAACAAATAAAGGGTGAGATAAATCTCAGTAAGCTATTAGATGCAACTACATGACATGTTATCATGCAATTCAAGTAGATACTCAAGTAATCATATATTAAGTATCATCAAGTAACAAATATATGAGAGGATAATCCACTCATCAAGTAGCACATAAAGCTAATCAAGCAATCTATAAGGATATTGCTTCCTTCCTTATTCCTCCCAAGAATACCATTGTTGTCGTAGCTTGTATTACTTTGACAATCACGATCAATAACAAGAACTGATTATTCAGTATGTATCAGAAGACCCGGTAACCAGTGTCATTCCCAATATCAGTACTCATGATTATTCACGAGGTGTTCAAGACAGGAGTTTAGCATTCACTTAAGTCAGGCTTATTGCTCCAACTAAGGAAGCTATGCCCTTACTATGGCCGGTAGTAAGGGGTCAGGCGGAAATACATAGGGACCCGATTGTCACTTAAACCCCAGCTCTCGCGACAAGCGTGAACCTATACATTTTCGAACAAGCAAGGAGAACCAGCTGGACTCACACAAGAAGGTACAAGTAGATATTTACTTGAACTACGGGAGAAGAACCAATCCAAAAGTAGTGGACTAGCTCAACAAGGAACATGCTTCAAGTAATCAAGAAGTCACCTTGTATCAAGCAAATGTATGCAATGTTTGCACATACACAACAAGAACATGTCTCATACACGTTAGTGCTTGTTCATAGCACTTTCAAGTTCACTACCATACATATGTATTGGTGTCAAGTCAAGTACAAGATTTTATTATCTTATATTCAAATTATAATTCCAATCTTTGGACATTCAAGCATGTACAAGAGTTATACATTTACTCTTACAAAATCCAATCCTATTCTTAGGATGTTCAAGTCTAAGACCTTATGCTAATGCCTCTAAGGTGCACAATCATTGGTTTCAAGACAAGTATAACACATTAGTGCTTGTTCATAGCACTTTCAAGACATAAAGAAGAGTTACTACTCTTATACTTAAGTTCAATGTCCTAAAACACCTATCTAGGTTCTCTATACAATCACTTTAAAACCTCATTAATTTATTCTTTGAATAGCCTTCTAAGTCTAGGTTATTCAGCTTCTTTCGGATCTTGATTCCGACTTTCCTATAGAAAGTTATGAAGGAAACAATTCAAGAAGGAAAAATCAGAATTTCCACTTGACACGACCGCGCGTGCAAAAATGGCACGACCGTGCCATCAAGGTCGAGAGTTCTCACACAAAACTAATTTTCGGCACGACCGTGCCAATAAAAGGCACACGACCGTGCTAACACTGTCGAGGAAATTTGCCTAAAGGTGATATTTGGCACGACCGTGCCAAATAAAGGCACACGACCGTGCTCGGTACAATTTGGTAGTTTTCCCCTGAGTTCAAACTTAACAATTCTCCGTCCCAAGCGTAGGAGTAACTTTTTACTAACCATTTCAAAAACTCTAACAAGGCCTAACATGAGTAAAGTAGTATTTTCATGTTCTTTCACCATTTATACAGAGAAATTATTACTCCCTTTGTCCCAAATTTACAAGTACCACAAAATCAACCAAACACGAAATTAACATTCACAAGTATCGAGAATAACATTTATGCATGTTATTACAAGCAAGGGGGAGCTAATAACTTACTTAGTAAAAATTCAAGTTGACCAAAACTTATTTCTGTTCGGCCTGGAACGCTCTATTCAACGCCACGAATATTAATCCGGGATCAGAATCAAGAACGGAGGGATAATTAAACTCGAGGAGTCGAGAATAGGGAAAACTTTTAACCCTAGGTTTAGAACAGAGGGAGTGCACGTAATGAATTTGGGGAAAATGACTTTCCCAGGCAACCCAACAAAGATGATATACTTTGAAACTTTCAAAGAATTGCACTTAGGCCCCTCAAGTTTCAATTTTAACAAAAAGGCTCCTAAAGTCAAATTTTCACAAATGACCCAAAAGTCAAAACTAAACATTTAACCACCTTAACATTCTAAAGCAGTTAATAAATTAACCCAAGTAAAACTAGCACATAATATGCAAGTTCAAGTATTTAACAAATAGGTCAAATATTTAACAAGAAATAGGATGGGCGTTACATCCTCCCCACCTTAAAGAAAATTCGCCCACGAATTTTACTTACCAAAGTTTTCAAATAGGCTCGGGTATTTATCTCGCATCTCTTTCTCGGTTTCCCAAGTAGCCTCTTCAATTTCATGATTCCTCCAAAGGACCTTCACAATAGGAATCCTTTTGGTACGCAAAACTTGCTCTTTCCAGTCAAGAATTTCAACAGGCTGTTCCTCATAAGAGAAATCAGGCTGAACTGGAATGGCCTCATACTCAAGAACATGTGATTCATCTGCCATATACTTGCGAAGCATAGATACATGGAATACATCATGAATACCAGATAAAGAAGGAGGTAAAGCCACTCTATAAGCCAACTTCCCAACTCTTTCAAGAATCTCAAATGGACCGATATAACGAGGAGATAACTTTCCTTTCTTCCCAAATCTCTTTATACCTCTACGAGGAGAGACCTTCAAGAATACAAAGTCACCTACCTGAAATTCAAGATCCCTTCTACGATGATCTGCATAACTCTTTTGTCTACTCTGAGCTGTACGCAATCTATCTCGAATGAGTTTCACACTCTTAACTGATTGTTGAACCATTTCAGGACCCAAGAGTCTAGCTTCTCCCACTTCATCCCAGCATATAGGAGATCGACATTTTCTGCCATAAAGAGCCTCATATGGAGCCATTTCAATGCTAGACTGATAACTGTTATTATAAGCAAACTCAGCCAAAGGAAGATGAGTATCCCAACTGCCTTTGAAATCAATAACACAAGCACGTAACATATCCTCGAGAATCTGTATAAGTCTCTCAGATTGCCCATCAGATTGAGGATGAAAAGCAGTACTGAAGTTCAATTTAGTACCCATAGCACCCTGAAGAGACTGCCAGAATCGAGAAGTAAAACGAGGATCTCTATCAGATACAATACTCACAAGAACCCCATGCAGTCGGACAATCTCCTGAACATATAAAGATGCCAACTGAGACAATGAATATCCCATGGAAACAGACAAGAAGTGAGCTGATTTAGTCAACCTGTCCACTATAACCCAAACAGCATCATGGCCTCGTCTGGTACGTGGCAAACCAGTCACAAAATCCATAGTAATATGCTCCCATTTCCACTCTGGAATTTCCAATGGTTGCAACAAACCTGCTGGACGTTGATGTTCCACCTTTACTTGTTGACAAGTCAAACATTTGGATACATACTCAGCAATTTCTCTTTTCATATTGTTCCACCAGAAATGTTTCTTCAAGTCTTGGTACATTTTAGTGCTTCCAGGATGAATAGTATACTTGGCTTTGTGAGCCTCTTCAAGAACTTTCTTCTTTATCTCAGGATCAACTGGAATACAAACTCGACCTCGGAAGGTAAGAATTCCATCACTATTAAAAGAAAAATCTGGTTGCTTTCCTTCATTCATTCCACTAATGATTTTCTGCAATTCAGAATCAGTTACCTGAGCTTCTTTGATCTGTTGGAGTAAATCTGAAGTAGCCTTTATATTAGCAAAAATAACTCCATGATTTGATTCACAAGGACTCCAATCACACAAGTCTTCAAACATCTTCCATTCACGAATCATCAGGTAAGAAATATAAGTCTTTCTGCTCAGTGCATCTGCCACAACATTTGCTTTTCCTGGATGATAAAGGATAGTACAATCATGATCCTTCAATTTCTCCATCCATCTACGTTGTCTCATATTAAGCTCTTTTTGAGAAAACAAGTACTTCAAACTTTGGAAGGATCTACTGCAATACCAGTAGCAGACACAACATGCCCCAAGAATGAAACCTCTTCTAACCAGAAAGCACATTTGCTGAATTTTGCAAATAATTGTTTCTCACGAAGAACTTGTAATACTACTCTGAGATGTTGTTCATGCTCAGCCCGTGACTTAGAATACACAAGAATATCATCAATGAATACCACCACGAAGCAATCAAGATATGGCTTGAAGATACGGTTCATCAAATCCATAAATACAGCTGGAGCATTTGTCAAACCGAATGGCATAACAATAAATTCATAATGCCCATACCTGGTACGGAAAGCTGTCTTTGGTATATCCTCAGATCTGATTTTCAACTGATGATAACCACTTCTCAAGTCAAGCTTCGAATACACTACTGAACCCTGAAGCTGATCAAACAAGTCATCAATATGAGGTAACAGATATTTGTTCTTGATAGTTACCTGATTAAGATCTCTGTAATCAATACACAATCGCAGAGTCCCATCTTTCTTTCTAACAAATAACACTGGTGCACCCCACGGTGATACACTAGGTCTGATGAAACCCCTTTCAAGCAATTCCTCAAGCTGTGTTTTCAACTCTCTTAACTCAGCTGGAGCCATTCTATAAGGTGCTTTAGAGATTGGTGCTGTACCTGGTAATAACTCAATACAGAACTCAAGCTCTCGATCAGGTGGCATGCTATACTCAGAAGAGAACACATCTGAAAATTCAGACACAACAGGAATATCCTCCATCTTAGGAACAGATAAACTCTGATCAAGCACACATGCGAGATACCCGGCACAACCACGAGATAAAAGTTTTCTAGCATTTAAAGCAGAAATAACATGTATAGCACATAAAGGCCTATCACCTTCAAAGGTAAAATCAGGCAAACCAGGAATAGAAAAAGTTACTACTTTTCTATAACAATCAACAGATGCATGATGCACATATAGCCAATCCATGCCAAGAATCACGTCAAAGTCCCTTATAGGTAACACGACTAGGTCAGCAAGAAGGGAATGATCACCCACAAGAACCTCACATTTCTTGTAAACCTCAGAAGTAAACATGCAATCTCCCATAGGGGAAGATACTTCTAGCACATAAGGCATAGAATCAGGAAGAACATGAAAATGCGACACAAAATGAGATGCCACATAAGAATGAGATGAGCCTGGATCTATCAAGACTCGCGCTCTCGTACTAGAAAGTAATATAATACCTCCTATGACTGCAGAAGACTCAGCTACACCCTGCTGATCTAGAGCAAATACTCGACCCTGAACTTTTGGTCGACCCCCACTATCTCTCTTGGAACCTGAGGCTGGTTGACTTGTACCCCCAACTTGATTTCCTCTACTTTTAGGACAATTTCTAGCAAAGTGCCCCGCTTCACCACACACTATACACTTTCCTTGCTTTAGCCAACACTTGTCTTCAGAATGGCCTTCTTTCGAACAAAAGCCACATACTCTCCGAGAACCTTGGACTGTTGTCCTCGAACCAGTTGATACACTACCTTTGCTTTCAGTTGGCTGTCGGAATCGACGATCTTGGCGGCCAGATTTACCACCTTTAGAACCAGATCCCTGAGTTTTCTCTGATACACGACCAGTCATGGTTGTTCCCAACTTCACCTTGTGTTCTTCGATATCATTTTCAATAGTATAAGCCTTCTCCACTGCTTGATGATAGCTAGTGAGCTGTAGAGAAAGAAGTTGCTTCCTATACTCAGTCCTCAACCCTTTAACAAACCTCTGTGCCTTCTTGGCTTCGTTTGGAACTAAGTGATCACAATACCTCGCCAATTCTGTGAACTTGGTTGAGTATTGCCCCACTGTCAGACTTCCCTGCTCCAGATTAAGAAATTCCATCTCCTTTCTATCTTGGACCACTGTTGGAATAAACTGTGACTTGAATGCTTTAAGAAAATTTTCCCATGTCTGTGGTACACCTTCCAGTTCCCAACTTTTACTCAATACTTGCCACCAATGTTCAGCGGCTTTCTCAAGTTTAAAAGTTTCAAAGGTTACCTTATCACCACCTGCACATCTCAAGGCTGTAAAGATCTTCTCAATGCTTTCAATCCACTCCTCTGCCTTTTTAGCATCAAATTCCCCGTCAAAACTGCGAGGTTTCAGCTTCAAGAACCTTGTAAGACGATTAGGATAATCCCAGTCTACATTATCAACCATTTCTTCTTGAGGAGTTATAGATCTCAGCTGATTACTACCACTAGTACCTTCAGAACTCATTGTACCTGTAGGTAAACACTCAGCGTTATTAATAACACCCCAAGACTCACCCATACCTAGGCCATAGACCCTATCCAGACTTAGAGCAAACCAAGGTAGCTAAACAAGGTAGCTAAACCAGGGTAGCTCTGATACCAACCTGACACGCCCCCAGGTCCCGGGATCCCCTAATAGAACCTCGAACCTGGATGGAGTGCCTAACGAGGAACAAGAAACTTAACAAGAAACTTAATTACATTTGTTTAACAAACTGACATGATATATATATATATATATACATTCTAGAGTAAGGAGCTATACTAGCTCACAACACGAGTTCTAGACAAGAAAATTTAAAACCAAACTTAATACATACACAGCGGAAACATGCCTAGCACATAAGCTGGCATTAAGAGTACTATACAAGATGTCTAGTGACAACAAGAACTAAACAAGACTGTCTACCCCAAAATAAGGAGTTATACAACCCAATACATCGTCCTCACCAAGTGTAAAAGGACACAAGCCCCAAAATAATCACGACCTGCGAAGCAAGCTCCCAACTATGTCGAGCCTCACTGCGCACTATCCTTCCTTTCCTGGGGGGGGGGGAAACAAATAAAGGGTGAGATAAATCTCAGTAAGCTATTAGATGCAACTACATGACATGTTATCATGCAATTCAAGTAGATACTCAAGTAATCATATATTAAGTATCATCAAGTAACAAATATATGAGAGGATAATCCACTCATCAAGTAGCACATAAAGCTAATCAAGCAAGCTATAAGGATATTGCTTCCTTCCTTATTCCTCCCAAGAATACCATTGTTGTCGTAGCTTGTATTACTTTGACAATCACGATCAATAACAAGAACTGATTATTCAGTATGTATCAGAAGACCCGGTAACCAGTGTCATTCCCAATATCAGTACTCATGATTATTCACGAGGTGTTCAAGACAGGAGTTTAGCATTCACTTAAGTCAGGCTTATTGCTCCAACTAAGGAAGCTATGCCCTTACTATGGCCGGTAGTAAGGGGTCAGGCGGAAATACATAGGGACCCGATTGTCACTTAAACCCCAGCTCTCGCGACAAGCGTGAACCTATACATTTTCGAACAAGCAAGGAGAACCAGCTGGACTCACACAAGAAGGTACAAGTAGATATTTACTTGAACTACGGGAGAAGAACCAATCCAAAAGTAGTGGACTAGCTCAACAAGGAACATGCTTCAAGTAATCAAGAAGTCACCTTGTATCAAGCAAATGTATGCAATGTTTGCACATACACAACAAGAACATGTCTCATACACGTTAGTGCTTGTTCATAGCACTTTCAAGTTCACTACCATACATATGTATTGGTGTCAAGTCAAGTACAAGATTTTATTATCTTATATTCAAATTATAATTCCAATCTTTGGACATTCAAGCATGTACAAGAGTTATACATTTACTCTTACAAAATCCAATCCTATTCTTAGGATGTTCAAGTCTAAGACCTTATGCTAATGCCTCTAAGGTGCACAATCATTGGTTTCAAGACAAGTATAACACATTAGTGCTTGTTCATAGCACTTTTAAGACATAAAGAAGAGTTACTACTCTTATACTTAAGTTCAATGTCCTAAAACACCTATCTAGGTGCTCTATACAATCACTTTAAAACCTCATTAATTTATTCTTTGAATAGCCCTCTAAGTCTAGGTTATTCAGCTTCTTTCGGATCTTGATTCCGACTTTCCTATAGAAAGTTATGAAGGAAACAATTCAAGAAGGAAAAATCAGAATTTCCACTTGGAACGACCGCGCGTGCAAAAATGGCACGACCGTGCCATCAAGGTCGAGAGTTCTCACACAAAACTAATTTTCGGCACGACCGTGCCAATAAAAGGCACACGACCGTGCTAACACTGTCGAGGAAATTTGCCTAAAGGTGATATTTGGCACGACCGTGCCAAATAAAGGCACACGACCGTGCTCGGTACAATTTGGTAGTTTTCCCCTGAGTTCAAACTTAACAATTCTCCGTCCCAAGCGTAGGAGTAACTTTTTACTAACCATTTCAAAAACTCTAACAAGGCCTAACATGAGTAAAGTAGTATTTTCATGTTCTTTCACCATTTATACAGAGAAATTATTACTCCCTTTGTCCCAAATTTACAAGTACCACAAAATCAACCAAACACGAAATTAACATTCACAAGTATCGAGAATAACATTTATGCATGTTATTACAAGCAAGGGGGAGCTAATAACTTACTTAGTCAAAATTCAAGTTGACCAAAACTTATTTCTGTTCGGCCTGGAACGCCCTATTCAACGCCACGAATATTAATCCGGGATCAGAATCAAGAACGGAGGGATAATTAAACTCGAGGAGTCGAGAATAGGGAAAACTTTTAACCCTAGGTTTAGAACAGAGGGAGTGCACGTAATGAATTTGGGGAAAATGACTTTCCCAGGCAACCCAACAAAGATGATATACTTTGAAACTTTCAAAGAATTGCACTTAGGCCCCTCAAGTTTCACTTTTAACAAAAAGGCCCCTAAAGTCAAATTTTCACAAATGACTCAAAAGTCAAAACTAAACATTTAACCACCTTAACATTCTAAAGCAGTTAATAAATTAACCCAAGTAAAACTAGCACATAATATACAAGTTCAAGTATTTAACAAATAGGTCAAATATTTAACAAGAAATAGGATGGGCGTTACAGATTAGGTCGAAGAGTGAGAGAGATGGAGGTGGCTAGGTCTGAGAGAGATGGAGAGAGCACGGTTAGAGATGGGAGAGAGAAAGAGTTGTACATCCAAAGCCGCATAAAAGGCCGGTTTACAAAAAATTTGATCGAATTTTTTTTAATGAGCGAGAACCGGTTCAAAAAAAGTAGGAGTTGGTTTGCTGGTTGTCCAAAACCGGTCTTTTTTTAACATTAGGGGGAAACTAGTTTCCCCCAAAATTTTGTGCAATATAAAATTATTAAAAGTTGGCTATTTTGGGGAGGTCTCAAATGAGCTGAGACGGACCAAAATAGAAATAAGACTGTGAGCTGGGACGGAGGGAGTACGTCTTAAAATGAAAACAAATGTTTTTTTTTTTTTTTTACTTGAGTTACGTTTGAAATTGTTTGCTTTTTTTAAAACTTAATGATAAATATGCAAAGATATTTTGCTATTCACTTTTAATATTTTAAATCTTGCAATTATATAATGAATAGTGTAAAAGAAATTGAGACACAAATTTTAAATTTTAAAAAAATCAATACTATGAATTTTGCACTACTCTTGTAATTGGTTGTGTTTAACGCGAATGATATCACGGCCATGAGTTGTAAATGGTATTATAGTAGGCTTATATTCATTCCGTCGCCAAAAGATAGTCTTTTATTTAATGTTTATGTTTAATATAAATGAATTTTAATATCAATCTACTTATTATATATTATAGTGAAATTTTACTAGAATTGTTACTGATAAATCATTAAACGATTAATTAATAAATAATAATTTTTAAATTTTATTAAGATGATTAGATTGATATTAATGTCAAGTCAAAGTTCATTTGTATGATCACAAAAAGTTAAATGAAATTATCTTTCTAGACATATAAAAAAATAAACAGGGAAAATGTCCTAAAAATTCTTTTTTGGAAGTCCACTTCCCCACAAGTTCCCTAAATTAATACCCAGGAAATTTCTATGGAGTAGCAGTGTTCTAAAAGACGTCCGTCTAGGCCGCCTAGGCCCCGCCTAGGCGCTAGGCGTTCATGAAGCGCCTAAGTCCCACCTAGGATTTTACAACTATTTCTGAATTCTCGGCCCCGCCTAAGTTCCGTCTAGACCCCGCCTAGGCGCTAGGCGCTGCTGCGGCGCCTAGCGAACGCCTAGCGCTTTTTAGAACCTTGTGGAGTAGTATATGATACTGTATGGAACATGCAGTAATAAAAAAATATGATATTGCATCAATACTACTGCATCCAACCACCATCACCGCAGCCGGCGGTCGCCGGAATCTGGTCGCTAACCGCCGGAATCTAGTCTCCAGTCGTCGGAATCTGGTCGTCGGCCGCCGTAATCTAGTAATCGGCATGTAGTATTATACTCAGTGTGCAGTGTTATGTAATACAGTACAGTTACTGAATAACACAACATGTTGTAGGTAACTTATGGGGAAAAGATTTGTGAAAAAAGAACTTATTGGGCATTGTCCGGGAGATTGTATATTTATACCCCTGAACTATATGATTACATGAAAATATGCCCATAAACGGCTTAATTATGACTTTTGCCCCTAAAGTATCTACTTGGAGCCGCAGATATACCCTTCTGTTAGTTTTCCGTAAAAAAATTGACGAAATTGCTGACTTGGCGATCCATTGGTCTTTTTGCATGTAAACGTAGAAGCAAATACACATGTGTCATTATGATGTAATATTTGAGGGGTATATATGCATGACAGCCACAATTTAGAGGCATATTAACATGAGAAAACTGCATAAAAACTATTTAATGAAAAATGATATTTTAAGAACATAATTATAAATTTATTAAGAATATAATGTATTTAAATAAATAATACTTACTAATTAATAAATAGTAATAATTAATACTATTTTCAATATTTTTTGCTTGTATATTATTTTGAAATATTCAACGTCAAAAAAACAAAAATAATTTAATAATTAATAATTCTATTATCAATATTTATGTATTTTTTGCGTGAAAGATATGATAAAATGATGGTAGAGTGGTTGTTTAAGGAGATAAAGTTATAATAAGATTATTTGACATATCTTCGTAAACATAAATTCTCAAAATACGAATTTGTCCAATTGAAGTCACATCGATGACCCCTATTTAAAATCTTAATTTCATATATTAATTAAAAAAATGTGTCACATAGATGACCCTATTAAAAGTTTTGATTGGCAAATATTATGACACTTTTTTAAACTTCTTAATTAATATAAATTATATATAAAAAATATTTATCACATTTTAATATACTAATAATATAACTATAAAATTATTATTATTTTTATTAACGTTAAATGTTTTAAAATAATGTATAAGAAAAAATTATTGAAAACTTCATAAGTTTTGATTATTTATTTATTAGTAAGAATAATATATTTAGATAAATATTATTTTTTAATAAAAAAATATAATTATCTGTTATGAAAAGTAATTTTATTAAACATTTTTATTTTTTTTTGCAGTTTTCTCATGCAAATATGTCCCTAAGCTATGACTTTCGTGCATATATATATCTCTTGCATCCTACATTAGCAATGTCATATGTGCATTTGCTTCCACGTGTGCGTGCGAAAAGTCCAAATGGGCCGCCAAGTAAGTAATTTCGTTAAATATTTGACGAAAAACTAACAGAAGGGTATATCTGCGGTTTCAAGTAGATACTTTAGGGGCAAAAACCCTAATTAAGCCGTTTAGGAGAACATTTGCATGTAACCCGATAGTTCAGGGGCATAAATATACAATCTCCCGGCATTGTCCCAAATAAAAATCTAAGTTACAGATTATATGGTGAGACGGGGTACACAAAAATGTTACATGAAACCAAACTACAAAAATAAATTCTTATTTATTCTTTATTTAGAAGATTTAAACTCCTTCAAAAATAGATAAACTATGAAAAAATAAACTTACAAAAGAAACAGACTAGAATCAGGGTCGGCCTTGTGGCAAGAAAGGTGAGGCACCTGCCTAGAGCCACTGAAAATTAGGTCAATTTTAGGGCCCCAAATTTTCAATTTTAATATACTCCCTCCGTCCCAGCAGAAGTGTCACCAATTTTTGGGATACGGGGATTAAGAAAAGGTAGTAGGTGTGTGGTAGAAAATGAAGAGAGAGAATGAGTGGGGTAAATGGTAGTGTTGGTTGAATAAAATGAGTGGTGGAAAATGAAGAGAGAGAATGAGTGGGGTTAAATGGTGGGGTTGATTGAATATAAATATGTTAAAACATTTCTATTTTTGGTAGTGACACTTGTGCTGGGACGGATCAAAAGGGAAATAAGTGACACTTCTGCTGGGACGGAGGGAGTATATAAAAGGCCCCATATTCTAACAATGTTGTTATGTTGTTCCATTGGCTAGAGTGTTATGCAGATCTAGTTGCGCGTGAGGACGGGTTGGGTACTAGTCCCGGTGGTTGCAATTTTTTTTCTTGTAACCACTTCTTTCTCCAAGCTCTCCTCGGACTTTCCTCCTTTTTCAATCCAACCTTAATTAGTCATTTTAGACTTTTATCTCTCATTCTTTTTAACTAGTAACACTACTGAAAAAAATGACTTTTAGAGACTATATATATTGAGACAGACATTTAAAGTGTCTCAGTTTGACACTATTTGAGACAGCAAAAGTTGTTGGGAGTTCAATTAAAGACACTAGTTTGAGACGGGAAACTAAAGTAGTCTCAAAAAAATTCACAACCAAGTACATTTTTGGCAAAATAGAGACTAAGGTGGTGTTTGATGTATTAAGCACTTAATGCTTGATGCTTAATAGATTGCAAGGTATATTTTGGAGGTATGGTGCCTTTGATGACATTGAGATATAGATGTTGGAGGTTATGTGAGGCTCTTAATGATTGAGAATCAAAATCATTGCTTAACCAATAAGAGACTCATGTAACTTTCAACATGTAGAGCTCAATGTTATAAAGACACATTACCTCCAAATTATACATTGCAATCTATTAAGCATCAAGTGTTTAATACATCAAACACCACCTAAATTAACCGTCCTAAAAGTATTTGTGACACCAACTTAATGAGACCCTTAGTGTCTCAAATACAATTAGGGACGGTTTCATAGGCAAATTAAAGCAACTTAATGAGACACTTAGCTATCCTAATAAGAGAGTTTTTTTTTGTAGTGTAATTTAGCCCGTGCTCCGCACAGTAATGGATTGGGAGCAAATAAAGGAATGAGATGACAAAGAGTAGTAAACTACTTTTCTTAGATATTGAGTTCAAAAAGAAAATGAGATACACCTAACAAATGATAATTTTACCTATGTCTTTGAGAAGTTATCTATTTGAATTTCAGTATAAAAAATTTGAGTTGACTTGCAAGCCAATAACGTTGAAGTATGAGGAGAGTGAACAATCAATTTTTTTTTTGGCCGTTATCAAAAATTAATGAGACCATTCATTTATGTGTAGAGATTAGTTAATATACCATATTTGGTTTATTTTTAGATGAACGTAAACTTTAGTGTTTCATTCACTGAAAATATTGTTATACATTTGATGTAAATTTCATGATCTTTAACATGTTCCCAACCTTTGAAATTCTATGACATATAATTGTAACTGAAGTGGTAATTGCTTAAGTCATAATATTTTGATTTTGTTAATTTAGTATTATGGATTATCAATATGACTATTGAAAACCTTCAAAATTGAATAATATATTAAAATTAATTATTAATGAATAAATGATTGCTCACAATAAATTTAATATTAACTTTTGACCTTTCAATTTTCTATTCTAGATTATATATATGAGTATTGCATCTATAGAAGATGACTGTAAGTAGAATTAGTCTTTTATAGTATTTTAAAATAATAAATTAAAGATAATAGTATCCTATATAGTTACTAATAAAATTAGCTAATACTATTAGCTAAGAATGAGAAAAATAAATAGCCTCTTAGTTGTAGGGGCAATGCTGACATCGCTTCATGAGACGTAAAATTTGGTTATTTAATATTACAAATAATAATATTTAATATATATAATAACTATTATAATTAACTAATAATATTTTAATAATAAAAGTTAACTTATATAGTAACTATTATGATTAACTAATGTAAAATGGTCAGAGTAATGATTTGCGAACACCGCACCGCAAGTCCGCACTATACTATTATTAAGAACTAAAGGGCCTCGACCCCATTGCTAGCCTAGGGACCCAAATTCGTCAGGACCGGCCCTGACTATAATTCAGTAAAAATTCTTTCATAAATATAATTATGGAAATATAAATATGGAAAAACCTTTGTGGGTCCTAAGTCAACATCAGAGTTGAGAGTCAACCGGTATGAAAGCAAAGAAAATGACAAGAAATTCAAATATAAAAGAAGGAAATTAGAGTTGGTAATTGGAATCTAGAAAGTAGTTACATAGAAAAAGAAATTGCTATTTCATTTTAGGTCACACTTGACACTCTAGTGAAGTTCAATGTTCATACATACCCATGATCCAAGAAGATGTATAAACATTTCCAAATAAATGGTTGTTAGATTGAGTACTTGCCTCATTATTCATATGTTTAATATCAACTTGATTTTCCTTTCAAAAAAAAAAATATCAACTTGGATTTTTATTTTATTTTTTTTGTTTCAAAGAATATCAACTTGAATTTTAATGACTTTGTTTTTGTCCTATAACACAGCTTGTTATTTGCATGGTTGAATCTGTTCTGGGGTCGCTTGACCCTATTACTTTTTTAAAGCTTATTTCATATTAATCCCCCCTTCTTCTTTTTTTTTTTTTTTTTTTTTTTTTTTTTTTTAAGAAAATCAATATTTATTCAATCAAATTTAAAGTTATCCATCCTCAAAGTTTCAATATAACTCGTATTAATGATCATTACATAATTTCTGGATCAGTCACTAGTTATTTAAGTTAATTGTTTTATAATATATATGTTAGATTTAATCAATTATCTACAACTTTGATTGATTTAATGAATGTAAAATCAGCTGCATTCACTGTAATCTTTTTTCTGAATCCTGATCGATTATTTTGGGATTAATTTCATCGATCGCCCAATCTCTAAATTTTTATTTAATTTCAGCGTCCGCTTTCAATAACTATAATTGATATTAAAAATCATAAAAATGGCAAACACTAATATTTTGTCAAACTTGATGTGGATGAACAGTCAAATAACCTATTCTCTTCAGTCAAATAACTTATTCTCTTCTTGGGACAGTTACATTTCAGTGGGAAAAAAAAAAAAAAAAAACTTGACCGCTACCATTGATATGTGTCTCTCCTTCAATATAAGTCGCATCAACGTTTATATTTTGTGATTTTATTTTCTGGGTCAACAATGTTTTCTTGAGTGTGTTGGACCAAAGAAAGTGACTTAAAAAAGAGAGAGGCTGCTTGGAAATTGCTTTGAAAAGGAGCACTAACTCGGTAGTAGACCAGACCATGGGTCAAGATTTCATTTCATGTCTTATCCCACCACTGCCTTCTCTTCTGGTCCACTAAATCTTATTATTTTCTATATAAGGGTGTAAATGGTTCGGTTTGATTCGGTTTCGGCCATTTTAGAAACCGAACCACTAGTCATCGGTTTAAGAAAATTTCAAACCAAACCGAACCACAAAAAAGTTCAAACTGAATCAAACCAAACCAAACTGCCGTAGTTTGGTTCAGACCGCAGTTCAGTAATGTGGTTCAGACTACGGTTTAGGCCGTGGTTTAGATAGTGGTTCAAACCACCATTCAGAGCGAGGTTCGTATGACGATTCAAATCATGTTATAGACTTTGTTAAAAAGAGAAAATCCGGTGGATGAAAAATATTTAACGAATAAAGAAGCCGAATGAAGTGAACATACTGCAAAACTTTGTTAACTATGTGTCTCAACAAATATAACACGTGATAAAATGAATATTGAATAAAATGCAAAACGAGATTTAATAATGGCCTAATGTAATGTAGTTCTTTTTTTTTTTTTTTTTTTTTTTTATAATATTTCAAAGGTGGATTTTACATAACATACAAATATATGCGGTCTGACGGTTTGGTCTGGTGGTTCGGTCTAACGGTTCGGTCTCGTGGTTTGATCTGGTTTGGTTCGGTCTGGTTTGGTCTGAAAGGTCAGACCACAAACCAAACCACGTGGTTTACCAATTTGAGACCGAACCGAACCACTCGTGCTTGGAAACGATCCAGACCATATGGTT
The DNA here is from genome assembly GCA_026119855.1 of Campanula takesimana. Lineage (NCBI taxonomy): Eukaryota > Viridiplantae > Streptophyta > Magnoliopsida > Asterales > Campanulaceae > Campanula > Campanula takesimana. Next base: position 1,308,236 of record JAOWBW010000201.1, read on the forward strand.
TTTGGTTCGGTCCCAAATCGCAGTCTGGACTGAACCACTTACACCCTTACCTATCAGTTCCTCTTTTTATTTTACTAGGATGATTCCCGTGCTCCGCACGGGGTATTTTTAAACTTATTTGCCCCTTTTCTAAAATGTCTATTATTTTTTTCTTCTATAATTTAAATAATAAATTTACTTTATTATCACTTATATTTATTAATAATGTTCTTTTACTTATTTTAATGCATGATAGTTCATCGATTTGTGAATATGTTAGATATAATAGATATTGTAGTTTTCTCTAAATCTTAGTAATTAACTGCAACTATTTTATATGCTCTATTAAATTAACAAATTTAACATACCTGATGTCCTAACATTGTAAGGAGTTAATCCATTGAATGTGGTACCAATTTCATTATCCAATAGCAATTTTTTTCCTGGAACTGTTCATCCGTTGTGATGTGAACGTTGATGAATCTGTAAAGAAAATCAGAGTTTGAGGATATGGAAAATTGTATTTGTTAGTAGTAACTTTAACATGTATATATATATATATATATATATATATATATACACACACACACACACATATGTATGTGCTGTGTGTGTATGGTTTAACTACCGAAATTTTATTAGGAATATTATTCTTAAACTTTGCAAGAGACTTTAGTTATATGAAAGAGACTTGACTTCAAACTTGATTGACCGAAAAGAGTTGCCGGTTCATCTTTCGAGATGCTTGTTACATCCTTCTCCTTTCGTAACTTTAAAAGTTGTTGATTGTTTTTTTCTCATGATATGCGCACGTCTAATAGCCTGATTCTCTTTAGCAGTTTCTTTTGGAGGAATTACTAAAAAAAAGTCATTACAATATAATAGTAGTCTATATTTTATCAAAAATAATGATATATATATATATATATATATATGATATAGCCATATATAATTTCTTATTATTTGCATACGGAAAATTAGTGAAAAAATTATTTAATGTAACTCGAAAATAACTTAATTTCTGACCTAATTTTTCAATATCAGTTGTCTGACATCATTCTGTTTGCTATATCATTTTTCGCGTGTAAATTTGGATTTTGTTTTTTATTTTTTTATCATGAGATAAGAACGCCTCATAGCATGATTTTTCTTATCAATTTCTTTTGAAGGCGTGCCTACAAAAATTAATATGATAACAAATGCAAGAGTTAGCATATAATGCATGAAATATTAAAATACAATACACTATATTACCAATATGAAGCGTTGATAAATCGTTGTGTTGTCTTCTTCACCTTGACTTTATTTATTTATAGAAAACTATGAGCAATGAAATTATCTTTGAATCTAAAATGAGGAGAATGCCTTTTTGGTAGAGGTGAGAGCTTAAAAGTACTATTTGATGAATAAATGGTAGGTTTTCATAATTTTGTAGTAATATTTAAAAGTGGAGATTCTACTAACTTGTGAGAATATTGGTAATCTACAATTTATTTTAGTTCATGAACCATTTCATTTAGGGAAATCAATTGATACTTAAAACTTTAAGTATTCCATCATAATTCAATGACTTTGAATAATATGTTGTCCTTTGAAATACATGAACAATTTCAATGCGTTAAGTAATCTAATAATTCATTTTTTTAAAAGACTTGTTCCATAAATAAATTTTTATTTCATGATAAATCTAATATTTGATTTCAAAAGATTTATCATATTCAATTAATCATTAAAATTATATTGCATCTTTTAGGACTTATTATATGAACATATATTTATTAGATGTTTTAATTTTTAATTTAATTTGATTTATAAATTAAAGTCTTTTGATAAAATCAACTACTCATTCATCTCCCTTTAAAATTTGTAACATCAGAAAGAATTAATTCATGATGAATCTATTAGATTTCAAAGTCACTTCTTAATGAATAGTGTAAGGGAATTTTCCGAAGAGAAAGTGGATTATGGGAGTGTGTGACTTTCCGAAGACTCAACTCGATTCGCGGGTTGAAACTAAAAGTCATTTCTTAATTTAATACATCTATGACATGCCTAGTCTAGTACTTTATACCCCCTCCGTCCCACCTCACTTGACACTCAAGAGAGGGACACAATAACTAAGGAAATAAAATAAAATAAGGAAAATGTGTGGTAGAAAATTAAGAGATAGAATGAGTGGGGTGAATAGTAGTGTTGATTGAATAAATTGAGTGGTGGAAAATGAAGAGAGAGAATGAGTGGTGGGGTAGAGTGAATACTCCCTCCGGTCCAAAATAACTGTCGTTTTTTGACTTTTCACAAAGATTAAGAAATGCAATTATTAAGGCATATTAATGGTGAAAGTTCCATGCTTACCCTTATTTATTGTTTAACTTTCTTACATTATTACACTCACTAAGTCAATTAATAAAGTAAAACAACTTCCAATGCAAGGGTAAATAAGGAATTTTAACTGTTTTGACTCAAAAGCGACAATTATTTTGGACCAAAAAATTGCTCAAAAGCGACAGATATTTTGGACCGGAGGGAGTATAAAATTATAAAAAGTATGTTATTTTGGGAAGTGTCAAGTGAGCTGGGACAGACCAAAATAGAAATAAGTGTCAACTGAGCTGGGACGGAGGGAGTATATAAGAGTAGATGTTCTATTAGGTATCATTCTCTTCTTATAGAATCATTATAAAGATAAAATAATTTAATATGTACATATTTATATCCTTATTGTATATGAATCACCTACTTACATATCTATGGTTGTTACCTCTTATGTAGGAGAATGTCAAAAGCCTCTATGATTGCAATGGTCATATTACAAGGCATCTTCTAAATCAAGATAAACCCATTTGTGGCTTATGTATCATTCCCATGGTTGGTTTTCCCCAATTTTAAAATACTATAAGTATAGATTTTTATTTTATGGGTGGGAATTCTAAAATAAACATCTACTTTTTATAATATACTACTCCCTCCGTCACTCTTTAACTTACAAAATTTGAGTTCCGCACATTAATTAAGAAAAAAGTGAAAAGGGTGATGTGTTGTGAGTGGAGATGGTTGGGTAGGAGAGAGAAAGTAAGATATAAAATAGTTAGTGTTGATAATTATTGTGAGTCTGACAAATGGGTCCCATTATTTTAAAAATATTAAAATATTTCCATTTTAGAACTTTGCAAATTAAAGTGAGACAACGAAAATTAAAATTTTTGTAGATTAAAGAGGGACGGAGGGAGTATGTTTTAACATACTGTATATGTTTATTTCAAATAAACTTGTGCCAAAATAATTCTTTTATGTTATAATATATTATTATGTGGATGTCCTTTGAACCAGAAGTGTACAAGAGAAGCTTTGCAAGATTATCTTTCGCGAAGCTTACTAAGGAAGCTTTGTAAATATCTTCAGTGAAGCTTACTCGGGAAGCTTGGTAAATATCTTCAGAAAAGCTTACTAAGGAAGCCTTACTAAAGGATAGTGTTTATCCTTTTGGAAGCTTATAGAGGAAGCCAATTTCCACCTATAAATAGTAGGCTCTAGTTTTCATTTCAATAGATTTCAGAAGTTCTTAACTTCTACCTTTCTCTCTTGTACACTCTCTCTATAATCTTGAAATAAAATAATATCTATTGAGATTATGCTCTTGGTTTTCCAGTTTTATAACACGTTATCAGCACGACTTCGTTCTAGTTCCAGATCCTGAGCTATAGTCACCAAAGTAGGTACGGTATCGGTAAGATCTACATAGTCTCTTTTCAAGTTATTTCAAAATTATATCTTATATATGTTTGCAGGATTTTAAAATAGTAAGTGAATATAACTATGTGGAGAAAGAATAACTGATAATGATATGCTAGAGAAAACTTTCTCCACATTCCTTCTTTGATTTGCTCCTGCAGTAGCAATATCGAGAAAAAGGTTTTAAAAGATATTCTGAATTGATCTCATATGGCTGAGCAAAATAATGAGATCTTATTGAAAAACCACGAAGCCCGCCCCACTGGCTCTACTCTGTTCCCTGAAGTGAACGCGAGTATATATTATAATACTGAGCGAGGCCGAGAACGTGGTTGTGGACGTGGCCGAGGACGTAATCGCGGCCGTGGTCGGGGGAGATTTTATAATCGGTATCATAATAACAATCACCCCAATAATGATGGAAAAATTTCTCGCCACCAGAAGTGGAATAGAGAAGGTAATAATGAAATATCATCGACTAGACAAATTAAGCAATCGATAAAAATTGAGAATTTATGTTATCGGTGCAGAATGAAAGGCCATTGAGCCCGTACCTGTCGTACGCCTAAACAGCTTGTTAAATTGTATCAAGCATCAATGCTGAATAAAGGGAAAGATGTTGAAACAAATTTTGTCTATGAAAACGATGATGTGAATCAAGATCCATCTACAAGTACACATCTGGATATATCAGACTTTCTCAATCTAGATGTAAATGATTACATACTTAATGGGGGAGAAACACAAACTAACTAAAGTATCTGACTCATTATAATTTACTTTAGTGTGTTCTATTATTTCAGTGTGTGTGTGTGTTCTAACATATTTAACTTTTACTTATAAATATATTTGATTGTAAATGATGTTAAAATTAGTACAATATGTGGTAGTACAAAGATAATTGGTGGCTCCAGAAGAGCTAACATAGTACTACTAAGAGGAACAGAAATCAGTATAAAAATGCATTGTTTTCATTTATGTCTCAAAGAAATTTACTATGCTTTAAAGATATTCGTGAAAATGGATGTCATATTGAGACAAGTAATTAAGGAGAGATAAAATATTAATGCATTACAAAGACTGAATCAGGTAACAAATATGTGGTAGAAAAGTTACATGTATTTTCGTCTAAAGTATGCTATACAAATATTAGCATAATTGAAGTATAAATGACAGTAAACCAGAAATTTACTGATATAAATGGTCTTACCAATAAACCAGAAGTTTACTAATATAAATGGTTTTAACAGTAAACCAGAAGTTTACTAATATAAATGGTTTTACCAGTAAACCAAAAGTTTACTGATATAAATGGTTCTACTATATGGCATAACCGGTTGGGGCATCCCGGTTCTAATATAATGCGAAGAATTATGGAAAATTCACATGGGCATCCATTGAAAAACCAGAAGATTTTTCAATCTAATGAATTCTCATGTGCTGCTTGCTCTCAAGGCAAATTGATAATTAAGCCATCACCAGCAAATGTTGGAGTTGAATCTCCAAAGTTTTTAGAGAGAATTCAAGGTAATATATGTGGACCGATTGATCCACCGTGTGGACCATTTAGATATTTTATGGTTTTAGTAGATGCATCTACTAAATGGTCACACATAAGTTTATTATCAACTCGCAACCTGCCGTTTGCGAGAAATTCGATTACGATCACAATTTCCAGATTATGTGATCAAGACAATTAGCCTTGATAATACTGGTGAATTTACATCAAAGGCTTTTAATAACTATTGTACATCTATTGGAATAGATGTTGAACATCCAGTTGCTTATGTTCATTCACACAAAATGGTTTAGCTAAAGCATTTATTAAACGAATTCAGTTAATAGCTAGACCGTTGCTTATGAGAGCAAAGCTACTTGTCGTAGCTTGGGGACATGTTGTTTTATATGCAGCAGCAATTATACGCATCATGCCATCGAGTTATCATAAGTTCTCCCCATTACAATTGGCTTATGGTCAGGAGCCAAATATTTCCCATCTAAGAATTCTTGGGTGTGCGGTATATGTTCTAATTGCTCCACCACAACGCACTAAGATTGGACCCCAACGGAAATTGGGGATATATGTTGGGTATGATTCTTCTTCTATTATAAGATATCTTGAACCATTAACAAGAGATCTATTTGCGGCACATTTTGCCGATTGTCATTTTGATAAAAAAAAAATATTCCCAACATTAGGGGGAGAAAGTAATAAGCTGGAACAAGACATCAAGTGGAATATATTGCAATATTATCTTGATCCTCGTGCAAAGCAATGTGAACCAGAAGTTCAAAAGATAATCCACTTGCAAGAGATAGCGAATCAATTGCCAGACGCATTTACTGACCTAAAAAAAGTGACAAAGTCACATGTTCCAGCTATAAATGCTCCTATACGGATTGATGTCCCGATTGGACAATCCGCTAATGAATCTAAAACATGCCTGAAGCGTGGAAGGCCTATCGGTTCTAAAGACAAAAATCCTCGAAAGAGAAAATGAGCAAATTATGAGAAAAGCCCCGTCGAGGTAAATAAATCTCCTGAAGAGATACATGACAAATCTGATCAAATACTTACAGAAGTAGTTCAGGTACCTGTAATCATTAAGAATGATGATATCTCGATCAGTTATGTCAGTACAGGAAAAAGATGGAACCGAGAGGAAACAATTGTTGACAATATTTTTGCATATAATATAGCGCTTAATGTTATGAAAAATAACGAGGATCACAAACCTAGGTGTATCGACGAGTATCGATATTGCAATGATTGGCCAAAGAGGAAAGACGCAATTCAAGCAGAATTCAAATCACTTGAGAAGCGTGAGTTTTTCGGACCTGTAGTCCATACACCTGAAGGTGTAAAACTAGTAGAGTACAAGTGCGAAAACAAAATATAAAGCATATTTTGTTTCACAAGAATAAAGCACGTCTTGTTGCACAAAAATAAAGCACGTCTTGTTGCACAAGGTTTTTCGCAAAGACCTGGAATTGATTATGAGGAGACATATTCTCCTGTGGTGGATGCAATTACATTTCGCTATCTCATTAGTCTGGCAATACATGAAAATCTTGATATGCGTTTAATGGATGTTGTCACTGCATATTTGTATGGCATACTTGACAATGATATTTATATAAGAGAATCCCAGAAGGATTCAAGATGTATGATGCATGCAATTCAAATTCTCGAGAAGATTGTTAAATTAAATTACAAAGATCTTTGTATGGTTTAAAACGATCTGGACGGATGTGGTATAACCGTCTCAGTGAATACATGGCGAAAGAAGGATACAAGAATGATCCTATTTGCCCATGTATTTTTCATTAGAAAATCTGTTTCAGGATTTGTTATAACAGCTATTTATGTTAATCTAAATGTTATTGGAAGTCCAGAAGAACTTTCAATAGTTGTTAAGCTGCAAATGTGCCTACGAGAATAGAACTCCCAGAAGGAGTATTATCAGGAAGGCTAGTGATCTCACCTAACGAAATACATACCCCTGCCCAGAAGAGAGGGAGGCCAATTGATTCCAAGGATTCGCATCCCCGTAAACGGGTGAGTGCACAAAAGTCGAATCCCGTTAGCGATAATAAAATTGGAATCTCATCCGATCTATCTCATGATATTGTTCCATATTATGGATTCGTTTGGAAAACGAAGTCGGGAGACGCCTCGACATTGACATCCGTTTCTGAGAATAAAGAAATATCAGTTAGTCATGCATGCATATATGAGATATGTAATCGCGATGAAGCAATTATCAACGATGTATTTACTTATACAGTAGAAACTGAGATTATATGTGGTAATGACATTGAACCTCGCTCCGTAAATGAGTGTAAACAAAGAATTGATTGGCCTAAATGAGAGAAAGCAATCCAATCAAAGTTCGATTCCTTAAAGAAAAAAGGAGTATTTGGACCAATAGTTCCTACACCTCTTAGGGTTATACCCATGGGATATAAATGGGTATTTACGAGAAAAAGGAATGAGAGAAATGAGATTATGAGATATAAAGCTCACCTTGTGATACAAGGTTTCTCTCAACGGCTTGGGATTGACTTTGATAAGACATACTCTCACGTTATGGAAGTTATTAAATTCTGATATTTTGTCAGATAATGATCCAGCAGATCAGAAGTCAAGACAATTGCGATGACTGATTCACGAAGTCACTACCTAAAGCCACTTTTAAGAAGTATGTGAAAACAATTAGCTTACGCAGATTGTTAGAGCTTCCACCCTTGTAGTTTTCAGGGGGAGTATCCAGACGATACTCAGATTTCATTGTACTCATTTTCCTTCGCGCGGGGTTATTTTTCCCACCGAATTTTGTTACCCGCCAAGGTTTTAACGAGGCAATGAGCGTTTATTGAAAATATTGAAAGTTGTACTCTTTTCCTTCGATATTATTTTTCCTAAAGGGTTTTTGCTCGGAAGGTTTTTAATAAGGCAACACGTGCGGCACAATTACCATTCAATAAGAATCTCCAAGGAGGAGTAGGCGACTAAGAGATCGCGAGTAATATTTTGTTCAAGGGGAGCATCATGTAGCTAAGAAATCGTGTACTCTTTTTCCTTCACTAGAGTTTTTATCCCACAGGGTTTTTCTCTGGTAAGGTTTTAATGAGGCATGCTACTTAGCTGCGGACATCCAAGGGGGAGTGTTATAATATATTATTATGTGGATGTCCTTTGAACCGGAAGTGTACAAGAGAAGCTTTGCAAGATTATCTTTCGCGAAGCTTACTAAGGAAGCTTTGTAAATATCTTCAGTGAAGCTTACTCGGGAAGCTTGGTAAATATCTTCAGAGAAGCTTACTAAGGAAGCCTTACTAAAGGATAGTGTTTATCCTTATGGAAGCTTATAGAGGAAGCCAATTTCCACCTATAAATAGTAGGCTCTAGTTTTCATTTCAATAGATTTCAGAATTTCTTAACTTCTACCTTTCTCTCTTGTACACTCTTTCTATAATAGTCTTGAAATAAAATAATATCTATTGAGATTATGCTCTTGGTTCTCCAGTTTTATAACATTTTATCAAATTTCCATTAATTTGAAGATAAATATTTTCATAATAAATATTTATTTTAGGGGGAAGGGAATATGTTTTGGACATATCCGGCCCTTCTTCTTCTTCTTCTTCTTTTTTTTTTTTCCCGAATGTTCTTGATAATTTACTGGTTGATGAACCAAAATTGATTCATGAAAATTAATGGTGAATGAATTCGTTCATGGTTATGAACAAAATTGATTGTTCATTTCATGAACAAATTTGTGAATGAAAATTAGTTTGAGCTGTATATGTAATTTGTAATTTTGTCATTTTTTTAAAAAAATATTTAAATAAATATATTAAAATATTTGTAATTTCTTTTTTTTTTCTATAAAAAAAAGTCTAGTTTTGTAGTATTTGACATAATTTTAATATTTAGTACTATTTACAAATGATTTGTTTTCCATATATTTGACACAATTTTAAATAAATTTTATATTTAAGTTTTCTCTTGCGTTTAAAGTTGTCATTTATGTAAAAAAAAAAGTTCATTTTGTTGTATGTAATGCTTTAAATATTGTGTTTTGATACGATTATGCGTGTTTAATTTCAAAATTGTACTATCAAGTAAAACAATAATATAAATGATTAACTATTATTTTTAATGTCATTAATAGAAAATAATATTTTAATAATTTATATTATAAATTATATAGCATTGAATTACTATTTAAAAAATATATAGGTGAATTAAAATTGGTTAACCACTACAAAATGTACCTGTTGTGAACGAAATTTCGTTCACAGATCAATTTCGTTCACATGATGAACAAATTTTCGATTCACCATTGTGCATACTCTTAGAGCATGCTTAATGGTGAACGAAAAATTCGTTCACAACGTGAATGAAACTGCATGTGAACGAAATTTCGTTCACACCAGCTCACATTCTGTAGTGGTGAACGAATATTCATTCACAAATATATATTTTAAATAGTAATTCATAAGGCTCTAAAAAGTGCTAGGCGGTCGCTAGGCGCCACAGCAGGGCCTAGCGCCTAGGCGGGGTCTAAACGGAACTTAGGCGGGGCCGAAAATTCAGAATAGTTATAATATCTTAGGCGTGACTTAGGCGTTTCATGAACGTTTAGCGCCTAGGCGGCCTAGACGGGCGTCTTTGAGAACACTACTAATTCGATGTTATAAAATTAATGATATAAATAACTAAATATAATTTTTTTTATTAATGTCAATAGAAATAAAAATAATTATTTATTTATTTTTTTTTTTACATAATTGTGCAATTTAAAAAATTAAACATTCATAAATAAACATCAAATTACAACATTTAAAGGATTACACACATGAAAAAAAAAAAATAGAGAAAAGAAAGTAAACGTTTTGGTATTTTGACATAATTGACGTCGTTTGGCGCAAGAGAAACGTTAAATATATAAAATATTAAAATTGTGTCAAATATATACAATAATTTTTTAAAATTAATTTTAAATAGTGAAATATGAATATTATGTCAAATATTATAAAATTAGACTCTATTTATAGAGGAAAATAAATTATAAACATTTTTATTATTTTTATTTAAATAATATAATTTAAAAGATGTCAAAAATACAAAATACACGTATAGCTCGAACCAATTTTCGTTCACGAATTCGTTCATGAAATGAACGAAAATTTTCGCTCATGGCCATGAACGAATATTGGTTCACCACTAATTGCCATGAACCAAATTTGTTTCACAAAATTTCACTTGGTGAACCAAAATTGGTTCACAATTAAACATGGTCTTATGTCTCGAGTTGAACTACTCCATTTTTGTCCCAAATTGAATGGCCTTTTAACAGTTTTACATAAAAAAGAAACTTTGTCGCTAACTAAATGATTTTTTCTAAACTTCATCAAATTTTTACAAAACTAAAAAATTTTGAAAATTAATAATAAGGATGTTTATGATTTATTTAACTTTAGCAATTTGTAGAAGTTATTTTGTCCGTGCGTTCAACGCACGTGTGTTATACTAGTTTTATGTAACGGGACAATCTAGACTCTAAAATCCCTCAACCACATTAAAAACAATTTCTGTAAGTTATAATCATTCATGGAGCTACATAGGATCTCTTAGATTTCGCTAGACTTTTTTTATTCGATTCAAAGTAAATATTATTTTAAAAGTTTAAATTTGATTTAAAATATCTGTTCTTGTTTTTATTACTTTAGAACCTTTATATTGCAGTTTTATTTTTATATTAGAACTTGCTTCATTGCATTGACGTATTTTTTTGATTTTGAGTGAAGTATGTAAGAGAAAACAATGTATTTGTGAGACTTAATTTATAAAATTGTTGTAATAATTGTATTTTTTTAAAAAAACATGTGAACTTTTAACACGACATTTATTCCTAATCAAAAGGACTATAATAAAAATTCAAAAAATTAAAGTGAAAAGCAAATATATTTATAAATTTATAACATTTTGAAAATGCTCATTAAATAAAAGAAAATCATTGATTTGGTATGAAAAGCCTAATATTAATCATCATACAAACATACATACAAAGATGATTAAAAAAAAAGAAAAAAAGATAATCGAGTGGTGGAAGGAGCAGCTAGGTGAGGAGGTGAGGGGTAAGAGAGATTCTGTGTTTGAGTGGTGGGATGAGCAGCTTGGTGACAAAGTGATGTAAGTCTTGCTGGACGTTCCTCTTTTGAAGCCACTTACCAAATTGACGACTGTGATCAGTCTCAGATTTACCTGTTTTTAAATTTGAGAGAGTGGTTAATAGATCTTAAGATTATGAAGCGCAAGCACCGATACTCATTAAAAAAAAAAAAAAAAAAACTCGAAGGTTTATACTACTAGTTCGTGTGTAATTTGGCTTTTGACGTTGATGGTGTCATATTCTTAGTACTATTTCACGTGAAAAATAACTTTTAATTTTGACACCCACATTTATATGCCTGCATTGAATTGAATCTATATAAACTGACTCCTGTCGTCCCGAATCAAATAGAATGAATGCAGACAAAATTCATTTCTACAACAAACTATTGTCTTATTGAAATGGAATAATAACATTTGTGGCAATTCTTGATACCATTACTTCTACCCTATTAAAGTTCACAATATTTATTTCCTTTTCAAGCAGTATACTCCATCCGTCCGTCCTAGCAGAACTGACACCAACTTTTGGGACATGGAGATAAAGAAAATATAGTAGGTGTGGTAGAAAATGAAGAGAGATAATGGGTGGGGTAAATAGTAGTGTTGGTTGAATAAAATGAGTGGTGGAAAATGAAGAGAGAGAATGAGTAGGGTTAAGTAGTTGATGTAGGAGCAAGACATCAGATTCCAGCAGCGTTGCAGACCAAGCCGCAAACCGAGCACCCGCCTGGTGGTGGGCAAGCGCCCGCCTGAATTTAATCTTCAGACGGCTGATCTTTCTGTTGACTTGGGTTATTTTCGGGATTATTGTTTTGTTTAGGTTTTGTTATTTTGTTAGGAGTATAAATACTCTTTTCTTTCATTGTTCTAGGGTTACAACTTATTTTTATTCAATTGAACTTTGTTCATAGAGAATTTCTTATCTTTTCTGGTGGATTCCAGTTTATTGTGTTTGAGGATTCATTGCTTGTGAATTCTTGTGATTAGTGCGCTAATCACGAATATCTATCGCTTCCGTGCTGCGTCAGTTGGCATCAGAGCAGGCCATATCCTGTCTTTTGCATCACTGATTCGTTATGGGGGATCAAGGAGCAACAAAAGGTGATATCGAGGGTATGACCACCGCTATCACCAACGCTATCGCTGCTTTATCAACGCAGATCGTTGCGTTGGCAACCGCTCAACAAGGTCAGAATGTTAATCAGAACCGTACGGTTAAGAGAGACAGGGTTAATCAAGTTCGAGATCTAGTTCGACGTCCTCAACGGGCAGAGAATCGGGATGAAGAAGAGTCCAGTTCTGAAGAAGAGGTTGTTGATGATGAGGAACCAGATCAAGGTAATAATCGAAACCACCATGATTATAGAATTAAGGCTGATATTCCTTATTTCTATGGAACCATGGGGATTGAAGATTTCCTAGATTGGCAGAATGAGGTTGATCGTTTTTTCGAGGTTATGGAGGTACCTGCGAATAAACAGGTAAAGATGGTAGCGATCCGATTGAAGAGTACTGTTGCAGTTTGGTGGGATAAACTAGCAGGACAGAGAAGCCAGCAAGGAAAGGGGCCAGTTAAAACTTGGAGGCGTATAAAGTAGTTAATTTCTGAGAGGTTTTTACCGGCGGATTATGAGCAGATCTTGTATAAACTGTATCTTAATTGTGTGCAGGGCAAGAGAACAGTTGATGAGTATACTACTGAGTTTCAGAGGTATACTGCGTGGGTTGAGATTGAAGAGTCTGAGGATCAGAAAGTTGCTCGTTATATTAATGGCCTGAAAAGTTCCATACAGGAGAAGATGAGATTGCATCAGGTGTGGAATTTGACGGATGCTTCCACGCTGGCTTTGAAGGTCGAACTCATGAAAAAATCGGGTACAAAGAATTTTAACCCTCTTTTTCGTAAATGGGTTCCACAGAGTAGTTCCGAAGCGGGGACTGATAAGGAGAAGGTGACGACGGGTAAGGACCCAACTTCGCAGGCTAAGGGTACTGGCAATACTAGTAGTTCTGCAGGAAACAAGGCTCCAGCACAGAAGGCAGGAAACCCTTATGCTAAGCCAACGGGGGATAAATGCTTTCGTTGTGGTGGACAGGGTCACAGGTCCAATGTTTGCCCCACTAAGCGAACTGCCGCGATTCTGGAAGAGGAAGAGGAGGAGGAGGAAGATGAGAATAATGAGTATGAAGGAGTTGAATTCGCTGAAGAGGAATCTGAGGAGCGAGTTGACTTTGTGCTTCAACAGATGCTGCTTACTTCCAAGGATGAGGGACAGCGGAAGAATCTGTTCAGAGTACACTGTTCTGTAAATAACAAGGTATATAATTTGATTGTTGATAACTTATGGTAATACGGACTTGCAGGGTCCCTATTTCTATTGGCAAATACTATAAGGAGGAGGTTGTGTGTGATGTGTTGACTATGCATGTCTGTCATATTTTGCTTGGTCGCCCATGGCAATATGACCACGACATTATTTATCGGGGTAAGGATAATGTGATTATGTTTAAATGGGATAATCATAAAATTGGTATAGCTCTTGTTCTGCGTTTTGAGAAGCAGGTTGAGAAAGATGAACCGGTTGTGATGCTCATACAGAACGAAAAGGATCTTACAGCAGCTATTGAAGAGGCAGAGTATTTTTGTCTGATAATTATTAAGGGGCTGTTGGGTTCTGTTAGTGTGGAGATCGGGTTACCAAGGGATATTGAAGAACTTCTTACGGGTTTTCAGGAATTGATTTCTGATGAGTTACCCAATGACCTCCCTCCTATGAGGGACATTCAGCATCAGATTGACTTGATTCCGAGAGCTAGTTTGCCAAACCTCCCCATTATCGCATGAGCCCCAAGGAGAATGAGATAATCAGAGAGCAGATTGAAGACTTACTGCGGAAGGGGTTTATCAGGGAGAGTATGAGCCCATGTGCAGTACCAGTCCTTCTTGTGCCAAAGAAGGGTAATCAATGGCGTATGTGTGTTGATAGCAGGGCCATCAACAAGATCACAATCAAGTATAGATTTCCTATCCCTCGTTTGGAAGACATGCTTGATGATTTATCCGGTTCTAAGGTGTTTACAAAACTAGATTTGCGCAGTGGGTACCATCAGATTCGGATCAGCCTGGGGATGAGTGGAATACCGCATTTAAGAGCAAGGATGGACTTTATGAGTGGCTTGCCATGCCATTCGGGCTATCTAACGCCCCTAGCACTTTCATGAGGTTGATGAACCAGGTATTCCAACCTTTTATTGGCTCATTTGTTGTAGTCTATTTTGATGATATCCTGATTTATAGTAAAGTTAGAACTGCACATTTGGAACACCTTAGACAAGTGTTGCAGGTTTTAAAAGATACTCAGTTGTATATCAATCTTAAGAAGTGCACATTTTGCACCAACAAATTGCTCTTCATGGGCTTTATTGTTGGTGAGGATGGGATTCAGGTTGATGAGGAGAAAGTGAGGGCAATCAGGGATTGGCCAGCCCCAATATCGGTCACAGAGGTGTTTAGTTTTCATGGTCTAGCTACGTTTTACATGAGGTTTGTACGTAATTTTAGTACTATTACTGCACATATCACCGAGTGTTTGAAGAAGGGTAAGTTTCAGTGGAGTTTTGAGCAAGAGCAGAGTTTTGCCCTCATCAAGGAAAAACATTACACCGCACCAGTTTTTGGTCTACCAGATTTTGATAAAATATTTCAGGTGGAGTGTGATTCTAGTGGTGTAGGGATTGGGGCTTTTCTTTCACAAGAGAAGCGGTCGGTGGCTTTCTTTAGTGAGAAGTTGAGTGAGGCTCGACAGAAGTGGAGTACATATGATCAGGAATTTTATGCAGTCTTTCGGGCTTTGCGACAGTGGGAGCATTATCTTGTTCAGAGGGAGTTTATTCTATTTTCTGACCATCTTGCTTTAAAATTTTTGCATAGTCAGAAAATGATAAATAAGATGCATGCTCGTTGGGTTAGTTATCTGCATAAATTTCCTTTTATTATTCAGCATAAATCAGGTGTTCAAAACAAGGTTGCCGATGCTTTGAGTAGAAGGGCTTCTTTGTTGCTCACACTGTCTCAGGAAATTATGGGTTTTGACTTGCTGAAGGAACTTTATGAGGATGATGCCGATTTTAAAGAGTTATGGTATAAGTGTGTAGGTAAACATCCTTGTGCAGATTTTCATATTCGGGATGGTTTTCTGTTTAAAGGGGATCGATTGTGTGTTCCTGTTTCGTCGCTAAGAGAGAAGCTGATTCGAGACTTAAATGGTGGAGGTCTTAGTGGGCATTTGGGACGAGACAAGACTATTGCTAGTATGGAGGAGCGATATTTCTGGCCTCAACTGCGGAAGGATGATGGTTCTATTGTCAGGCGTTGTTATATTTGCCAGGTTTCTAAAGGTCAGTCTCAAAATACTGGTCTTTATTTGCCTTTACCTGTTTCTGACGATATATGGCTAGATTTATCTATGGATTTTGTGTTGGGTTTACCTCGTACGCAACGGGGTGTAGATTCTGTTTTTGTGGTGGTGGATTGATTTTCCAAAATGTCCCATTTTATTGCTTGCAAGAAGACTGCGGATGCATCTAATATTGTGAAGTTGTTCTTTAGAGAAGTTGTCCGACTTCATGGGGTTCCTAAGTCCATAACTTCGGATAGGGATACCAATTTTTTGAGTCACTTCTGGGTTTCTTTGTGGCGCATGTTTGGTACTTCACTTAACCGGAGTTCTACAGCTCATTCGCAGACGGACGGTCAGACAGAGGTTACTAAACAGGACATTGGGGAACATGATTAGAAGCGTTTGTGGTGACAAGCCGAAGCAGTGGGATTTGGCCTTACCGCAGGTGGAGTTTGCTTACAACAGTGCAGTACATTCGGCTACGGGTAAATCACCTTTTCTTTGGTCTATACTTCTACTCCTAGGCATGTGGTGGATCTGGTACCGTTACCTAAGGGTCGGGGTGTGAGTCAAGCGGCGGAAATTATGGCCAGTGATGTGCAAGATGTCAAGGAGGCGGTCAAGGCTAGATTGGAAGCAACGTGATTGAAGAATAAGGCTGCTGCTGATAAGAAGAAGTGGGTCAAGGTTTTCAAGGTTGGTGATGAGGTGATGGTGTTTCTTCGAAAGGAGCGTTTTCCCGTTGGTACTTACAAGAAGTTACAACCTCGTAAATATGGACCGTTCAAAGTGACTCGCAAGATTTATGATAATGCTTATGTGGTGGCACTTCCTGATGATTTGAATATCTCTAATACATTCAATGTTCCAGATATTTATGAGTACCACGCAGATGGGTTTTTTTTTTATCCTAGTGAGAACTCGGGTTCGAGTTCTTTAGAGGTGGAGGAGACTGATGTAGGAGCAAGACAGCAGATTCCAGCAGCGTTGCAGACCAAGCCGCAGACCGAGCGCCCGCCTGGTGGTGGGCAAGCGCCCGCCTGAATTTAATCTTCAGACGTCTGATCTTTGTGTCGACTTGAGCGCCCGCCTGGTCCTCACCAGGTGCCCGCCCGCTTGTCGGGCAGAAACTTATCAGTTCGCGTTTTTTATCGTTTTTGGCGCAGACTTGGGTTATTTTCGGGATTATTGTTTTGTTTAGGTTTTGTTATTTTGTTAGGAGTATAAATACTCTTTTCTTTCATTGTTCTAGGGTTACAACTTATTTTTATTCAATTGAACTTTGTTCATAGAGATTTTCTTCTCTTTTCTGGTGGATTCCAGTTTATTGTGTTTGAGGGTTCATTGCTTGTGAATTCTTGTGATTAGTGCGCTAATCACGAATATCTATCGCTTCCGTGATGCGTCAATAGTGGAGTTGATTGCATATAAATATATTACAACATTTCCATTTTAGGTAGTGTCACTTGTGCTGGGACAGACAAGGAAATAAGTGTCACTTGTGCTGAGACAGAGGGAGTGATGGTTAATTTTTATAAAAAAAAATATTTTTTATAACGAAAGGAAAAAAAATACATACTCCTTCCGTCTCATAACTATGTGCAGAAAATGAGTTGTGCACGGGAATTAAGGGATGAATAGTAGTGGATAGTTGTTGTGAGTGTGAAAAGTGAAGTATGAGAGAGAAAGCGGGGTAGGGATACTAGGTTGATTTGTGTTGTGAGTATAAAAGTAAAGTAAGATAAAGAATAAGTGTGAGGAATGGTAAAAATTCTTTCTAGTTTAGGAAAGCGTGACTTATCAATGAAACACCTAAAAAGAAAATTTGTGCACGTATTTAAGGGACAGAAGGAGTATTTAAGACGGTAAAAGTGTCATATACTGGAAGTTAAATGTGCTTATTTCATTAATAAAATTTGAAAGAGTAAAAATCTTTATGGGATTTGGACTCTTAAAACCGCCTAAATGTTTTTGAGGTGGTCTCCCATGAGAACAAGGGGATCCGTCTCATGGGTGAGACGGGTCGGATCCTGACCCATGGGCATAACCCGCCACATGACAGCAATTTTTTATTATTATTTTTTTTTTTTATATCTTTTTTTCGGCTTTTCAGTGGTTTACCAAAAGTAATAGTTACCATCTCTTAAAGTAATGACTGTATACATATAAAGTAACATTGTTCATAAGTAAACGTAATACCTGTTTTAAAAAAACAAAAGCTCGTTTTTACCCATTTTTTCAAATGTAATACTAACTATAATTACATGTAACCCAAACAATATCTAAATGTAATTATAATTTATACTGAAATATAATAGTGCTTTTGAAAAAATGTAAAATATTGTGTATTTTGATTTTATTTTTTAGGAAAAAGTAACATTTGAAAAATAATATGTATATGAATGTAATTGTTTATACAAGTAAATGTAACACTTTGATAGATGAAAATTGTAACTGATTTTCTATAGATAATGTAATACTTTTACATGTATCATGATAAATTGAACCCCATTGTAACTTATGAAAACATATAGATATAATTTTACTTCTCTATACATATGTATTACAAATTATGTATAAACACTATTACATATAAGTAACACGTTCGTTACATTTTAGTTGTAATAAGTATTACTTTTGGCAAACGAAGAAAACATAGAAAAAAACACTGTTACTTTTCTCTATATATGTATTACTTTTCTGTGTACAAACTATTACATATAAGTAACACGTTTGTTACTTTTAGTTATAGTAACTATTACTTTTCAAAAACCGAAAAAACCAAAAATGAAAATATAAAAATTCCAAAAAAAAAATAAAAAAATCCCGGGCCTATGAGAGACTGCCACGTGGCAGGGTCGCCCATGGGTCCTGGAGCAGCAGCAAAAAAAAAAAAAAAAGAACCTATGAAAGGGTGCCACGTGGCGGGTTATACCCCATGGGCCTTGGAACTTGTTCATGGACCGGGTCATGGGCAAGGATCCGACCCGTCTCACCCATGAGACAGATCCCCTTGTTCTCACATGAGTCTTTGTCAACGTTTGAGTTTTTTGGCAAGTAGGATTTTTGAGTTTCTTTAAAGATTTATAATATATTTTTGGTATGATATTATTTAATTTTTTTCTCTATAATTTTTATTTATGTAGATATATCTTTATCTCTTAATTTTTAAGATCTAACATTTTAATAAGTTTTTATCTTTTGTTAGTGTCAATCTTTGTATTTTTTGTAGGATATTACGCATGATATAAAGAGTACTTTAGATTGTGTGTGCAGTCGTGTGTTACAACTAAATACACATCTGAGATTTTATTCAAGTTCTTGTATTCCATTCATCAATACTTACTTCTTTTAAACAAGGAAGGTTGTCCTTGTTCAGTAGTGAGTTATGAATACACATATGATCCTCTGAATTGTTTTACATTCCTAGCCACACTAAACTTTCAATTGGTATTAGAGCCAACATCGATGATGATAAGATCATCCACTGTGGTGAACGAAAGAATTCGTTTAGAAACTGGCTTGTGAACGAAATTTTGTTCACACCAGCTTACATGCTATAGTGGTGAACGAATTTTCGTTCACAAATATATTATTTTAGTAGTAATTTCATGTCATAAAATTAATAATAAACATTATTAAATATTATTTTTAATAACATCATTAAAAATAAAATATAATTAACTATTCATTTTATTGTTTTACTTAATTGCACAATTTTGGTGTAAGAAAAAACTTAAATAATATTAAAATTGTGTCAAATATATATAATAATACTTTTTAATAGTAAAATATTAAAATTATGTCATATATTACAAAATTAGAATCCAAAATAGACCTCCAATTTTGGGAGGTACTAATTATTCTTTTTGAAATTCTAAGATGCGCGACTACATTCAATCAATTGATAAACAAGCGTGGATGAGTAGGGGTGTAAATGGTTCGGTTTGGTTCAGTCTCGACCGTTTTAGAGACTAAACCACTAGTCATCGGTTTGGGAAAATTCCAAACCGAACCGAACCACAAAAAATTTCAAACCGAACCAAACCAAACCGCCATGTTTTGGTTCGGTTTGGTTCAGACCGCGGTTCAGTAATGTGGTCCAGACTGTGGTTTAGACCGTGGTCTAGAATATGGTTTAGATCGTGGTTTAAACCACCATTCACACCGACGTTCATATCACGATTCAAATTATGGTTTACACTCTGTTTAAATGAGAAAATTCAGAAGAATGAAAATATCAAACGAATAAAGAAGCCGAATGAAGTAAATACACTACAGAACTTTGTTAACTATGTGCCTCAATGAATATAACATTCAATGAAATGAATATTGAATAAGATGCAAAAAAAGAGTTAAGAATGATGTAATGTAATGTAAATTATTTTAATAATTTAAAGGTGAATGTTACTCAACATACAAATATATGACTAATATATGTGGTCTGGCGGTTTGGTCTGGTGGTTCGGTCTGATGGTTCGGTTTGACGGTTTGGTTTGGTTTGGTTCGGTCTGGTTTGGTCTGGAGGGGTCAGACCACAAACCAAACCGA
This sequence comes from Campanula takesimana, assembly GCA_026119855.1. Classification (NCBI taxonomy): domain Eukaryota; kingdom Viridiplantae; phylum Streptophyta; class Magnoliopsida; order Asterales; family Campanulaceae; genus Campanula; species Campanula takesimana. The sequence goes on from JAOWBW010000201.1 coordinate 1,328,582, forward strand.
ACCACGCGGTTTACCAATTTTTGAGACCGAACCGAACTACTTGTGCTTAAAAACCGAACCAAACCGTATGGTTTAGTTCGGTTCGGTCCCAAACCGCGGTTTGGACCGAACCACTGACACCCCTATGGATGAGTATACTTATTGCATGGTCACCCCTATGATAGAAAAGAAACGTGTAGCAGCAGGTTCTTCTAGTGAATCCATATTTGATAGAATACCTGAGTTTGCTTGGAGTAATGAAGAAACCATATTGGCTAATTGCAACTCTAAGGCTATGTGAGTCATTTCCAATCATATGTCTCAAAACATGTATAAATTAATCACTAATGAGTCTGTTGCTAAAGATAGCTGTGTTTTGAGGGATCATGCGCAGCGAAAATAAATAAGAATAAAACTCAAGAGCCCAGATCCGTTCAAGATGAAATACTTGTTGAATGTTGTGAGTATGAAAAAATAAATGTTGTGAGTATAAAAGTAAAGTAGAAGAAAGTAGGAGAGAGAAAGTGGGTAGGGAGGTTTTATTGTGAGAATGACAAGTGGTCCCATTGTCTATTTTAAGTAATAAAACAACTAATAACCTTATTAGTCTCAGACAAACAAAAAAGGAAAGTAAGAACCATAGTCTGGAACGGAGGAAGTATTTATAACAACTATATCCTCAACTCATTATTATTATTAAATTATTTTTCATAATTTCTTAATTATTAAATATGCACAATCAAACTTAAAACCTTAGAAGTCAGAGAAAGTAACAAAATTTGAATGTCCCCAGGGGCATAACTGGATGGCAAATGATGGGACATAAAATTTTGCGAGAGGCATGGACAATGAGGGACCGAAACTAATTACTATCTCAAAGATTAGTTTGGCACAAGCAAGGAACTTAAGCACGTAAAAAAAAAAAAAAAAAAAAAATTGAATAATGAAAATGTAGTTGAAAGAACATGGAACCAACTTCGAAATTACACATCATAATTTTTTTCTCCTCCCACACACAAACGAACCAAACACAACACATATGACCCTACACTACTACACCAACGCACTCACACTCACACTCACCCTATAAATACATCCTCCTCTTCATCCCAATAATTCACAACCTTCCCCCCACAATTTCTCCCACACAAACACCACTCCACTTTCCTCCCTCCAATCATTCAAAAAATGTCGGAACCAACTTTATCATTCACAGTAAAACGCCGTCAACCGGAGCTAATCCCTCCGGCGAAACCCACCCCAAGAGAATTCAAACTCCTCTCCGACATCGACGACCAAGATGGCCTCCGGTTCCACATTCCGGTCATCCAATTTTACCGTAACACCGGCGCCAATTCCGGCAGAGACCCAGTTGACGTGATCCGGCAAGCAATCTCCGACGTGCTTGTTTATTACTACCCGTTCGCCGGTCGGCTCAGGGAAGTGGTCGGGTCGAGGAAATTGCTGGTGGATTGTACCGGCGAAGGGATTCTGTTTATTGAGGCGGATGCTGAAGTTAGTCTAAAGGAATTTGGAGATGCTCTTCAACCTCCATTTCCTTGTTTGGAAGAGCTACTTTTTGATGTTCCTGGTTTTTCTACTGTCTTGGACTCCCCATTGCTGCTTATTCAGGTATACTTCCTCCTACCACTCCAAATTTAAAAAAAAATAAAAAAAAGGAATAACACGAAAATTAAGGAATCGTGTTATTAGATTAAGTGTTGTGAGTATAAAAAGTGAAGTAAAAGAGAAAAATTGCGGTAGAAAATAATAAGCGGAAATTTGTTGTCAGTACGAACGGGAGTTCATTAAATAAAATATTCCATTTATGATTTGTATTATTTCGAACAAGACACCCAAAACGACAAAATGTCGAAATTCGAGTGGGAGTGAGAGTATAACTATACTAGCCCCATTGAAAATACACAATTTAAACTATATCCGGCATTTTTTATATCTATTTTCCCTTTATGTATTTCAAAAAAAAAAAAAAAAACTGATACTATATTTAAATGAGCATTATTGTTCATTTTTAAAATTGTATCAAATAATAAATTCTTGTAAAATTTGGTTAAAATTATATTAATGGTTGGTCAATAAATATATTTTACTCCCTTCAATCCAGAAAATAATGACAGCCTTATAATAATACTTTAATAGTACAATAACTTATACTACTTCCACCTCAAAAACCCGGGGGACATGAAACCTTTTAGTTTTAATTTGACTTTGGGCGACTTATTTTTTTTTATTTTTTTATTTTTTTTTATTTTTTTTTACTTAAATCATAATTGAACTCAATACATAATCATTAATAGAAGCGCCTAGGAGACAAATTCTAAGGAGAGAAAATCTTCTCTCTAACTTCTAGGGGATCGAACCCATGACCTCCAAGTTGGAAGCCCTGAGCTCTGGCCACCAGGCCAAGGCGTGATGGTTTGGGCGACTTATTATTATTAAGAAATGGGGACGGCAATCTATCTGAACCCGCACCGTATTCGGGACAATCAGCACCGCAGCGGGGCGGGTTTAGTAGTCTTTTTTCAAAACCCGTCGGGTTGCGGGGCGGGTTTGGTTGCACACCCCGCCCCGCTCCGTATACTAATATATGCAGTAAATTACTATAAATGTGTTGTAATTGTATACTTTGGGTGTAAATGGGATGGTTGAAATTATTAGATAGGGCTTAAATTTGATACAATGTTATAATTGTATATTGTTGGGTTGTTGGATTCTTTAAAGGCTGGGCTAAAGCCCAAAAAAAATTGTGATTATGAACCATACGGGGCGGGGCGGATACGTGTTTACTAGTTGGCGAGGCGGGGCGGGTTCGGTATAAGGGGAGTTCCTTGAGGGGCAAGTACGGTTTTGGTCAAACCCGCCCCTTATCCGCCCGTTGCCATTCCTATTAAGAAACTAACGTGAAATGGATAAATAATTGTAGTGCGTTAAGGGTCTAATTGAGAATCTTAAACTAACAGAGATAACGTCAATCAGTGACTAATAATATGGTTTGTTTACTTCTTGAAAAGGGTTAAAGTGGAAATTTGGAATCTTGGATCATGTTCCAGTAAAACACCCTAATATACTTGTACTATCACAATTCTGTTTTGGAAATTTAATTTTATATTGATTTTTATAGTTAGTTATATATAATTAACAAATTTTAAAATTTCATAGTGATCATAAGATTGACATTAATATTTGGTCAAAGTTCATTTATATTGACCATAAACAAATCAAAATAAAACTAACTTTCCAACACTTGATCATATTAGTATCTGTTAGAGTTTGACAAATATTGTACCCAATCCCCTTCTTTTAGAGTCTGGATTGAATCTCTAACTTTTTTTTTTTTATTATTCTTTCAGCCCTGGTTTAAGATTTTTAGTTTGATATTACACGCTTATTAAGAAACTAATGCAAATTTGAGTCAAGAATAGTATTGTGTAGAGGATATAATTGTCTATTTATAAAGCAAGTGTGTGAAAAGTAGATGGTAAGTGATGGTTTTTTTTTGGTAATATATTCCCTCCGTTCCAAGTAAGTTGCAACAAGTTGCCATTTAGGGTGTTTCACTTAAGTTGCAACAAGTCCAAAAATAGAAACTTTTTATTATTTTATAATCCTCCACTCATTCTCTCTCTTCCCCCCAACCACTTATTATTCTCCACTCATTCTCTTTCCTCCCCCACTAATTCTCTCTCTCCTCCTCACCATCTTTCATTCTTAATAAAATATTATATCCTTAAATCCTACAATTTTTTCCTCTTTGTTGCAACTTAAAAGAAACGGAGGGAGAACTTTATGAGGACAGTAAAGTTCAAAACACTATTTATCATTTGTCATTTAAGAAATAAAGTAACTATAATAGCCTTAAATTATGACATACCAAAAAAGAAATTAAAAACATTAAACTTAGACTGAAAGAATATATTTTTTGAAAGCTGGATTGAATCTGTAATTTAAATCGTGACCCACGAATTTCACATGTTCAATGACTTGAACGAGGAGATAGAATAACTTGCACTACCACAATTATTAAGCCTTTATGTGTTGTCTTTTTCAATCAAAGAAAAAGAAACGTCTTTACTCCTTTCTCTTAATTAATTAAGGATTTTTTTTTCCTAATCAATTTAATTAAATTTAATCAAATACTCCCCCGTCCCAAAATAATCTTATCATTAATCATTTTTCAATGCCCAAAAACTTTTTCTCATTTCTACAATTTAGGCTTAAAAGTGTATTAACAAAAATGACTCGCGAAGCAAATGTTCATCTTCTTAAAAAGTTTGAATAGTCAAATGTGAAGATCATTTTGGGATAGAGGGAGTAATTTTTTTTAAAAAATAATTGTAATAAAGTACAAGTTATTATACCAGTAATAATACTTATATTTTTTAGACTTTACGAGTAATATAATTACATTAACGTTAATGTAGTAAATTATTTATGAATACTTCGTTGACTATACATATACACACTCTATTACTACCAAGTACCAACCAATAAATAATAGGAGTAGTTGATTACTACAGTTTATTTCCTACGAATTTAAAATGCTTTCGTCGACATAATATGTTACTACCTCTGTCCCTAAATGCTAAATGAGTGTCCAAATTTCATTTTAAGGGACACTGAAAATCTCAACTTTGTTGTACAATTTGGTAGCAAATATTCATATATAATCTTGTAATCTCATTTCCAAACACTTAGTTTTGCACGAATAAAGAAACCGGTGAAAAAAAATTCGAAAAAAAACATTTAGGGACAAAGTTATGTTAAAAAAAGACACTCATTTTGGGACAAAGATTTCTTGAAAATGATACTCATTTAGGGACAGAGGGAGTATTAAGTACAAGTTATTATACCAGTAATAATACTTATATTTTTTAGACTTTACGAGTAATATAATTACATAATATGTTATTACGTACAGTACTCTAATAAAAAATTTGATTTGAACACTTTTAACTATTCCATTTTACATATATAGATGTAGATATGCAGTTACTGTCAACTTAACTTATAGTTTTTGATTAATAACATGTGTGCATATTAACAGGTGACACGCCTCTTATGCGGCGGTTTCATTTTCGCCCTCCGCCTAAACCACACAATGAGCGACGCCCCAGGTTTAGTCCAGTTCATGACCGCCGTCGGAGAATTAGCAAGAGGAGCTCTTTCCCCATCCACCCCGCCCGTCTGGCAAAGAGAATTATTATTAGCCCGATCTCCTCCTAAAGTCACTCGCATTCACCGCGAATACGACCAAGTACCCGATACAAACAACACAATCATCCCATTAGACGACATGGCCCACCGCTCCTTCTTCTTCGGCCCCACCGAAATCTCCGCCCTCCGAAGATTCCTACCTCAAAATCTCCAAAACAAATGTTCCACATTCGAGGTTCTGACTGCCTGTCTATGGCGCTGTCGCACCATTTCCCTACAGGCGGACCCCACTGAGGAGGTCCGCATTCTGTGCATTGTAAATGCACGACCCAAATTCAACCCTCCGCTCCCAGAGGGTTATTATGGGAACGGGTTCGCCTTTCCGGTGGCGGTGTCGCTGGCCGGAAAGCTGTGCGAGAGCCCATTGGGGTACGCGGTTGAGCTAGTGATGAAGGCCAAGAACGATGTTGATGAGGAGTATATGAGATCGTTGGCGGACTTGATGGTTATTAAAGGACGCCCACATTTTACGGTTGTGAGGACTTACCTTGTTTCGGATGTGACTCGGGCGGGGTTTGTGGAGGTGGATTTTGGGTGGGGGAAGGCGGTTTATGGTGGTCCGGCGAAAGGAGGGGTTGGGGCTATTCCGGGTGTTGCTAGTTTTTATATACCGTTTACGAATGCGAAAGGGGAGAAGGGAATTGTGGTGCCGATTTGTTTGCCGGCGCCGGCGATGGAACGGTTTGTTGTGGAGCTTGATAACATGTTGAATAAGGATGTGAGTGAAGAAATTATGCACCAACATTTGGGTATCCCTCACAAGAACAAAACCACATTCATTGCGTCCGCTCTGTAATGTTTGGAATTGCTTTTGAATTATATATGTTCAGGCTCTTATGTGTATTGTATTAGTTTACCTTTTTTTTTTTTTTTTTTTTTTTTTCTCGAATTAGTAACTTAAAATGGTTATGATATAGGAAGATAGGCAACTATCATGTATAATTAATACTCATTTGTATTGAATAAAAAGTTCAAGTTTGAAATTTTTATTTTTTGTACTTGTACGTTTTTATATTTTTTATTTTATATAGTCTCTCTATCTCAATTGAAAAGAATGCTATGTGTTTTGATCAAACCATACAAATCTCTATATATATAAAAGCACCAAAGTCTGCCATTTTTGGCAACAATTCTAGCGCATGGCCCAATATAGAAACTTGGACTTTTTGTCCTTTTCTATTCTGTCAGAGTGGTTAACCGAAAAAAAAAATAATGTTAATTTGCTACTTCAATAAAAAAGGGTATTGCTTTCAAAAAAAAAAAAAAAAAAAAAAAAAAACACAAAAGAGGAATTTGACCAACTCTTTGGAAAGTTACCTTACAATTCGTTCCCATCCTAAACCATATTTTCATCATAAATAGATTTCTTAAAAACTTAGATTACCAATATTTAAGCCATTAAATACGTCCTTCACAAAATACTAATTATTAAATAAGCTTCTCACCTTTTCGAATTCCAAGAATATTCCCCATCACCATATCTAAAAACCGCCACAACCACCCCATCTCAAAACCGCCAGCACTATTCTTCCATGAACAATCGTGAATATGGCAAAAGAAGCTGATTGAAAATTCCAAGAATATTGAGTCAGGGGTGGGGGGATTTAATTTTTTTTTTTAAAAAAATTCAAACTGTTTTCACACTTTGGGATTCGTGTGTGTTTTTCCATTGGTTGATTTGGCCGGTGGATGAGCTTAAATTTACTCCCTTCGTTTCAAATTATCTGTCGCTTTAGGAGTAAAAAATTATTTCAAAATATCTGTCGGTTTACTATTAGGGGCATTTACCATATAATCCCTCAATATTATTTTATTTACCTCATAGGACAAGGAATATTTTAGCTAACCATATAGTCCCTAGCTTACATCTTCCTTAACATTTTACTAACTACACCCTCTCAACATTTTACTTTCACCCCAACCACTATCCCCTTAGGCTGTCCCTCACCACCTTCTCCAGGCAACAACTCCGGCGACCACCATTTCCGGCGACCACTCTGGTGCAAATTTTTTTTTTTTTTTTTTTTTTTATAGCTTCAATGACCTTCCAGCAACCAAACAGTTGAGAACTTACTGAGTAAGTTCTCAGTTGTCAACTAAACTACTAATAACACGAACAACTCCGGCGACCACAAACTCCGGCGACCAAACAACTGAGAACTTTTCAGTAAGTTCTCAGTTATCAACTAAACTACCAAGAACATGAACAACTCCGGTGACCACTAACTCCGGCGACCAAACAGTTGAGAACTTTTCAGTAAGTTCTCAGTTGTCAACTAAACTACTAAGAATATGAATAACTCCGGCGACCACCAACTCCGGCGACCAAACAGTTGAGAACTTATCAGTAAGTTCTCAGTTGTCAACTAAACTACTAAAACCATGAACAACTCTGGTGACCATCAACTCCGGCGACCAAACAACTGAGCTACTAAGAACATGAACAACTCCGGCGACCAAAACAACTTACAATTTATCAGTAAGTTCTCAGTTATCAATTACAAAGAATACGACCAACTCTGCCGAACAACTCCGACAACCAACGACTAAGAACTTCTCAACTATTCGAAAAAATTTCACCACTTTTTTGTTGTTCTTAGTTGTCTACTAAAAAGACAACCAACTCCGGCAAACGATCAACAACTGAGAACTTATCAGTAAGTTCTCGGTTGTCGATTAAACTACAAACACAATGAAGAACTTCTCGGTTATTCAAGTTGTCAACTGGGAAGGCGGCTAACTCCGACCGACAACCACATAATTTATTATCTTACAACAACTTAAAATTTCTTAAATGTTCTCAATTATTTACTAAAATTGTTCTCGATTGTGTACACAAAGCATCAATTGCTAATTCTTGACTAATGAATCACAGTACCACAATAAACCAATCTGAAACATATGGCATTAATAACCAAATAAAAACAATACATATTCATCAGCTTGAGTTTAATGTCATAAACAATATATAACCATGGCTCAAATATGCTTACCTAGAGGGAGTAACAACCTCGACATAATTTATTCGAAATGAAGCCGGAGAAGGCTGCGGATGTTGGCCGGCGACGAAGTTGAAGACGACGTCGGCAAAGACAGTAGGATATCGGCTCTTCACCGACCTGCACAACCTCGACACATGGTTGTGTCATCAACGGCAGCTAATCGCCGCCGTTCAACCCCATATTGTCCGTTTGTATTGCCGGAGAAGGAAAGAGAGGCATCCCCAACACCAATTGACCCCCCTCCTTGCAAATTAGGGATTTGAGCTCCCATTTACACCTTCCACACCAAACAAAGCTGTACCAATACCCTTCCTAGTCATGGCCACACCTACCCTAAACCTAGGCGCCGTCCAAGAGCAAGAAAACCTGGGAAAATTCCGGCTAAAAGGCAAAAAAAACCGAAGCAAAATCGAATCCCGTCACTTTCCCAATCTGGACCAGAAAAAATCAAATTCCAGATTCATCAACCGTTGGATCGTCTTCAAATTTCTGGAGCGGGTTCGAGACACCTAGGCTCACATACTGACCGTTGGGATCTGAAAAATATTCATCGTAGAGGGAGATATGGTCGTCGAAAAAAGACTGGCGAGATCCTCAAAAAGTTACCCTCACTCACTATCACCTTACCGGAGATGGGGGAGGGGGAGGGGAGTCGTCGGTGGTGTTAGAGGAGGGGTGGGTTGCCGGAGGTGGGGAGGGAAGTGGTTGCCGGGTTTAGGGGAGAAGAAAGGTTGCGCCGGTGACGGGAGAAAGGTCGTCGGGGCTAGGGGAGGTGTGGGTCGCCGGGGTTAGGGGTGGGGTCACCGGTGGTGACGGGAGAAAGGTCGCCGGTGGTGACGGGGAGGTCTGGGTCGCCGGGCTTAGAGAGAGAGTGGGGGCGTGCGTGTGTGCGTGAAAGGGAGGAGGGGGTGGGTTTTTATTTATATTAGGGTAGTTTCGTGATTTAATAATTTTAATGGACTAGGTGGTAAATATGAAAATTAGCTTGGACTAGATGGTAAATGGAAATATGGCCTTGGATTAGATGGTAATTTCAGTTAGAATGGGGGATTAGGTGGTAATTTTCTCTTACTATTATTAACTCACTTTTACCATTTTGTCTCAATTATACCCTTATTAATGATGGTGAAAGTATCTCTCATGCAAGCATTTAATCACCTAGAAAGTTGAATTATTTAGGGGCAAATGAGTCTTTTTAACATGCATTAATTATATTTTTTAATATGTGTGATAAAGTTTAAAGCGACAGATATTTTGAAACGGAGGGAGTATAATTTTCCCTTCCAGAAAGCTCCTCATTTGTGTATAAAAGGGTGGTCTCTCCATAATACTTTTGCATTTCCTCCTCTATGTTTCTTCCTTAAAGATTATGGCCCCTATTTTCAAATTGATCCGGGAACTAGATGCTTCCGTCTTCACCCAGGCAATCAAAGTTAGACTGATTCGTTCTTATTCTCTCCATTCGGGTAACGACAAAACAAACATTTACAGCTTTGAATGTTTATTCCATGATGCTGAAGTGAGTACTTTCTTTCCTCTCCCCATGATATCTGTTGAAAATTTTCCCTTCACCACATCTACATTTTCTGATATTCATTTCTCTTTGATAATCGACTTTTGACAGGGACGTATCCATGCTTCCATTAGGAAGATTCTCATTCCTCAATTTTCTACCATGTTGAGAGAAGAGCATGTATATGCTGTAAAGAACTTTGTTCTAACTAATAATAATATGAAGATTAAGGTGGCGTTTGTTTTTTTAAGTGTTAAGTCCTGAAATCTGAATGCATATCTGAATTGATAGGAGGCAGCGTCTTAAAGCTGATTTCTGAATTATTCAAACTGTTTGATTATTCGTCTGAATACACATCTGAATTTAGGATTACGACATTGAATGAAGTAGAAAAATGACGTGAATAGTTGTTTATATAGTGTTTTAGTTGGATATCTTTAGAATTATGAGTTTAAGAAAAAATATAAATTGAAAAAAAATCAATTCAGAGGCAAATCAGACTTCATTTTAGGTCTGAACATTAAGAGGCAATTCAGATGCTTTTAGATCTGAATCTGGAAAAAAAAAAAAAAAAACCAGACTTAATGCCTTAAGGTCTGACTCTCTCAGACATTCACCCAATTAAGTGGCTCTGAATGGAAAAACAAACAACGCCTAAGACTTCTAATGTTGATTATAAGATTTTATTTACCCCTAAGACTCATGTTGCTGAAGTGGCCCGATTTAGATTTCCCTAGAAATATATTTGACTTCAAAATGTATGATGACCTTTCCCTTTGGAATCATCTGGATGAGGATCTTCTTATTGGTATTTGACTTTCTCAGTTTATTTATAAGCCATTTTCCATACAAAACAATGATGTTATTATGGAAAATAACTTTTGTCTTCTTTGATAGATGTGATTGGAAGGATCTCTAGCCGTAGCACTATGCAGAGCCATGAGGTGCAGGGCAAGGAGACGTCGATGATGCTGGATATAACACTCCAAAATTTACAGTAAGTTTGCTCTCTTATTTATTCCCGCAATACTCTCACACTAAATTTCTCTCCACTCAAATTTCAGGGTGAATGTGCTGCCATGCACTATTTGGGGGGAATATGCAGACAAACTTCATGCTCATATAGAAGGAAATGAAAGACCGATTGTTCTCATTATGCAGTTGTGCCGGGTGAGAAAGTATCGTAGTGATATCCGCTTGTGCAACACTTTTAACGTCTCTAATGTGATTTTCAAAAACAATGTTCCTGAAATTGAAGATTTTCATCGAGGGTTAGTTACTACAGAACGTTGTCATTATATAAATCAAGAAAATTAAACATTCTGATTATATATATATATATACATACATACATATATATATATATATATATATATATATATATATATATATATTTCTGCATTTTGTAGACTTCTTCTTGAGGGCAACATGGAGATTACTATCACAAACTCTGCCATGGGTATAAGAGACGAACTTGCGATTTCTAGAGATAAAATTCTCACTCTTGACCGTCTAATTAGAATTCAACAGGTCTGCCAAATTACTATTAATCATGCAGATTTTTGTTTTTTTACGTAGCACTAATATTTGTTTTCTAGAGATAAAATTCTGCCATGGGTATAAGAGACGAACTTGCGATTTCTAGAGATAAAATTCTCACTCTTGACCGTCTAATTAGAATTCAACAGGTCTGCCAAATTACTATTAATCATGCAGATTTTTGTTTTTTTACGTAGCACTAATATTTGTTTTCCATTTGCAGATAGATCATTTCTGGGTTTACTGTCAAGTTGTCGCAATTGAACCAATGTTTGATTGGTTCTATGTTGCTTGCAGCCAGTGCTTGAAGAAGATGGATCCTGCAGGTAGTACTTACTACTGTGTCAAGCGTGATAAAAGTGATCCTGTAGGGAAACTGCGATATAAAGTTCTGGTTCGTGTGGCGGATGGGATGGGTATGGCAACTTTCATTTTATGGGACAAGGAATGCTATTATCTTTTAGGCAAAACAGCTGGAGAGTTGCGAGCAAGTTTTAATGACAATGTTAGTATTTTATTTTTAAGTACTAAAAAGCTTCAAACAGATAAAATTGCATGTAGTATTGTCTATTCTGAATGTGATTGTGTAAATAATTTCCTTTTCAGGCTATTGGAGATATGCTTGCAAGGATGGTGGGATTGAAAGCTCTATTCAAAGTTAACGTCAAAGACTTCTCATCAAATGGGTTTAATCTAGGCCCTTTTCCAGTGATGATGATGACTGATAACATCCATATTATTGGACAGCTCTGTGATGTTAACAGCTTGGACAACGTGGATTACAATGATAAGGAATTTGCATATGCTCCAATGAAGACTGAAAAGGTGAATTCAATTCCACATGTACGTTTCACGGGTGTTAAGCGGAATTTGATGGGTGAATTTTTTGGTAAAGATGACGAGTCTGAGGGCAAATGTGCTCAACCTGAAGGTTCTGGGAAAACTGGAGAGAATAAGGCCAAACGTGCTAAACATGATGTTGAGTAGTTGCAGCATACGTAATGTTGTGGAGTTAGACCCTTCCCAACCCAACGCCCAAGCAAATCGCAAGAAAACCCGGCACCACAAACAAGCACAAGAAATAAGAAACCCAAAACAAAAGAACAGAACGAACACAAGAAATTGTTTACCCAGTTCGTCAATATGTTTGACTACGTCTGGGGGCACTACCAAGCCAGGATCTTACAAACTCTTATACAAATGTACAATTACCACACTTTAACAAAATAGGTGATACACGGATACAGTCTCGGTTACCCTACCCCAAAGGTTATACATTTATATAATGTAACCTTTAAACCATACTTACTTTCCAATATGGATTATCAACCCGACGTCCTCCCTTGTGAAGTGACCTATCCCCTGGACTGGCCTTTATCTAAAACAGTAAACAAATAAGGGGTGAGAATGAATCTCAGTAAGCTACTAAAATGTAAATACGTTACATGCTGAAATGATAATCGTAATTGAACAATGTCAATAAACATTCATTTAGCACATAACATGAGAGGCAAAGTCAACTCATCACACCACACATAAAGCGGAAATAAACACTCATAAGTGGATACTGAGCCAAGGTTCTCAAATTAAACATATAACCATCTGAGAGGTATCAACTGAGCAGCATCAAAGAGCTGAAGCTGGGATCCCGAAAACCAACCATAACCATAAGAACCAAAGTAACAACGGGGGGAAATATGACACAAAGTCATAACCCAAGGCTCACACAAGGGAGCTAATTCATCCCATCCAAGGCCAATCTGGAATGGGGAAACAGAAAAGGCAACAGTGGAAAACCTTATAGCGAACTTGGCTTGTGTGCCACTATAATTCTCCCACCACGTGACACAAGGTACCAATGGAAAACCTTATAGTGGACATAACTTGTGCCACTATAATTCTCCCACTGCCTGACTCAACAACAAGTACCAGCTGGACTTTAAACACGAGCATAGTAATGAATACTTGCTTAAACAACAACCGTGGGCAATAATTCCAAAGTAGGGAACCAAGCCAAACATATCACAAAGATGAACCAATCCAAACCACATCAAGAGATGTTCAACAATATCCAATTAATATTTAGTTCAATTCCACAACACATATGTTCACAAAGGAACCGTTTCCAATACTCGAATGTTCCACAACAACTCTCTAGGTACTCTAGGATATCACCTAAGACCTAGACCAAGATTGAACTCTAAATCACTTGGATTGAAACAACTCAAACTTTTCAGCAGCCCTGGGTGGTCGCCCACACCAGACTGTGTGGCCGCCCAAAATGCCCTGCTCCAAGACAAAAACCTTCCAGATAGATGGGCGGTCACACGCCCTATTTGGGCGGCCGCCCAACACACGCGACAGGCCAAAATGCACTAAATTTTACTCCCTTCGTTTCACCGTCCCAAACGTATGAGTATACTTTCAATAACATTATAACATTACTATCACTACCCAGAAGTGCAATACATGCCCAAGACACCGCTTTCAAGCCTAAACCATTCTTTTTCTTCACAGTATATTAATACTCCCTTTGTCCCAAAATTACAAGTATCACAAATATTATCCAAATCACAAAAATAACAATCACAAGTATCAAATATAACATATATGACCATTTTAACATTTAAAAGGGGAATTAGTAACTTACCTATTCCGGGAAAAGTATAAATGAAATATATTTTGATCGGGTAAAAATGGCCTACTCAACGCCCTGATCATTTTAATATAATTAGATTTTAAAATGGAGTAGTAAATAAAAAGATAGAAATTAAAATAGTATGAAACTTACCTTCATTTTCCATGAACACAGAGAGACTTTTGGGAAAGTTGTAATGTTTTATGCTTGTGTGAAAAACGCAGAGAGAGATGGGAGGATAAGAGTGTTTTTATAAAAATCTTTACCCCATTTTTTTATTTAAGTCACTCGACTTTCCATTTGAACAAATAAGCCCCTCTAGTTATAATTTCACATATAACCCTTAAGGTTTCAACTTAATCAATTAACTCCTTTAACCATTATTACACTCAACCAAATAAATCACACAATTAATCAAGTAAGATGTGTAAATCATAAAATATGATGCAACACATAAAATGCACACATAATGTCAAATTAAAATCCCCAAAAATATAAAATAAATTGGGACGGGTTTTGGGGTCGTTACAATCCCTCCCCCTTAAAGAAAATTCGTTCCGAATTTTAGGGTTACTCACCAAATCAGTCAAACAACCAGGGATATTTCCTTTCCATTTCCTCCCGAAGCTCCCAAGTTGACTCTTCAACATTGTGATTCTTTCATATCATTCTAACAAGCGGAATACTCTTAGTTCTCAATTATTGAACTTTGATATCAATCACTCGAACTGGATGCTCTTCATAAGACATACTGGGTTCAAGATCCTCAGGTATCTCAGATAACATATAAGATGGATCATACAAATTTTTATGAAGCACGTTATGAATTTACCCAAAGAAGATGGCAACGCAAGATAGTATGCAAGATCTCCAACTCTTTCTATAATTTCAAAAAGCCCATTATGACTTTTCCATCGAATAGCCAGTCTCAATAGGTAGAAAATGAGCGGATTTTGTCAATCTATCCACGATTACCCAAACCGCATCATGCTTTATTCAAGTATGAGGCAATCCTGTTACAAAATCCATCACAATATGTTCCCATTTCCACTCAAGTATCTTTAGAGGTTGAAGTAAACCGGCAGGTCTTTGATGTTTAGCTTTAATCTGTTGATAAGTCAAACACTTTGATACGTAATCCGCTATTTCTCATTTCATATTATTCCACTCAAAATATTGTTTAGATTCCTGATACATCTTGGTACTCTCGGGATGAATAATATACTTGAACTCGTGATCCTCATCAAGAGCTTGACGTTTAATTCAATCAATATCGGGTACACATAGCCACCCTCTATAAGTTAATACTCCTTCAAGATTAAAAGAGAGATCTTTAAATTTTCTATCCTCGATTTTATCCACTAATTTTCTCAACTCGGAGTCATCCTTCTGAACATCTTTTATCTGTTGAATTAAAGTTGGCAATACTCTATTATTCGCAAACATACTCCATGTCTCAATTCATAAGGACACCAATCTCGAGCATCTTCCATTCTCGGACCATCCTCGAAACTATGTAAGATTTCTGACTAATAGTATCTGCGACCACGTTTGCCTTGCCCAGATGATAAGAGATGGTACAATCATAGTCCTTCACAAGCTCCATCCATCTACGCTGTCGGTTGTGCAACTCTTTCTAGAAGAAAAGATATATCAACTCTTATGATTTGTAAAAATCTCAAACATTGTTCCATAAAGATAATGTTTCCACTTATGTAACGCAAAACAATCGCAACAAGTTCCATGTCATGGGTCGGATAGTTCTGTTCACAAGAAGTTGACTTCCTCGAAGCATCACTATAAATAACCAAATCATTATTTCCATTAGGTAACGCAAGAATAAGTACAATGGTCAATCTCTTCTTCAATTCCTCAAAACTGACTTGACATTTTTCATCCCACATATATGGTACATTCTTTTAAGTCCACTGAGTGAATGGTATAGCAATCTTGAAAAACCCCTCAATAAATCTTCGATAATACTCCGCTAAACCCAGAAAATTTCGCAAATAACTGCTTCCCTCGGAGCCCAGACAAAACCATTCGCAAATATTGTTCATGTTCCTCTCGAGATTTAGAATAAACAAGGATATTACCGATAAAGACAACCACAAAGGTATCAAGATAAGATTTGAAAACCCAATTCATCATATCCATAAGAATAACGGGAGCATTAGTTAACCCGAAAGGCATAACAAGAAACTCATAGTGACCATACCTACTACGAAAAGCAGTCTTAGGAATGTCTTCAGAATGAATCTGCAACTGATGATAACCACTCCTCAATATCATACTTCGAAAAGACAACAGACCCTTGAAGTTAATCAAATAAATCATCAATGTGAGGCAAAGGATATTTGTTCTTTACAGTCACCTGATTCAACTTTTTATAGTCGATGCATAGTCTCGAAAACCCATCCTTCTTCTTTACAAACAACACAGAAGCTCCCTACGGTGATACACTGGGTTGGATAAAACCACTACCAAGTAACTCTTGCAATTAAACTTTCAACTCTTTCAATTCAGCTGGAGCCATTCTGAAAGGTGATTCAGATATCGGGGTAGTACCTAGAAGTAAATCAATGCAAAACTCGATTTCCCTATCGGGAGGCATAAAATACTCAGTTGAAAATATATCAAGAAACTCTATAACAATATGCACATCCTCTATTTCAAAAACCCTTTTTAATAGTATCAAGAATACTAGCCAAGAATCCCACACAACCACGGTGTAACAACTTTCTAGCCTTCACATAAGGAATAATACAAATCCCCCTACCCAGAGGAGTAGCCTCAAAAGTAAATTCGGGCACATCAGGAATAGAAAATATGGTAATCCTTTTTTATAACAATTAATTGAAGCATGATAATTATAACCCATTCCCAAGATAATATCAAAATCTTGTAATGGCAAAACAACTAAATCAGCAAGTACAACATGTTCACGAATATGCATATCACAAGTACGCAAACCTCTATCAGTTGCCAAACACTCCCCCATAGGAGTGGACACCTCTAACACATAGGGTAGAGACTCCGGAGACAAATGTAACTGAGATGCAAAAATACACAAACACATATAAATGCAATGAGCCGGGGTCTATAAGTGCACGTGCCTTCAAACTAGACACAGAAATTATACCTCCAATCACGGCAGAAGAATCTAAAGCCTGTTGTTGATTAGTAGCAAAAACACAACCCTGCACCTTAGGCTTTCCCGAGGCATCCTTCTTCTGACCCTGTGATGATCCAACTCCACTCCCATATGATACATTCCTGGTTCTAGGGCAATCCCTTTGAAAATGATCAAACTGACCACAATTCAAACACTTACCCAACTTCTTCCAACACCTTTCTTCAGAGTGCCCTTCCTTTTGACAATAGTTACATATCCTTCTATTTTGATTTCCTGAAGTGTTACCTTAATTTTTGGCAATTGATTGCTCCTGAGGTTGGCCTCTGTTTTGTAATGATATTCCCTGACCTCCTCGATTGTCACCGTATTGTGGTTGAGGTCTTCCTTGCCTTCCCGCACCTGATAGTTCAACTTTCCTCTTATTGTTCTTCAATATGGTGCTCCATTTGATAAACTCTATCAACTGCATCTTGAACATCCTATAACTTGTGAAATACTAGTTGAGTTCGAATCACAGTTCTCAATCCTTTCACAAATCGCATTGCCTTCCTCTCCTCAGTTGCAACAAGATGAGTACAGTACCTGGATAACTCTGTAAATTTAGATCTATACTGAGCCACGGACATAACATTTTGCTCTAAGTTGAGAAACTCCATTTCTTTCTTGTCTTGATCCACCCGGGGAATGAAATGTTCTTTGAACTTCTTCAGAAAATTTTCCAAAGTATAGGGTACATAAGTCTCATCCCAATTGGTCTTCAAAGCTTTCCACCAATACTCAGTAGATCCACTCAGTTTATAAGTAGCAAACCTGATTTGATCTTCATCAAAACATCTCAGAACATCAAATATTTCTCCATCGATTAAATCCACTTTAGCCACATCTGGTTCTCAATCATAGCCTATTGATTTCATTTTTAAGAACTGTTCTAGCCCATCTCTTGGTGGTGCATGTTCCTTCTCTTGCCTCATCTTTCCCTGATGGCCCAGAATTATCTCCTTCTGTCCCAACCATTTTGAATGAATACCTGCATAAGACTCTCAACGTCACTCACTCTATACACAACTACCCTCCTAGGTCACTTAGTCATTCTAGACCATCTACAACCTAGCTCTGATACCAACTGTCGCACCCCAGACCCGTGGTCCTACTTGTCCCCACGCTCGGGACACGATTGGAAGACGTCATAAAACACTTTTAGAAAATTTTTTGAAATATACTTTCATAAAGTTTAACAAAATCCACACTCGAAATTCAAAGACTTCCATTTAACTTTCAAACAACTTTCACAAACGAAAGTACTTAGCCCGAAGGCTTACAAACTCTTATACAAATGTACAATTACCACACTTTAACAAAATAGGTGATACATGGATACAGTCTCGGTTACCCTACCCCAAAGGTTATACATTTATATAATGTAACCTTTAAACCATACTTAATTTCCAAAATAGATTATCAACCCGACGTCCTCCCTTGTGAAGTGACCTATCCCCTGGACTCGCCTTTATCTAAAACAATAAACAAATAAGGGGTGAGAATGAATCTCAGTAAGCTACTAAAATGCAACTACGTTACATGCTGAAATGATACTCGTAATTGAACAATGTCAATAAACATTCATTTAGCACATAACATGAGAGGCAAAGCCAACTCATCACACCACACATAAGGCGGAAATAAACACTCATAAGTGGATACTGAGTCAAGGTTCTCGAATCAAACATATAACCATCTGAGAGGTATCAACTGAGCAGCATCAAAGAGCTGAAGCCGGGATCCCGAAAACCAACCATAACCATAAGAACCAAAGTAACAACGGGGGGAAATATGACACAAAGTCATAACCCAAGGATCACACGAGGGAGCGAATTCATCCCATCCAAGGTCAATCTGGACTGGGGAAACATAAAAGGCAACAGTGGAAAACCTTATAGGGAACTTGGCTTGTGTGCCACTATAATTCTCCCACCGCCTGACACAAGGTACCAATGGAAAACCTTATAGTGGACATAACTTGTGCCACTATAATTCTCCCACTGCCTGACTCAACAACAAGTACCAGTTGGACTTTAAACACGAGCATAGTAATGAATACTTGCTTAAACAACAACCGGGGGCAATGATTCCAAAGTAGGGAACCAAGCCAAACACATCACAAAGATGAACCAATCCAAACCACATCAATAGATGTTCAACAATATCCAATTAATATTTAGTTTAATTCCACAACACATATATTCACAAAGGAACCGTTTCCAATACTCGAATGTTCCACAACAACTCTTTAGGTACTCTAGGATATCACCTAAGACCTAGACCAATATTGAACTCTAAATCACTTGGATTTAAACAACTCAAACTTTTCAGCAGCCCTGGGCGGTTGCCCACACCAGACTGTGCGGCCGCCCAAAATGCCCTGCTCCAAGACAAAAACCTTCCAGATAGATGGGCGGTCGCACGCCCTATTTGGGCGGCCGCCCAACACACTCGACAGGCCAAAATGCACTAAATTTTACTCCCTTCGTTTCACCGTCCCAAACGTAGGAGTATACTTTCAATAACATTATAACATTACTATCACTACCCAGAAGTGCAATACATGCCCAAGACACCGCTTTCAAGCCTAAACCATTCTTTTTCTTCACAGTATATTAATACTCCCTTTGTCCCAAAATTACAAGTATCACAAATATTATCCAAATCACAAAAATAACAATCACAAGTATCAAATATAACATATATGACCATTTTAACATTTAAAAGGGGAATTAGTAACTTACCTATTCCGGGGAAAGTATAAATGAAATATATTTTGATCGGGTAGAAATGGCCTACTCAACGCCCTGATCATTTTAATATAATTAGATTTTAAAACGGAGTAGTAAATAAAAAGATAGAAATTAAAATAGGATGAAACTTACCTTCATTTTCCATGAACACAGAGAGACTTTTGGGAAAGTTGTAATGTTTTATGCTTGTGTGAAAAACGCAGAGAGAGATGGGAGGATAAGAGTGTTTTTATAAAAATATTTACCCCATTTTTTTATTTAAGTCACTCGACTTTCCATTTGAACAAATAACCCCCTCTAGTTATAATTTCACATAAGGTTTCAACTTAATCAATTAACTCATTTAACCATTATTACACCCAACCAAATAAATCATACAATTAATCAAGTAAGATGTGCAAATCATAAAATATGATGCAACACATAAAATGCACACATAATGTCAAATTAAAATCCCCAAAAATATAAAATAAATTGGGACGGGTTTTGGGGTCGTTACATGTGGGCGGGCGCCCACTTTGCCTATGGGCGGTCGCCCACTCTTGGACTCCGCTGATGATTTCAAATTGATCAAGTGGGCGGTCGCCCACCATCACCTTGGGCGGCCGCCCATAGTGTCAGTCCACTCCGATGAATTTCTTCCTTTTTCTCCGAAGTCTAGTACCGGTTGGTCCTCTATTCCAACAATCTCCCACCTAGAGATCAACCGCATATATAAGCCCCGTATCTGTTCTTCAAATCATCCTTGGTGTCGTCCTAGTGCTCTCCTCGATCATGGTAGTGCCATCCTCCTCCCCTATTCTCCAAGCCCCGTTAAAGCTATTCCCAGCTTCAACTTCACCTTGCTTGAGAAACCTGAAGCCTTTGCATCCGATCTACACTCTCTGTTAGATCTGCGTAGCGGAATATCCGGTCCTGGAGTATTTGGTCCATCTTCAGTGACCCCTTTACCTTGGTCATCATGAACCGTGCTGCTCCCGCCCGAGTTTAGAATATCCATGCAAATTTCATTCGCATCACAGCATTCTTCAAACTCCCAGAGCTCATACTCCCCACCATTAACAGACCTCAAGCATTTAGCCTTGAGTCCAATCCGATTCTCCACCAAGGCCTTCCACTTCTTATATCCTGAAAGATTCATCTTTCCCTTTTAAGAAGTAATCCCAGACCTTCCTTATCGAATCATCAATAAAGGTCATGTAATATGACACACCACCCCGAGAAGTTACCGGGGATACCCCCTTCTCACCCATGTGACCCAATCGACAATGCCATAAATCCGTATCACCCTTGGCTGACGCCACCGCGATACTATCATTGGTGTTTGTCAAATACAATCTTCCTTCCCTATTACCCCGAGCGATCTCACAATCCTCCTTGGTAATAACCCAGTTCCTGCAGCTAAAAGTTATCGTGTAACCTTCTTCACCCAGCTGCCCAACTGAAATCAGGTTCTTTTTCAAACCCGGAATGTGTCTGACCCCGTGAAGATGTAAGACGTTCCCGTCCGATGCTCCTATTCTGACATTCCCCTTCCCCTTGATTTCCAAAGGCTCGCCATCCGCCAGATCGACCTTTCCGAAATCACCGGAAGTGTAATTTTCCATCGCTCCTGCATGCCCGCATGAGTGGAATGATGCCCCCGAATCCAGCACCCATGATTCTAGCGACTATTAACGCTCAGAATCAGTACATCGTCACCTTCGATTATCACATTCGTCGATTTATCCCCTCGCATGGGACAATCCCTCTTGTAGTGTCCTAACTCCTTACAATGATAGCACTCTACCGATCCTCTTGAAACCCTTGGTCTTTCTTTGTTCTCCTCATACTGATCCCCACCCCCGATTACACTTTTCCTTGACCCTGTTCTCCCTTTATTGCTAGAACCTGGTCTTCCCCTACTAGTTGTAGCCAAGACCGATTCCGAAGTAGACGGTGTCCCCAACTTCTTTATGCAATTTTCCTCGCCCAAGATAAAGTCCTTAACATCATCATACTTCAATTTGTTCTTACCCGCTGAAGCATTTAACGCTGTCACCGTTCCGCTCTAACTCCTTGGTAAGGACGCTAGCAATAAACACGCATGAACCTCGTCACCGAAAGTAATCTCCAACGCAGTCAATGAGTCTATAATATCCATAAACTCATCGATATGTTTAGCTATGGATCCTCCCTTTTGCATCTTGAGACTACCCATCTTGCGTATCAAATAAACCTTATTTGCAGCAGATGGAGTTTTAAATCTCTCAGTAAGATAATCCAATAGCTCCTTGGTGGTTTTCGCCTTCCTGGTAGTCTTCGCGATCCACTTCGACAAAGTAGATCGAACCACCCCTAAGGCTTTCTGATCCATGAGATCCCAGACTTTCTGCTTTTCTTTTTCCAGTTTGACTCCTGTTAGAGGCTTATAGAGATCCTTATTATACAAGAGATCCTCTATTTGCATCCTCCAAAACCCATAGTCAGAACCATCAAATTTCTCAACCGCTTGTTTATCCTTGCCCATTCTTGATTGCTTGATACACCCCTTTGATCGTCCAACCAAAGCTCTTGATACCAGTTGTTGTGGATTAAACCCTTCCCAACCCAACACCCAAGCAAATCGCAAGAAAACCCAGCACCACAAACAAGCACAAGAAATAAGAAACCCAAAGCAAAAGAACAAAACGAACACAAGAAATTGTTTACCCAGTTCGTCAATATGTATGACTACGTCTGGGGGTACTACCAAGCCAGGATCTTGCACTATAATATGTAAATATGGAGTTACAATGAGTATGGGGGCGGAACATTGCTTATATAGGAAACCTAGAATGAAAACCTAACCCTAGATGGACAAGGAACCCGAAATTTGGCCCAAAAACGACTCAGCAAAAAACCTGTCCCGACATGTGGGCGGGCGCCCACTTTGCCTATGGGCGGTCGCCCACTCTTGGACTCCACTGATGATTTCAAACTGATCAAGTGGGCGGTCGCCCACCATCACCCTGGGTGGCCGCCCAGAGTGTCAGTCCACTCCGATGAATTTCTTCCTTTTTCTCCGAAGTCTAGTACCGGTTGGTCCTCTATTCCAACACGTAACGGTGTTTATGGGTGTGGTAGCTGGGATGTGAATGCAATCTTTTGTCTTAGTGGTTGTTTAGTCTGTTAAGTGTCGTTAGTAATGTGGCAATGTAGGGCAATAATTGCATGTTATGTCGTAGTTAGTATCTATGCTAATTACTTTTTGTGCTACCTTATGAGGCAGTGTTGCCTGTCTAGATGTCTTTTGAATGGTAGGTGTCTATGGTTAGTTGGCAATGTCTTTTGGGTAATATTGGACATGTATGTAACTTCAATGTAGTAATGAAGTACTATGGTAGTTTATCGGAAAAATTACAACTTTATGCCATGTACCAAGCTTTTAGTTACAAAAAGGATAAGGTACTTTAGTTTGACAACATAATCCTACGTACTTTCATATTCGTTTACAATTTATGCAACCCCGTTAGATGATGTTAAATTTTATTAACAGATTGCTTTTGTGGTCAATCCAAAACTAACCCCATTAAAGATTTAACGGGTTTTGAACGACGGAGTCAGAGGCGGCGACGGGGTAGGATCGCCGGTGACGGAGGATCCAGATCTGAAGAGCAAGCATCGTCGGAGAAGAAGAGTAAGGGTCGCTGTCGCCGGAGAAGAGTAAGCATCGCCGGAGAAGAAGAAGGGTTGCCGGATAAGAAGAAGCTCGCCGGAAGATCTGGTCGGGGAAGGTAGATGGTCGCCGGGGTTTGTAGAAGGGAAAGGTCGTCGGATCGGAGATGGGGAAGGTAGATGGTCGCCGGAAGATCTGGTTGGGGAAGGTAGATGGTCGCCGTCGCCGGAGATTTGGATGATGGAGCGCCGGCCGTACCACCACAGATCTGGCTTTTGACGAGAATCATCCGGCGACGCTTCTTCTTATCCGGCGACCCTTCTTCTTCTCCGGAGATGCTTACTCTTCTCCGGCGACCCTTACTCTTCTTCTCCAGCGATGCTTGCTCTTCAGATGGGGAAGGTAGATGGGTCTGTTGAATTTGATCTTTTTTAACTGTGTTGGTGTTCTATCGTTAGTGTATTTAACGAGAAAAAAAAAACATGTTAATATTCCTGTTATTTTTTTAACGTCCGTTAGGGTAAAAAATAGTGCGTTGCATAATTTGCAACCAATGGAAAAAGTACGTATATTTAAGATGCAAGTTTGTGGTACATTGCATAAATTGTAACCAAAACTAAAGTACGTGGTATATTTTGTCGATTGGCTGTAGTTTATCTATTTACCTTTCACCTGCTAATTGACAAGGAAACTTGATGATTTCTTATGAGTTGTTTTCAAGTTAAAAATAAAAATACATGTAATTGAGGGAAGGATATATATATATAATTTTGTAAATGAAGGTTTCAGAAAAAAATGAATGTACAATTATATATATAATGAATATTAGAGTTTTTTTTTTACAGCTACAACTAGGCCTATAAATAGGCTAATACAAATCTCCCTAACGGGATTTGAACTCGAAACCTCCGCATGGGAAGCTAATACCGGATACCGCTTGAGCTAGAGCTCTTTGGTAATGAATATTAGAGTTAATAGTTAGGAAATAGGAACTATAATGAAGGCAAGTATATGTATTTATATAATTATGTAAACATATACAGTATATCTAAAAAAGTGAAAATATACTAAGGGGATTATTGTTGATGGTAATTTTCCTTTATGAAATAAGTATTTGAATAATTTTGCTCATCTGTCTTATTTCACAAAATCATGTAAAAGTTTACATTACTTTTATAAGAGCGACTCTCCTGTGCGGCCGCCGCACGGCGTGCGACGGCGCCAGGAGCTGAGCCGCCATTTTTATTTTATTTTTGCAATCCCAATTTTTTTTTTCCTCCCAAAAAAAGTAACACTTCTTATAACGAAATGTAACACTTTTTTTCTTCAAATGTAACACTTTTTTTTTCTCCAAAAATGTACCACAATTTTGCTTCAATAAATTAAAGATTGACAACTAAATTAGTGCAACACTTTCTATAAAGGAATGTAACACTCATTTTTTTCAAATGTAACACTTTTTTTCACCCAAAATTAACATATGATTGACAACTAAAACTAATGTTACATATTATAAAAAATGAATGTAACATTTTTTTTCCTCAATTGTAACAGTTTATATTCTTAAATGTAACATTTTATATGAAATGTAACAATAGTTTATTGAGAAAGTAACAATTGGAATGCAAACCCATTTTTTTTGTTGTAAAAAACTTCTGTTACATTTAACAGTTTTCGTGTTACATTTTGAAGATGAATTTGTTACTTTTATCAGAACAGAGTGTTACATCTTAGCTGAAGGAGCAGCTCAAACTTTTTATATGTAAAAAATTATATTTTTTTAAAAAAAAATATCAAACCATATCATGACCTATGTAGTTTTATTCGTCTCGTCGAGACGAACACAGCGGTATTTTTAAATATTTTTTCTGAGTTATACATCTCAATATATAGCATTTTAAAAGTTATTAGTTTTTTTTTAAATGGACACGTGTCAAAATCTGGGAGAGGGAGGGTTGGATCTGGACAGTCGGATGTAGCATACAAACCAGCCGCGAGGAGCAGCAGAACCAAACACCCTTGCCGCACCATGTGCGGCGGATATAGGGAAGAATTTGTCCTTTTATAAAAGTAAGTAAGAGAGTGGAGAGGGGGAGGAATATTAAAAATTATTTTCCATTTTAAGAAATAAATATATATTTTGGGACATACTAAAAAGGAAATGTGGACATATACTTTGAGACGGAGAGAGTATATATATTATTGACGTATTATGGGGCACAAGTGAATTGTTACATACTCCCTCTGTCCTATGCTTATTGTTACTAATTTTCATTTTTAGCGTCCGCTACTTATTGCTACTGAATTAGATGAACTAAATAAGAGTATTTTAGATAGTTTTCTTACATCTTAAAAAAGATAAATCAAAAAAGATATAGATACATAAAGGGAAAAAAATAAATTATAGAAGGAGATAATATATATAAGTCTGTAAAAAAACGAAGAAACCGAACTTTGAGTTGGTAACACCCCGTGCATCGCACGGGTGTAAAACTAGTTGAAGAAAATAATAGAGAATTGTTTGGTTCACAAAAATTGTCTCCAAACAAGACAATTGTTCATCAAAGCATACTAAAGAAAGGTCCTCGCCAGTTGGGTCTTTCTCCTAACGCTGTATGCAAATAAGATATCCCCTCTATGTCCACTTTTAAACTTTTTATTTTACGAAGTGCAGCGTCGATCGAATCCCTGGACGGAAGCATTCTCAGATCTTTTGGTTGATTTTCTGGCTCCAAATTAGCGATTGCTCCAAGATTAGTGAGGCACTCATAGCTCTCCCTAGCATTTGGTACGTTTTCTTACCTCTCAATCTTTACATATTTTGCTGAAATCAACTAACACCTTCATCAATTTTGTCATACCACCCACCGCACCACCACTGCCAGCCGCCACCGAGACCTCTGCTGGCCACCGCTCACTGCCGTCGCCATCCATGCAACTTTATATTTAATTATGCAGTAGATTATAGAAATAATACAAAATGAATAATACAATGTGGGAGGAATTTGATGAGAAAAATCCACTCTAATAAAAACCTTGCAAGTGTACAAGTGCCGAAGTAGCCGTATACAAAAGTAAGGGTCGAACCACAGAGACTTGTGGATAAACACATTAATTTAATTATTGCAAAAGTAACAAAGGGTTTTTTTATTTGATTTTATTTTATTAACTAAAGACTGAAATTAAATACTAAATTAACAAAACAGTAATCAACTGGCAACGATGTAAATAGATTAAAGAGATTCACAGGTTGGATTTCACACTATCATCATCCTATGTTATTTTGAAATAAAGTCACTGATTCCATTCCAGGGTTCGTTCACTTCTTGTAAAGATTGAGACGGTGAGGCGGCCGGATTGCAATATGTTTCTCTCTAGCTAATCACGCTTCGCAAATCAAGTCCAGGTAATTGCTTAAAGAGTTATTACGTTCTAAAGAACAGATAAACCTACACCCACTTGATTTCTATCACGGCATCAAATAGATATATTAATCAAAGCATTGGTCTACGCTTTAATCCCCAAACCAATGGCGGAGTTAAAACCCTGAATTGTTAAAAAGGCCAATAATGACTAGTTCAATTATTGAAACCCTAGAAACTTGATTAAAATACTTTGAACAACTAGAATGAAATCTTTATGAATAAAAACCCTAGAATAAAGCATAAAAACTCGGTTCTAAAACCTAACCTATTTTATACATAAAAGAGGAGTCCCAATTAGGAGAAAAGTCAATAAAATATCAGAAATTAAGTAAATCCCGTAATTCTGGTGGCACACCGAGCGGGCGCCTGGTCATAACCAGGCGGGTGCCTGAAGTAGGCAGAGAATCCATCCGTTTGAGAAAATAATGCACGCGGGCGCTTGATCATGGGCAGGCAGACGCTCGCTCCTGGTTCCAGCTTTCCTTCTTTTCTTCCTTCTTGACTTTGACTACGTTGACCTTGACTTCGTCTCTGACCTTGACCCTTGACTTTGACTTGGTAATCATGATCTTCAACCCTTTAAACCTCTAGGACTTTGCAGTACACCAAAATACACTAAAAAGTGTCTCAAAATACACAAATTCTCACAAAGTTCCTTAAACAAAGATAGACCAATAATTACATAAAATCTATTCTAAATTAAATCAAAAGTCACTAAAAAATAATACGAAAATGTAGAGATAATACAGATGAAAACCGATCCATCAAATTCCCCCACGCTTAGATCATTACTCGTCCCAGAGTAATATCCCTAACCCCACATCTAAGCACCGGTCTATAAGCGTAGCATGGAGGAAAATGATACCTAATCTCCTCTACATCTCCATCAACCAAGTCAACGAAAAGAAACAAAACACGGAGTGAAAAGAACTATGTCCCCTTATATCTTCACAAAAATGAGTAATCATGGCCCTAATCGATAGCAACAACAATAATAAACAAATAAAATCATATCCGACTAGGGCCCACACACCAAAGCTAGGGGGAACTAAAATGTCCTAGGTTTCCCCCACCCTTATCTTTCACTACAATCTCCCTCAAAAATAAATCAATGCTAGGATAAGTCCTTAACAATGATTTACCTCATAATAAGCTCCAACGCCCCTTATTACTCCAAAAAGAAAGATGAGGATTTTCTATCCTATCGCCTCTAACCAAACCTCCTACACCACAATGAAATCCTACCCAAACGCTCCAAACCTCCCTTATGTCGCCTCCGCCATAGGATATTTTTCACTCCCTTTCCTTTTGCGTAGGCTCCCTTTCGGGTTTTCACCTAGCCTCTCTTTACTTTTTTTTTTTTTTACTACTAACTATACAACACATGATAGCATCAATCAATCCACATAGGTATCCCCCACCCCAAACCAAAACTGAGCATTGCCCCCAATGCTCTCACATATAAATGTAAAGATAGGGGAATAGGGATACCTCAAACCAACTACTGCGGAGGCGGGAAAAAATGATCCTACGGACCGGGCATACCAGGACTCGACCCCTGATCAAGGCCTCTCATAAACTCATCCCATGTAGCTCCAGCCCAAGAACTGCTAGGAGGAGGCTGAGGTGGTGTATACTGAGTGGGAGGTGGCAGGTAAACCATGGGAGGAAACCGCTCTCCAGGAAAATGATGCGCCATCATCCGGTGCCTATAATACTACTCTTCCTCCAAATTGGCGTAAACTGCCTCCTCTAACCTCTGCAACCTCCAATCATTCTCATCCTCCCTGCACTCCCGTTGGTAATTAGCCATGAATTTCTGCTGATGATACCCATCCAGCTTCTCTTCTAGCCCATGCAACTGACCCGATAAATAATAGTTCATCTCTCTCTAGGTCATTTCCGACTCCTCATCCATGCCAGCCTGAACTGGGGCCCAACCTCGCCCTGCCTGTGCACCTCCACTCTCAATGGTGGATTTAGTCATTGTGGTGCCTACATACAGGGTCTTTGGGAAACCTGCCATTGGTACCCCCCCCCCCCCCGCCTTCTCCGCCATAGTCGTAATCATGATAGGGAAACAAAAGTTACGGTTCTCTAAATTTTTGGCCCTGTCCCCCATCTCACTGCGAAGGATACCCCTGATGTTCACCGATAACCTCCTGATCATGGCATAGAGCAAAGGAGCCCTGAACCAGTAAACATCCTTATAGTGTGAGGTAGGCATAATCCTCTCACAAATGAATCTGTACAGAGCCCTCAACTCCAACCACAGCGCACTGATGTGGAACAAATAACCATTCCTGATATTTCCCCTATCAATATTTACCCCAAACTCTGCAGAGAACAGAGCTAAAGAATCATCCAAGTTCACCCCCCATATCTCTCCTCAACCTCCAATACTCATAATCCTCATCTTCCACGTTCTTATTCATCCCCAGAAAAGTGTTAATGGAACTAGCCGACACATCAATGTTATATCCCCAAACCCAGATATTAGTGGCCTAAGTAGCCGAATAGAGGTTCGCGTAGAATTCCCTCACCAACAAGTTCGAACCCATCCGGGTCGGTTTAGCCATTAATTTTTTTTGATTTATAGAACGCTATCACCTCATCTAACCCACAATTTTTCAGGTCAAACCCCCTCTCTACAGTCACCCCATTCCGTTGTTTGTTTTCAAAATAATCTTGTGAGTTTTGGG
The DNA here is from genome assembly GCA_026119855.1 of Campanula takesimana. NCBI lineage: Eukaryota > Viridiplantae > Streptophyta > Magnoliopsida > Asterales > Campanulaceae > Campanula > Campanula takesimana. The sequence continues at coordinate 1,358,180 of JAOWBW010000201.1, forward strand.
AAACAAACCGGGTGTTATCAAAATCTAAATTCACTTGGGGCGGGGGAACACGATTTTTTCCTTTCGGAGGCATTTTTACTCAGCACAATCAACCCACTCAAAGCTCTATAAAAAACTGTAAAATCCTTACCGGAGGTCACCGGAAAATCTCACCGGAGTTTCGTCAGAGTCGGAGAAGATGACCGGGGAAGATGAAGCTCACCCACACGAACTCTTTTCCCTTCTGTAGCACCTTCAAATTCAGCCCCAAAGTGTAGCGACCCCAAAACCCGTCCCTATTTATTTTATACTTTTGGGGATTTTTATTTGACTTATATGTGCATTTTATGTGTTACATTATATTTTATGATTTGCATATCATACTTGATTATTTGTGTTATTTACTTAGTTAGTAAAAATAATGATTAAATGAGTTAAATGATTTAAGTTGAAATTTTAGGGTCCTAGTTGAAATTATAAGTTAAGGGGCTTAAGTGTTAACTTTGAAAGTTGGGTGACCAAGTTATAAAAATGGGTAAGATATTTAAGAAACTTTCCTTCTTTCTTTCCTTCACTGTGTATTTCAATTGTTCTGCAACTTTCTACGTCTCAGTTAGGGTTAGAAGAAAAAGGTAAGTTCGACCCATTTCGATTTAATTCTTTTTATTTACTTACCCGTTTTAAAAACTAATTATATAAAAATGATCAGGGCATCGAGTAGGTCATTTCTAGCCGAACAAAACTGATTTCAGCGATACTTTTTCCGGAACTAGGTAAGTTACTAATTCCCCTTTAAATGTTAAAATAGTCATATATGCTATATATGATACTCCTACTTGTTAATTTTGTGTTTTGGGTAATATTTGCTATACTTGTAATTTTGGGACAAAAGGAGTATATGATTTTGGTTGTAGCTGAGTATGGGAAATGGTTTAGAAGCATATTGTAATCTAATGGAAGTTGTTAATGAGAGTTGCTAATGTTGTGTATTAAATTGTGCAGTATATGTTATGCTTGTGAAACAAAAGGAGTAAACTTTGGTTAAGTTTTTAGGCCTGCCGGGGGATGTGGGCGGCCGCCCAAAAATGGGTGTGCGGCCGCACATCTATCTGAAGGATTTTCTTCTTGGGACAGAGTATTTTGGGTGGCCTCACAGCCCCGTTTGGGCGACCGCCCAGTTGTCTGAAAAAGTTTAGAGTTTTCAACTAAGGAGTTTAGAGATCAACCTTGGTCTAGTTTTTGGGTAGTGTCCTAAAGTACTTAGATGATTGTTGTGGAATGTTAGTAATGGATTAAATGTCCTTTTTATGGACTCTTTATAAGGATTCTTTGTGTGCATCTTGTGATGTATTTGGCTTAGTTCCTTCTTGGATTAAATGCCCCGGGTTTTGTTTAGCAAGTATTCATTACTGTGCTTTTGTAAAGGTCCAGCTGGTCTTGTTGTGGAGTCAGCCAATGGAAGAATTATAGTGGTACAGGTAAGTCCACTATAAGGTTTTCCATTGGAGCTTGTGAGTCAGGCGGTGGGAGAATTATAGTGGCACACAAGCCAAGTTCACTATAAGATGTCCACTGTGCCTTTTAGTTTCCCCAGTCCAGATTGGCCTTGGATGGGATGAATTGCTCCCTTTGGTGAGTATTTGGGTTATGACTTTGTGTCATATTTCTCTCTCTGGTTACTTGGTTCTATTGGTTATGGTTGGTTTTCGGGATCCCGACGGCTTCAGCTATTTATGCTGTTCAGATGGTTTTCTCTGATGGGTTTCTCAGATGGTATTCTCATCAGTTATGGTTATTGGGTAAACCTTGGCTTGGTATCCACCGGAGTGTGGGCAATGTGATAAAAGTGATATATGAGTTGATATTATGTGCTATATGCTATATGATTACTTGTTGATATTGTTTCTTTATGATCATCATATCAGCATGTAACGTAGTTGCATTTTAGTAGCTTACTGAGATTTATTCTCACCCTTATTTGTTTACTGTTTTAGATAAAGGCGGGTCCAGGGGATAGGACATTCGGCACGGGAGGACGTTGGTTTGGTAAGAGTTGGGACTTGTTTTGTTGAAGGTTACATTATGTAGATGTAAACCCTTTGGGGTAGAGTACCCGTACTTTCTTATGGTCACATCTATTTTGGTAAATGTTGATGTATGTACATTTGTTTAAAAGTTTGTAAGCCTTCGGGCTAAGTACTTTCGTTGTGAAAGCTGGTTGTAAAGTTTGTTTAAAGTAAAGTGAAGTCTTTGAACTTCAAGTGTGTTTTTGCTAAACTTTATAAAAGTACATTTCGAAAAAATTTCTAAAGAGTTTTATAACGTCTTCCGTTCGTGTCCCGAGCGTGGGGCCAAGTAGGACCACGGGTACGGGGCGCGACAGTTGGTATCAGAGCTAGGTTGTAGATGGTCTAGAATGACTAAATGACCTAGGAGGGTAGTAGAGTATAGAGTGAGTAACGTTGAGTGTTTGATGCAGGTATTCATTAAAAATGGGTGAAACTGACGGAGATCAGGTTGGCTCTTCGGGGCAAGGGGATGCCAGAGAAGAGGCTCGAATCATGTTTCAGGGAATGTTCGAAGCAGTGATGAAAACTATAAATGATCAGAGGCAAGAAAGGGAACAGGTACCACCAAGATATGGCCTAGAACAGTTTCTGAAAATGAAGCCTATGGAGTATGATGGAGAGCCCGATGTATCTAAAACTGAAAGGTGGATTGAATCGATGGAAAAGATCTTTGATGCTTTGAGATGTTCGGAGGAAGATCAAGTCAGGTTTGCTACCTATAAATTGAATGGAGCGGCTGAGCATTGGTGGAAAGCTTTGAAAACTAAATGGGATGAGACTCATGTACTTTATACTTGGGAGAATTTTCTGGGAAAGTTCAAAGAACACTTCATTCCTCGAGTAGATCAAGACAGGAAGGAGATGGAATTTCTTAACTTGGAGCAAGGTTCTATGTCAATTGCTCAATATTCAGCTAAATTTTCAGAGTTGTCCAGATATTGTACTCACCTAGTGGCAACTGAGGAGAGGAAGGCTACAAGGTTTGTGAAAGGTTTGAAAACCGTGATTAGAACTCAGCTAGTATCCCATAAGTTGCAAGATTTTCAGGATGCAGTTGATCGAGCTTACCAGGTGGAGCATGACATTGAGGAACATAAAAGGAAAATGGAATTGTTAGGCGCTGGGAAGCAAGTTAGGCAACCACAACGTGGTGAGAGTAGAGGAAATCAAGGTGGATCTTCACAATTTAAAGGGTTTTCTCAAAGACAGTCAGGTAACAGAAATCAAAATAATACTTCAGGGAGTCAGAGTAGAGGAGTTTGTAATTATTGTCAGAAAGAAGGGCATTCAGAAGAGAGATGTTGGAAGAAGCAGGGCAAGTGTTTGAACTGTGGTCAGTTAGGACATTTTCAGAGGGATTGCCCTAAGTATAGGATGCAAGCATCGGGAAGTGTGGTTGGGTCCTCTCAGGGCCAGAAAAGGGATTCCTCAGGCAATCCTAAGGTTCAGGGTCGTGTCTTTGCTATTTCTCAGCAACAGGCTTTGGAGTCCTCTAATGTGATAGGAGGTATTATTTCTGTGTCTAGTTTGAGGGCACGTACACTTATAGACCCTGGCTCATCGCATTCTTATGTGTCTGTGCATTTTGCTTCTCGATTGCATATGTCTTCTGAATTTCTACCTTATGTGTTAGAGGTGTCAACTCCTATAGGGGAGTGTTTGGTGACCAATGAGGTGTTGCATTCTTGTGATGTGTATATACGTGAGCATGTTTTACCTGCTGATTTAGTTATCTTACCATTACAAGATTTTGATGTTATCTTGGGTATGGATTGGTTGGGTAAATATCATGCGTCTGTTGATTGTGCTAATAAAGTGGTCACATTTTCTATCCCAAATGTTTCTAAATTTTCTTTTGAAACTGTTCCTTGGGGTAGAGAGTTTAGAATTATTTCTTATATGAAGGCTAGAAAGTTGTTGAACCGTGGTTGTGCGGGGTATTTGGCTAGTGTTCTTGATACTACTAAAAGGGTTCCTGATATTGGGGATGTGCCTATTGTTAAAAAAATTTCAGATGTATTTTCTTCTGAGTATGCTATGCCTCCTGACCGGGAAATCGAGTTCTGCATTGACTTACTTCCAGGTACGGCTCCTATATCTGAGGCACCTTACAGAATGGCCCCAGCTGAATTGAAAGAGTTGAAGGTTCAGTTGCAAGAGTTACTTGATCGAGGATTCATTCGTCCTAGTGTATCTCCGTGGGGAGCTCCAGTATTGTTTGTTAAAAAGAAAGATGGGTCCTTGAGGCTGTGTATTGACTACAGAAAGCTGAATCAGGTAACTATAAAGAATAAATATCCGCTTCCTCATATTGATGATTTATTTGATCAACTTCAAGGGTCAGTTGTCTTTTCAAAACTTGACTTGAGGAGTGGGTACCATCAGTTGAAAATCCGTTCTGAAGACATTTCTAAAACTACTTTTCGTAGTAGATATGGCCATTATGAGTTTCTTGTTATGCCTTTCGGGTTGACTAATGCTCCGGCTGTTTTTATGGATATGATGAATAGGGTCTTTAAACCTTATCTCGATACCTTCGTGGTTGTATTTATTGATGATATTTTGGTTTATTCCAAGTCCCGGGAGGAGCATGAACAGCATTTGCGAATGGTTTTATCTATTCTTCGTGAGAAGCAGTTGTTTGCTAAATTCAGTAAATGTGCTTTTTGGCTCAATGAAGTATCTTTTCTTGGGCATGTGATCTCCAATAAAGGTATATCAGTTGATCCATCCAAAGTTGAGGCTATTGTGAATTGGAGGAGGCCGGAATCAGTTACAGAAATTCGAAGTTTCTTGGGGTTAGCTGGGTACTACAGAAGGTTCATTGAGGGGTTTTCTAAGATTGCAACTCCCTTGACTCAGTTGACTCGAAAGAATATTCCTTATGTATGGGATGAAAAATGTCAAGCTAGTTTTGAAGAGTTGAAGAAGAGATTGACTACAGCTCCTATTCTCGCCCTACCTAATGGTAATGATGATTTGGTAATCTATAGTGATGCTTCTAAAGAAGGCCTCGGGTGTGTATTAATGCAGAATGGAAGGGTGATTGCGTATGCTTCGAGGAAGTTAACTCCAAGTGAGCAGAATTATCCTACCCATGATATGGAGCTTGCAGCTATTGTCTTTGCATTGCACAAGTGGAAACATTATCTCTATGGAGCAAAGTTTGAGATCTTCACAGATCATCAGAGTTTGAAGTATCTTTTCTCCCAGAAAGAGTTGATTAATAGACAACGAAGATGGATGGAGCTATTGAAGGATTACGATTGTACAATTTCCTATCATCCGGGCAAGGCAAATGTGGTAGCTGATGCGATAAGCCGGAAGTCTTATGTAGCTTCATTAATGGTGCGGGAATGGAAGATGTTGGAGGATGCTCGAGATTGGAGTCCTTATAAATCAAAGCATGGAGCTATTTTTGCGAACATTCAAGTATTTCCAACTTTAGTTCAACAAATAAAGGAAGCTCAGAAGGATGACCCAAAATTGGTAAAGATTATGGATAAAATCAAGGAAGGTAAATTTGAGGATTTCTCACTCAGTTCTGAAGGAGTATTGACTTTCAGAGGTCGATTGTGTGTGCCTAATGTTGATGGGGTTAAACACCAAGTTCTTAATGAAGGCCATAAATCAAGGTATACTATTCATCCCGGGAGTACTAAAATGTATCAGAATTTGAAGCAACACTTTTGGTGGAATAATATGAAGAGAGAAATAGCGGATTATGTATCCAAGTGCTTAACATGTCAACAAGTTAAAGCGGAATATCAAAGGCCTGCAGGATTGCTTCAACCGTTAGAGATTCCGGAATGGAAGTGGGAACATGTTACTATGGATTTTGTGACAGGGTTACCTCGTACTCGAAGAAGGTTTGATGCAGTTTGGGTGATTGTTGATAGATTGACAAAGTCTTCTCATTTTCTACCTATTGAGATTGGTTATTCTATGGAAAAGCTTGCAACTTTGTACATTAATGAGATCGTGAGGTTACATGGAGTTCCAGTGAGCATTGTATCTGATCGTGACCCTAGATTCACATCTCGGTTTTGGCAAGCGTTTCAGAAAGCTTTGGGTTCAGAGTTGAGATTTAGTACAGCTTTTCATCCTCAAACAGATGGCCAGTCCGAGAGAACTATCCAGATTCTTGAGGATATGTTGAGGGCTTGCTCAGTTGATTTTTTAGATTCGTGGGATATTCATTTGCCTCTCGTAGAGTTTGCTTATAATAACAGTTTTCAGTCCAGTATTGGGATGGCTCCTTATGAAGCCTTGTATGGAAGGAAATGTCGGTCTCTTATCTGTTGGGATGAAGTGGGAGAAGCCAAGATTTGGGGTGTTCAGATGGTTAATGATTCAGTTGAGAAGGTTAAACTTATTCGAGATCGTTTGAGTACTGCCCAGAGTAGACAGAAAAGCTACGCTGATCGTCGGAGGCGAGATCTTGAGTTCGAAAAAGGTGACTTTGTGTTTTTGAAGGTTTCCCCTAAGGTTGGTATTCGAAGATATGGGAAGAAAGGCAAGCTTGCTCCGAGGTTTATTGGTCCATTTGAGATTCTTGGAAGAGTAGGGGATCGGGCTTATCGTCTTGCTTTACTTCCTTCTCTTGATAAGATCCATAATGTGTTTCATATTTCTATGCTTCGAAAGTATGTGTATGATTCTTCTCATGTTTTATCTGAGGTTCCCGAGGATATTGAGCCGAGTATGTCTTATGAGGAACATCCGGTCCAAGTCATTGATTCGAAGGTGCAAGAATTAAGAAACAAAAGTATCCCTCTTGTTCGAGTTGTGTGGAGGAATCACAATGTGGAAGAATCGACTTGAGAACTTCGGGAGGAGATCGAGAGGAAGTACCCTTGGTTGTTTGAGGGCCTCGGTAAGTAACCCTAAAATTCGGGACGAATTTTCTTTAAGGGGGAGTGATTGTAGCGACCCCAAAACCTGTCCCTATTTATTTTATACTTTTGGGGATTTTTATTTGACTTATATGTGCATTTTATGTGTTACATTATATTTTATGATTTGCATATCATACTTGATTATTTGTGTTATTTACTTAGTTAGTAAAAATAATGATTAAAGGAGTTAAATGATTTAAGTTGAAATTTTAGGGTCCTAGTTGAAATTATAAGTTAAGGGGCTTAAGTGTTAACTTTGAAAGTTGGGTGACCAAGTTGTAAAAATGGGTAAGATATTTAAGAAACTTTCCTTCTTTCTTTCCTTCACTGTGTATTTCAATTGTTCTGCAACTTTCTACGTCTCAGTTAGGGTTAGAAGAAAAAGGTAAGTTCGACCCATTTCGATTTAATTCTTTTTATTTACTTACCCGTTTTAAAAACTAATTATATAAAAATGATCAGGGCATCGAGTAGGTCATTTCTAGCCGAACAAAACTGATTTCAGCGATACTTTTTCCGGAACTAGGTAAGTTACTAATTCCCCTTTAAATGTTAAAATAGTCATATATGCTATATATGATACTCCTACTTGTTAATTTTGTGTTTTGGGTAATATTTGCTATACTTGTAATTTTGGGACAAAAGGAGTATATGATTTTGGTTGTAGCTGAGTATGGGAAATGGTTTAGAAGCATGTTGTAATCTAATGGAAGTTGTTAATGAGAGTTGCTAATGTTGTGTATTAAATTGTGCAGTATATGTTATGCTTGTGAAACAAAAGGAGTAAACTTTGGTTAAGTTTTTAGGCCTGCCGGGGGATGTGGGCGGCCGCCCAAAAATGGGTGTGCGGCCGCACATCTATCTGAAGGATTTTCTTCTTGGGACAGAGTATTTTGGGAGGCCGCACAGCCCCGTTTGGGCGACCGCCCAGTTGTCTGAAAAAGTTTAGAGTTTTCAACTAAGGAGTTTAGAGATCAACCTTGGTCTAGTTTTTGGGTAGTGTCCTAAAGTACTTAGATGATTGTTGTGGAATGTTAGTAATGAATTAAATGTCCTTTTTATGGACTCTTTATAAGGATTCTTTGTGTGCATCTTGTGATGTATTTGGCTTAGTTCCTTCTTGGATTAAATGCCCCGGGTTTTGTTTAACAAGTATTCATTACTGTGCTTTTGTAAAGGTCCAGCTGGTCTTGTTGTGGAGTCAGCCAATGGAAGAATTATAGTGGTACAGGTAAGTCCACTATAAGGTTTTCCATTGGAGCTTGTGAGTCAGGCGGTGGGAGAATTATAGTGGCACACAAGCCAAGTTCACTATAAGATGTCCACTGTGCCTTTTAGTTTCCCCAGTCCAGATTGGCCTTGGATGGGATGAATTGCTCCCTTTGGTGAGTATTTGGGTTATGACTTTGTGTCATATTTCCCTCTCTGGTTACTTGGTTCTATTGGTTATGGTTGGTTTTCGGGATCCCGACGGCTTCAGCTATTTATGCTGTTCAGATGGTTTTCTCTGATGGGTTTCTCAGATGGTATTCTCATCAGTTATGGTTATTGGGTAAACCTTGGCTTGGTATCCACCGGAGTGTGGGCAATGTGATAAAAGTGATATATGAGTTGATATTATGTGCTATATGCTATATGATTACTTGTTGATATTGTTTCTTTATGATCATCATATCAGCATGTAACGTAGTTGCATTTTAGTAGCTTACTGAGATTTATTCTCACCCTTATTTGTTTACTGTTTTAGATAAAGGCGGGTCCAGGGGATAGGACATTCGGCACGGGAGGACGTTGGTTTGGTAAGAGTTGGGACTTGTTTTGTTGAAGGTTACATTATGTAGATGTAAACCCTTTGGGGTAGAGTACCCGTACTTTCTTATGGTCACATCTATTTTGGTAAATGTTGATGTATGTACATTTGTTTAAAAGTTTGTAAGCCTTCGGGCTAAGTACTTTCGTTGTGAAAGTTGGTTGTAAAGTTTGTTTAAAGTAAAGTGAAGTCTTTGAACTTCAAGTGTGTTTTTGCTAAACTTTATAAAAGTACATTTTGAAAAAATTTCTAAAGAGTTTTATAACGTCTTCCGTTCGTGTCCCGAGCGTGGGGCCAAGTAGGACCACGGGTACGGGGCGCGACATAAAGACCTTAAAAATCAACCTTTTCTCCTTCTTCAAAATTGAACAATGTATAGCAATTCCCCGGATTTAATGGTGATTCAAGGTTTGGATTCTTGATAATGGGTGTGGGAAGGTTTGGATTTGGGTGTGTTTAGATCGAATTTGGTGGGTTGGGTGAGTAATTTGTAGAGAGAGAGGTGGGTGTGAGGGTTTTAGAGAGAAGAATGGGGAAGAGTATGAAGAAGGAGAGAAAAGAGGGTAAAAATTTCCCAAACCCCTCTTTGACCCGACAAGGATTCACAGCCAGCACACCGAGCGGGCGCTTGAGGGAGGGCAGGCGCGCGCTTGATGTGGGCAGTAACTTTGGCTTTTCGAATTTTCAATGCAGGCGGGCGCTTGAGGATGATCACGCAGGCGCTTGGTCGAATATGTGGGAACTCATGGGAGACCAGGCGTGCACTTAAGTTGTCCAGAGAATTGAATTTTCACTTTTTAATCCAGGCGAGCGCCTGATGCCTACCAGGCGAGCGCCTGGTCCCTTTTCCAGCACATTATTCGCCTCGTTGGTTGGATTGATTTTCTGCACATCTGTGAGATACCCGCGGGAAAAACGAATAGTTCCCTCGAGAATCAAACACGGTACTTTAACGGAAAACGGAGTCGCCACGTTAGTTTAACTTTAAACCAAAACTTAACGAAAAAATAGTTAGAGACAAAGGATTCGGAGGTCAGGTTACGCTTTGGGAAGAACTAAACCGGTAGTTCACCCAAAGCGCCTCAGAAGAAACCGAGTCTCCCTAAAATTTGTTAAAATTTTGCAAGTGTGTGTGTGTGTGTGTGTGTCCTTGAAAATGGGAGAAACTGACTCTAACAGAAAACAGTTAAATATTTGACAGAAAGGGTTATTTTGTAAGAATTCTGGATAAGGGGGGACTAGACTAAAAATGTGCCCCTTGGACAAAGTAGCCGTACTGCTAAGGAGGGTCTTCCTGGGAATTTTAACAGATTCCCAGGAAATCAGTCCAGTTCCAGGCAGAAACAGAGCATTCTGCTGGAAACTGGACTGTTTGATCATTTCCAGCTATTTTCTTGCAACAAAACATTAATTAAATCATCCCTATGCCATTGATCACTAGATTAGACACCAAAACAAGGATTTTGGGTGTGATCAAGACAATCATTGGGGAATAATTGAGAAAAGGTGATGGTCATGGCTTTTGAGCCAAGATCACCATTTGGGTGGTTAAAGATGGAAACTTTAACATCCAAATGGATGATTCTTCCAAGGAAGAGTATTGAGACATCCAAAAATCAACCTTTGATGGGTAAAGATTGAATCTTTATCATCAAAGGGACATTTTGAGGTGACTCATGGTTTGGATGATAAAGATTGCAACTTTATCACCCAAACATGATCAGTCCCTCATTTATTCAACATAAATGCAAAGACTTTAAAGTAAATGACACAAATTTAAAGACACAATGTAAAGGTGCATAAAAGTAAAGACAATGTATTAAAGATGCATAAATCATAACAAGCCTTAGGCTATCTTATGGTTTGTAACCCATCATCATGCATAGAACATGAAGGGCACCATGGATTTCAAGGCTTGGTTCTAAGTGTATATTATTTGACAAGAAGCAAAGATATAATATGGAGATGAAGAGAAGATGGGGAGAAGGAGGCCTCACAAATTTTGGTTTGGACCTATCTTCTTTCTCTCTTTTCACTCAAATGTGGTGATCACTCTATTCTGGTATGATTTCTGCAGAGCTTTGGCTCTCTCAAACAAATTTCTCCCCCTGAAATGATCAACAAGGGTCTCAATTTATAAGGACTTAGGGTGCCCATAGTAGCCGTACGGATAGGGATCTCCCGCTTCCAAACCATCCGTACGGCTCAGCCTGGCGAGCTTCTGGATTTTTCCAAGTTTAATTCCAGAGCAGTCCTGGGATTTTATGTTTATCTTAGTGAGGTCCCAGCCTATCAGTTTATTCCTGAATGGTGCAAAGAATTCCTCTAAGTTGGTCAATTTCAGATTGGGGTACTTACAGAGCCCCTCGGCAATGTTGCTTTGAAAAAGCGGGGTTGTCGATAAAAATAAGCATCCCAATCTGATGGGAGGACGGCTTGACCGATTTTTGGTTTGTATGGCTGGACCTAGGGGTATAGGATTCCTACGTATCCCGTTTGCGGGGAATCAAGCCTAACGTAGTTCGGGGAGGGGTGGGAGATTTTAAGGCTACTCAAACCTAAGGGCTAGGTGGATATCTGTTATCCGCTCCTAGGGGAACTGGCGTGGCTCTCGGCGGGTCAGAGGCGGGATATAGTCAACTTGGCTTTATGGAGAGGGTTGACTTACACGAAATGGGCGTGACTCTGGGCGGGTCAGAGGCGGGACATAGTCAACTTGGCTCTATGGAGAGGGTTGACTTACACGAAATGGGTGTGACTCTTGGCGGGTCAGAGGCGGGACATGGTCAACTTGGCTCTATGGAGAGGGTTGACTTACACGAAATGGGCGTGACTCTCGGCGGGACATGGTCAACTTGGCTCTATGGAGAGGGTTGACTTACACGAAATGGGCGTGACTCTCGGCGGGTCAGAGGCCGGACATGGTCAACTTGGCTCTATGGAGAGGGTTGACTTACACGAAATGTGCGTGACTCTCGGCGGTCAGAGGCGGGACATCGTCAACTTGGCTCTATGGAGAGGGTTGACTTACAAGGAACGGGCATGACACTCGGCGGTCAGAGGCGGGACTTGGTCAACCTGGCTCTATGGAGAGGGTCGACTAAATGATGGTCTTACGTCATTTAGGATTGCTGGGACAAAGGTTTTCTTAACCTAAAATGGCCACTCTGGGGGACTAAGGTTTTCTTAACCTAAAATGACCACTCTAGGGGACTAAGGTTTTCTTATCCTCAAACGACCACTCTGGGGGACTAAGGTTTAGCTTGGGTCAACTCCATCTTTGGGGAGTTTGAGGGGAAAACTGGTCTTACGTCCCATTAAGGACGGCCGGGACAGAGGCTTGAACCTAAAATGACCACTCTGGGTCAAGGTTAGCTTGGGTCAACTCCACCTTTGGGGAGTTTGACAAAAAAACTGGTCTTACGTCCCATTAAGGACGGCCGGGGACAAGGGTCTCAACCCATAATGACTATTCTGAGTCAAGGTTTGACTTGGGTCAACTCCACCTTTGGGGAGTTTGAGGGGGAAACTGGTCTTACGTCCCACTAAGGACGGCCGGGGACAAGGGGCTCAACCTATAATGACTATTCTGAGTCAAGGTTTGACTTGGGTCAACTCCACCTTTGGGGAGTTTGACAGGAAAACTGGTCTTACGTCCCACTAAGGACGGCCAGGGACAAGGGTCTCAACCTATAATGACTATTCTGAGTCAATGTTTGACTTGGGTCAACTCCACCTTTGGGGAGTTTGACTGGAAAACTGGTCTTATGTCCCACTAAGGACGACCAGGACAAAGGCTTCAACCTATAATGACCACTCTGAGTCAAGGCTCGGCTTGGTCAACACTACTCTACGGGATGGTTGACACATTTTCTTGACACCGGGGAGAGCCTAGGGGCGACCCTTGAGACACATTGTGGACGAAGAGGTCAAGACTTTGGGAAAATCATTTTGAGGGGAGATCAAAATCATTTTGCTTGAAACATGGTCTTTGATAAATGATGCCAAAAGGGAAAATTTTGGAAATGCTTATTTCTAAAGGCAAATCTTTTAACAATTTTATTTTAACTTAACCGTGAGGTTTGTTATGCATAAAGTCCTTTGGATTTTGTCCATTTTGTTGAGAAGTAACTGATGGTAGGAAATTTGCTCGTCACTGTTGTGGGGGATAGCCCCAATGTCATCTTTGCCGTTGATGTGGAGGTATCCCCATATCCTTGTTGTTGTTGATTTCGGGGTAGCCCCATGCCCTTGTTGTCGTTGATGTTGGGGCAGCCCCATCTTTTGACCTTTGAAGTGAGGTTAGGAACCCATCCCTTTTTTCATGACGCACCCTTTCTTTTGCCTAGGCCGCCCTTTCGGGTTTTCAACCTAGCGGGTATCTATTTTGCGTCTTTTATGGCACACCCTGTTTTTTGCCTAGGCCGCCCTTACGGGTTTTCAACCTAACGGGCTACTTTTTTTTTATGAGTGATCCAGCCGATTCGATAGAACGGGGACTTAAGGTAATTTTTTTGGAGGAAACATGCAAGGGAATTTTATTTAGGAGAGAGTCCCTTTATGTTGGTGGGCTCTTTGAGCAATGTATCATGAAATGGGAGGAAGCCCTTTCTTGACAGAATACAAGTTAGCTCTTTCCTAAGATGTAGAGGAGAAGACTTGTCGAGATATTTGAAATTTGCCTTAGTTAATATTATCAAAATGGTTGCTTGAATGGACCATGTTTATTATTAAGTCTAGATTATAACAAGCAATTAGCCTTAACATGCATAAATGTTGTGATCAATTGAGATTAAGATTCGATCAATGGCAAGATCGGAATAAGGTTTTTCTGGGAAGTCGGTCATTGATGGGACCGTGGGAAGAAAACTTGGTCATTTTGAGAGGACCATAGTTTGATGCTTTTGTTTCATGCTATGACCGGACCCAAAGGTTTCCTACGTTCCCCTCAGTTTGAGGAGCTCAGGTCGCCGTAGTTCGGCCATATTCTGTCTTTTGTTGAAATTGGTGTCCTTTTGAAAGATGTTGTTGCTTTGCTGATGTAGATCGCTTTGCCTTGTGGTGAACTCCTTGGGATGGACGTCTTGGGGTGAACCCTCTTTGGTGAGCTTTTGAGGCAAACTTCCTCTTCGCGTATATTCATTTCCTTTCCTTCTTTCCATACATTCATTTCTTTTCTCTCCTTTCATTTTTTTTTAGAGAGGGGGGAAACATTAGCCCCAACTTGGACATTCGCTCATCTATAGCCCCTTGGTGGAATGTCTGTCACTTCTCGCTTTGACTTTGAAGCTTCGGGAAGTCCTTTGCTTGGTTGCGCACGTGCGATCACGGTCGAATCTTGGTGGTTGAGCAACAACATCCTTTCCTTTTCATTGTCTCGGGATGCCTTTGATGTGCATCCAGAATTTGTATCGGAAAGGTGTATCGAGTTGTGTATCAGGGATGTGTATCGGGGAAGGCTTGCCATTAACGGTTTCTTCATGCCAATTGATCACAACATTTATTCACATCAAGATTAATTGTTTGCATTTAGCATTTTTCATTTGTGTTAGGTCCATTCGTCCTTAATGAGTCGTCATTGACTAGTATGCTTAGAAGTCAATTCGTCATTTTAGGGACGTAGCAATCAGTTGATAATAACAAGTAAGGCAATTTCAAGAGTAAATGTATATTGCAAATAATGTCTCAAGTCTAGAGAGAAAACAAGTAAAATGACTCTTTTATTTAGATAACTTTATACATACATGTCCCAAGTGTGGACCTTTGTAAAAATAAAAAGACACAGTCCAAGACGGACTTTGGTGAAAGTCTAGATCCTACGAGGCTGGAAGACCCATTTTTTTTAGGGATGGGCTCCAATGAAACACGATGATCCATTTTCTTCCTCAATTGTTGGAGGGGTTGTCGGTGGCATATTCCATGTCTTCCACGGGGAACTCGGGTTCCATGTCGTCGGGAAAGATGTCGCGAGGTCACCATTTGGCTTGGCGTTGTAATTGTCGGATTTGTCTGCTCATGAGTGGGGAGTTTGCTTTGGCCATCTCCTTTTGGTGATTTCCTTTCAAGGTGCGTAGCCTTCTTGTGTGGCACTCGACAAAGGTACGGGTCTCCATTTGTAGCCGCTTTTGGGGTTCCGAAGCACGGGATTCTCCTTGTAGACAGTGTCCCAACCTTTTGATCTTCTTGCTCATGTGGACGGTTGTCTCGGACGTCAATTCAGATGTGGGGTCTTTGGTCAATTTTTCCAATGGACATAACCGCGAAGGACTTTAGTATATTAAACCTCAAGGTGAAATTATAACCATGATTTGAAAAGAACGCTTCATTAGCGGATTAGCCTTTTATGAAAAACTTTATCTCCATTTATTTTAAGAAAACCCCCTTTTTTCTTTTTTTTTTTGAAAGACTCACACACATTTTTTATGTAAACTTTTGACATGACAATAATAATAATAATCTTATTAAGAAAACTGACAATGGATTCATAATGGTCACCACATAGCATCAACCGGGGAGTCAAGACTCTAACTAAACCTAACTGACATCTTAACTGATTTTTCCTAAAGGCTTATAACACATTCTAACAAAAACAGACTCTTTCTAAGGGGGGGTTGATGGGAGAAGTTTTGACATTCCGCTTCTGACCATAGCTGTAGCTTCATTTCCAATTTCCCAACCGGGGGCATTCAAGCTTTCCTTCCGTGATTAATTTCCGGATGATGCATTTCACAGCTGCGCAATCATCGGTATTATGCCCATGGTAATTGTGAAAGGCACACCTCTTGGTGGTGTTGCGGCGTTTCTCAGGATTCTTTGGCCGGAAATCTTCGAGGGGCCTCATGAGACCTTGTTTAACCAATCCCTCAAACATTTTGCTTACGGGCATTTCAAAATCCTCAAACTTTGTGATACGGGGCTCGGCTTGGCATTTGGCTTTTCTTTCATCATTGACCAGAGCGTGGCGGGGACAAGAATCACCGTCTCTCAATGCAAATGGGTGCTCATTGAGTGTCTTTTTGAAATTAGCTTCCATTCGCTTTCTCTTTCCCAATAGATGATGATTGAGAGGATTTTGCGGAGGAACGGGGGCGTAGGCATACCCACAACCTTGGTTGCTTGCAGGAACATACATCGTAGGCATGCAAGGAGCTCGTGGTCCAAAAGGTCTTGGATCGTAGAAATGATACGGGTCACCCCAAAATCTTATTGGGAAATATGGTGGAGGCAAGTTGGCGGCGACCGGTCGGGTATCAATATATGGTTTAAAGAGTGACTGAGCACTGGTGACTTGGTTGATAGCATTAAACCGAGAAGGGATACGATTGGGAAGGTATTATGAGCATGATGCTCGAGGCGTATCCGGTATGGACAGTGGTTTGCGGGCCTTTTGAGTGGATTGTGTTTGGGGTTTTATAGGAGGCGTCCCATGGGAGATATTGGTTTTGGGATGAGGCGGAGCGAGGAGGACTTGAGCGAGAGGCTCGTTTTGAATGACGGTGTGTTGGGGCGAAGACATGGGGGTCTCAGGATTTTTGTAAGATGGAGGGGACAATCTTTGGTTGCAATGCAGAGGTTGGGTAGCTTCCACCTTTTCATTGTGGTTGGTCACTTTGGTGGAGGGCCCATCAGTTTGAAATAGGGTTACATCACCCTTTTGTCCCATCGACTCATCAAACAGGCTCTGCGTCTCTTCATGGCTCTTTGTGATGACTTCTTCTTTATCCCCGTAGGCCTCTTGGAGCAACTCTTCTTTCGTTGGGATATCCGGATTGTCTGCAACGTCATTTCCCAAGCTACCATCCATTGAAGCGGTCTTTCCGAGGTACTGGGTTGGAGAAGTTACGGTGACCGGGGGACTCTCTGATTCCACACGCACTAGGCGGTGACATGATGCTCTCTTCCACTTCATTTGAGCATACGGGGAAGAAAAAGGGTAGTTTAGGCTCGGGTAAACATTGGGTGAATGCTCATGCTACTAATGGGACAGGAACGTTATGCTTAGACCTATGGGGCGGAAGATGGACGGGGTTGAATGGGATCTCGAATCCATCCAAGATTCAAGCGGGGCCCTACTTTCAAGGTTGTAACGGAATTCTTGAAGGATAATGGGGATCCATCCAAAGACTTGATAGGCTTCTTGGAGGATAACGGGGATCCATCCAAAGACTTAACGGGTTCCTAGGGGACTATGCCTAAGGATTTAACAGAAGTATTGGAGGATAACGGGAGTCCATCCAAAGATTGACGGGTGTCTCAGAGATCTTCCAAGGGTATGACGGATGCTTAGGGGACTATTCCTAAGGACTTGACTGGCTTCTTGGAGGATAATGGGGATCCATCCAAGGATTTGACTAACTTCTCGGAGGATAACAGGGACCCATCCAAGGACTTGATTGACCTTCCTAGGGGACTATTCCTAGGGATTTAGCGGGAATCTCAACGGGGACCTAGGAGGGTAACGGGGATCCATCCTAAGACTTGACTGATAACGGGGATACGTCCAAAGGCTTGGCTGGCCTTTTGGAGGATAACGGGGATCCATCCAAGGCTTTGATCGACTTCCTAAGGGACTAATCATTGGGGCTTAACGGAGATCTTGGAGGATAACGGCGATCCGTCCGAAGACTGAACGACATGATGCTTGTTAACGAAATAATGCAATGTGTCAAAGACAAGAAGCAAAAAACGGAGCAAATTCAAGCAACGTGCAATTAATTATCCGTTCAAGTTTACTTAAAACGCATTTTTATTCCTAAATGGTTGGAAAAGATTTCTCTTCTTCTTTTTTTTGGCAACTATTCTAAAACCTGGATCAATGGAGGTCATCAATATGCCTATAAGCCCCTCGTTTTTCACCTGTATTGCACGCTCCCAATGACGGACTATCCCGGGCGAGGGTCCTATAGGGCACGCGGCTTCCACTGACCAAAAGAACCAAACCTAGGGTCTAGTGCATCACAAAGTTCCAATGCGTGGGCCATTCTTATCATAGTTAAGCCCCAGTTAAGGTTAAGATTGACTTAACGCTCCAACAAAATTCCGGCATGACCTCATTTTAATGAGGGATCTCGGGCCTTAGCCTTGGGCTTAAAGATGATTAGGATGGGTCAAGAATTTGAGCTTAATGACGCGGTGTCAACCTATCCCTAATACATGACTTTGGTTAATTATGGTTAACATTAACGCATAAGTCAAGGACCGGGTCAAAGATGACCTTGGTCACACTTGCTTTCATAAGGAGTCGTGACTCGGGCGTTATCTTGGCCATAATTAACTTTGGACACGTATTAGGGACGTGATGACGTGAGCTAGACCAAAAAACAACCATGGTCATGGTATTTGTGTGTCACGGACAATGTTTGGTTGACTCGGCTCGGAAGGGGAGGTGGAATGGACCCGTGCACGTGAGAAGGGCACAAGAGCACCAATCAAGCTGCATCGTGGCATCCATCCCGGGTTTAAAGGGTTTTTTGGAACGTGCACAAGGTCAAGTGCGCGTTGTGTGAAGCCTTCCATGTTCCCTTTTGAGTCAAAATAGAAATTTTCAATTTTTTTTTAATATCATGAACAATGTATGAACAATATATGAACAAGTATAATAAACAAGTAAGATGGACAAGTATTTTTTAGAAGCAAGTAAACAAACATATCAATAAGCAAGAATCAAAATTTGTACATGAAAAGGTCTTGCACATCCAAAGGTTTTTGAAACCAAAACTTTACAACAAGAACAACAACCTTTTGAAAACCATTTGTACAAAAAGGTTGTGCACAACAAAAGAATTTGAGAAACCAAAATTTTTACAAAAGGGGTAAGGCACAATGAGGCTTTGAAAACCCAATTTTATGTCCAAAAGATTAGTGCATTACCAAGCTTTGAAAATCCATTTTTGGCTAAGAAAATGAGGGTAAATGTGCACAAACAAGGCTGTAAATTAGAACCTGGACGAGAAGAAACAAGGGGACCATCAGAATGTTTCTGCCCTGCACAAAACTGTTAACTTGAAACATTCTGTGGGCCCGGTAAAAAACAGTCGTACGGCTAGGGCTGGAGTTCCATTATTTTTTGCAAATTTTCAGCTTCTGATCATTAAGCCCCAGTTTATTGCATTTCCAGAACAGTTTCACTCCCAGAAATCAAAACAGAAACATAAAACACACACAAAAATATGCACAAAGTCAAACAAACGGGGACGGGAGTTTGACCCACACAAAAGTGTTCCCTAAGCTTCTAAAAAGAAGTTTGCAAACACTTTATTCCCCAGCGGAGTCACCACTGTGAGATACCCGCGGGAAAAACGAATAGTTCCCTCGAGAATCAAACACGGTACTTTAACGGAAAACGGAGTCGCCACGTTAGTTTAACTTTAAACCCAAACTTAACAAAAAATGGTTAGAGACAAAGGATTCGGAGGTCAGGTTACGCTTTGGGAAGAACTCAACTGGTAGTTCACCCAAAGCGCCTCAGAAGAAACCGAGTCTCCCTAAAATTTGTTAAAATTGTGCAAGTGTGTGTGTGTGTGTGTGTGTGTTCTTGAAAATGGGAGAAACTGACTGTAACAGAAAACAGTTAAATATTTGACAAAAAGGGTTATTTTGTAAGCATTCTGGATAAGGGGGGACTAGACTGGAAATGTGCCCCTTGGACAAAGTAGCCGTACTGCTAAGGAGGGTCTTCCTGGGAATTTTAACAGATTCTCAGGAAATCAGTCCAGTTCCAGGCAGAAACAGAGCATTCTACTGGAAACTGGACTGTTTGATCATTTTCAGCTATTTTCTTGCAATAAAACATTAATTAAATCATCCCTATGCCATTGATCACTAGATTATACACCAAAACAAGGATTTTTGGTGTGATCAAGGTAATCATTGGGGAATAATTGAGAAAAGGTGATGGTCATGGCTTTTGAGCCAAGATCA
Source organism: Campanula takesimana (assembly GCA_026119855.1). NCBI lineage: Eukaryota > Viridiplantae > Streptophyta > Magnoliopsida > Asterales > Campanulaceae > Campanula > Campanula takesimana. The sequence continues at coordinate 1,377,856 of JAOWBW010000201.1, forward strand.
CCATTTGGGTGGTTAAAGATGGAAATTTTAACATCCAAATGGATGATTCTTCCAAGGAAGAGTATTGAGACATCCAAAAATCAACCTTTGATGGGTAAAGATTGAATCTTTATCATCAAGGGGACATTTTGAGGTTGACTCATGGTTTGGATGATTAAGATTGCAACTTTATCACCCAAACTTGATCATTCCCTCATTTATTCAACATAAGTGCAAAGACTTTAAAGTAAATGATACAAATTTAAAGACATAATGTAAAGGTGCATAAATGTAAAGACAATGTATTAAAGATGCATAAATCATAACAATCCTTAAGCTATCCTATGGTTTGTAACCCATAATCATGCATAGAACATGAAGGGCACCATGGATTTCAAGGCTTGGTTCCAAGTGTATATTATTTGACAAGAAAAGATATAATATGAAGATGAAGAGAAGATGGGGAGAAGGAGGCCTCACCAATTTTGGTTTGGACCTATCTTCTTTCTCTCTTTTCACTCAAATGTGGTGATCACTCTATTCTGGTATGATTTCTGCAGAGCTTTGGCTCTCTCAAACAAATTTCTCCCCCCTGAAATGATCAGCAAGGGTCTCAATTTATAAGGACTGAGGGTACCCATAGTAGCCGTACGGCTAGGGATCTCCCGCGTCCAAACCATCCGTACGGCTCAGCCTGGCGAGCTTCTGGATTTTTCCAAGTTTAATTCTAGAGCAGTCCTGGGATTTTATGTTTATCTTAGTGAGGTCCCAGCCTATCAGTTTATCCCTGAATGGTGATAAGAATTTCTCTAAGTTGGTCAATTTCAGATTGGGGTACTTACAACATCACCACAAACAAACATCACAAGCCTAATATCCTTTATGAAAATTAAAAATGACTCAAAATAATAAAAATCTTTTTGAAGGGTGACACTATTTACACTCTCCTATAAACCCACAAACTCAGAGAGATCCATGAAGGATGACGCGACAAAAAAATAAAATGAAAGCAAAATAAAGGTTACCTCGTTGGGTTCCCTCCCAATTAGCGCATTTGTTTAACGTCGTTAGCCCGACGGTGACCCCATTTTTATTTGGGGTGGAGATTGGCCACATTGACTCTGCCTTTCGCTTTTCTGCCTTTGGCCCACCTTAAGTGTTCTCTTGCATGAATGCCCACAATTGCCCACACATAAAATCCATTTTTAATTAATTCTGAGAGAACCCATGGGATCTTTGAGGCTCCCATGTGCTTTTTCTTTTTCACTTTTGGGCTCTTTTCCTTCTTATTAGTACCTGTAGAACACGAAGAAGCAAGAGGGGTACAAGATTTTCTATGAGGCGCTGACTTCTCATTGAAGTGGCCTAGGGGGTGAAACGGGCCATCACTAGAATGGTGTTCGTCGGCCTTATGGGATATGGCCATGACATGAACATCTGCATTATCCCTAGTTTTCTCACCGCCATTCAACACACTCTCCAATTTCCCGATATCACTCTCATGCCCTACGTGCTCATGTACACACTGACCTACCTCATCCATAAAATTACATGAGTCCTCATCAGTCAAAGGATGTTTCATAATGTCATGCACATGGATCTCTAAATGTTCATTAGCCATACACATTGATAATGTCCCATTCCCCACATTAATTATGGTGTTGGTGGTCGCCATGAATGGTCGCCCAAGCAATATAGGAGATTCACGGTGATCGCCAACATTTTTAACAGTTTCAAGAACAATAAAATCTACAAGGATAATCAACTTACCGACTTGAACTAAAACATCCTCCACAATACCCAACGGTCGTCTAAGGGAACGATCAGCAAGTTGAAGGGTTAATGTAGTGGGTTTTAGCTCAGGCAAACCTAACTCAAGATACATGTGATATGGAAATAAATTGATGCTAGCACCAAGATCTAACATCGGCTTCACCTTGGTAGAATCCCCTAAAGTAATGGACATTGTGAAACTTCCGGGGTCCTTTTGTTTAGGTGGGAGGTCTTGTCGAACCGCAGCACTAGCACTCTCTCCCATGATAAATTTCTCTTCTTTCCCATACTTAGGTTTCCTGGAGTTAATTTCTTTGAAAAACATGGCATAAGCAGGGATATTTTTATCACATTCAATAACGGGAGATTAATATTAACTTTTGAAAACAAATTATATAGCTCCGACATTTGTTTATTCAACTTGTGCCTCATAAAACGTCCAGGAAATGGTATATGAGGTACATATGGCTTGGAAGTGGGAAACTCAGTATTAGAAGTTTCTCCCATTCCATTTGTACCTTTATCAACAACGTTACTATCAAGAATCTCAACAGCAGGAGAAGACGTAGAAACAGGAAGTACCTCATTATTTACCTGATTGCCATTATGTAGGACGGTAATGGCCATGGCTTGCTACCCTTGACTTGGAAAAGTTCATGTCTTATGTCCTTGTTGGCCTTCAGCTAGTTGACCAATTTGGGTCTTCAGCTAGTGAATTCGTCCACACCACTCAACTCATATACTCCCCTAGGTTTTCCTCTAGAGCCTTTTTCTTGAGAATTGGCCCCTAACATCTCAAATAATTCCTGAGTTTTGGCAACAGTTTTAGCTCCTAGAAAGCCACCTGCTGCGTTGTCAACCATAGCTTGGTCAACTGCACTCAACCCACCATAAAATGTTTGATGTAAAAGGGCATTGGGAAATGCATGATGGGGACACTGCACTTGCAACATTTTAAACCTATCCCATGCCTCATGAAATGGCTCACCTTGATCTTGAGTAAACCCTATGATTTTCTGTCTAAAGGTGGCCAAAGTGGCATGTGGGAAGATTTTTTTAAGAAAAGAATCATGCAACCCATCCCATGTAGTAATGCTCCTAGCAGGAAGTAACATTAGCCAGGTTTTAGCTGCCCCTTGAAGAGCAAAAGGAAAATATTTTAGCCGTAATTGTTCGTCAGTAACCCCCTCCTTCACCGGAAATCCCGACACAATCATCATATACTCTCTCAAAAAGTTCAAAGAATCTTCAGCGGGAAGACCCTGGAACTTAGGGAGATGACTAAAGTAATGCCCCTTCGCCTCATAGGTCTTAGCTGCATCAGTCAAGACAATGCACGACACCGATGTGTCGACTTTGGGCCTAGCATACTCTTTCATTAATGGATTTTCCATCGCTACTTCAATTTCTTCTCCCTCGGTGGAAGAAGTTTCTAATTCACTTAAAACTACCTCTGCCTCGGTGACAGAGACTTCAGATTACGACTCAGACTCACTAATAGAGGGAATGCCTCTATAAAGTCTATTAATATTATCGTTCAAAGGGACCAACTCGGGATCCAATGAACGTCTAACAAACATACACCGATTAAATATTGAAATCACAACAAGTCCCCGGCAACGGCGCCAAAAACTTGATGAGAAAAATCTCACTGTAATAAAAATCTTGCAAGTGTACAAGTGCCGAAGCAGCAGTATACAAAAGTAAGGGTCGAACCACAGAGACTTGTGGATAAACAAGTTGATTTAATTCGTGCAAAAGTAACCAAGGGCGTTTTTTTATTTGACTTGATTTTATTAACTAAAGACTGAAATTAAATACTAAATTAATAAAACAATGATCAACTGGCAACGATGTAAATAGATTAAAGAGATTCACGGGTTGGATTTCACACTATCATCATTCTGTGTTATTTTAAAATAAAGTTACTGATTCCATTCCAAGGTTCGTTCACTTCTTGTAAAGATTGGGACGGTGAGGGGGCCGGATTGCAATCTGTTTCTCTCTAGCTAATTACACTTCGCAAATCAATTCCATGTAATTGTTTAAAGAGTTATTACGTTCTAAAGAACAGATAAACCTACACCCACTTGATTTCTATCACGGCATCAAATAGATATATTAATCAAAGCATTGGTCTACGCTTTAATCCCCAAACCAATGGCGGAGTTAAAACTCTGAATTGTTAAAAAGGTCAATAATGACTAGTTCAATTATTGAAACCCTAGAAACTTGATTAAAATACTTTGAACAACTAGAATGAAATCAATATGAATAAAAACGTTTATAACATAGAACTAGATAGTGTTTTACATCCAACTCATGAATTAAGAAATTAGCTACTCATATTCAACATAATGAACACAAGTAATAAAATTAAGAACATAAAACCTGGATCTTGAATCTTGAAAAGAAAATACTTCAATCTCGTTTACACCCTTGAAAACTAATTAAAACCTAAGAATAAAGCATAAAAACTCAGTTCTAAAACCTAACCTATTTTATACATAAAAGAGAAGTCCCAATTAGAAGAGAAATCAATAAAATATCAGAAATTAAGTAAATCCCGTAATTCTGGTGGCACACCGAGCGGGCGCCTGGTCATAACCAGGCGGGCGCCTGAAGTAGGCAGAGAATCCATCCGTTTGAGAAAATAATGAAAGCGGGCGCTTGATCATGGGCAGGCGGGTGCTCGCTCCTGGTTCCAGCTTTTCTTCTTTTCTTCCTTCTTGACTTTGACTGCGTTGACCTTGACTTCGTCTCCGACCTTGACCCTTGACTTTGACTTGGTAATCATGATCTTCAACCCTTTAAACCTCTAGGACTTTGCAGTACACCAAAATACACTAAAAAGTGTCTCAAAATACACAAATTCTCACAAAGTTCCTTAAACAAAGATAGACTAATAATTACATTAAATATATTCTAAATTACTTCAAAAGTCACTAAAACATAATACGAAAATGTAGAGATAATACAGATGAAAACCGATCCATCAAAACTTCGTGGACATTTTTACAACTTCCAGGTCATTCTCCCCATTATATTTAATCACGAAGGCAGAATCAGAAAACCCTAAATAGACTTGGCTCATTCACACGAAATATGTGTATTATTAGAGAACACGTGATACGGTCGACGCGAAGGTGTCTCCCCCTAGTCCCCGACGGTGACCGAGCAACGAGACTGTCCGGCGGTAGAATCGGGCTCTAGCTAAATGATTTCTGGAAAAGCCTATGAAACTCATGTTACTGTTGGTCACTATAAAACCCTTTTTTTTTTTTTTTTTTTTTTTTTTTGAAGCATGGTCACTATAAAACTTAACCTTTTTTTTTTTTTTTTGAAGCAACGTGACATATTTTTTAAAAATTATAGAAATTATTGACAAAACTCCAATTGAATAGACCATAATATCTGGCTTCATCTCTTTCGGTGGGTTAAAAGAAAAGATTACGTTGTCCTTCATATAGTATTAGTTACAAGGTCACTTGTGATCATAAACAGCAACTATATATGTACATATGGATATACTTATATATAGTATGTGTATATATTATTGTACATGTGATTGTTATGATTACATTTGATACGTACAACTATATATTTACATATGTATATACTTATATAAGAGCTTGAATCTCTTAAATGGAGGGTACCCCTTGCATCAATATCGTCAAACGTTGTAGCACTCAACAACTAAATATGGAAGTCCCAATTTTATCATTCAAAGTTACACGTGGCCAACCGGAGTTAATCGCTCCGGCGAAACCAACCCCAAGAGAATTCAAACTCCTCTCCGATATAGATGACCAGGATAGTTTCCGTTGTCATATCATCCCAATCATCCAATTTTATCGTAATCATAATAAGGATGGACGAAACCCGGTTTCGGTGATTCGGGAAGCGATTTCGAACGTGCTTGTTTATTATTACCCGTTTGCCGGTCGGCTCAAGGAAGTGGCCGGGGGGTCGAGGAAGTTGCTGGTGGACTGTACCGGGGAAGGGATTTTTTTTATTGAAGCTGATGCTGATGTGAGTCTTAAGGAATTTGGAGATGCTCTTCACCCTCCTTTTCCTTGCTTTGAGGAACTTCTCTTTGATGTTCCTTGTTCATCTGGGATCCTACATTCCCCGTTGCTTTTTGTTCAGGTAATAGTTTCTTTTTGTGCAATCATTGTAAGATGTGAAATTTGAGTGTCAAATTTTATTTAGTTACTATTCAAAAAGAGTTTATTATGGGTTTATTATTGATTTAGCAACCAATAAGCCTCATCACTTGTAAACAACCAATAAACTTCTAAGCATAAGAAAATGTCAGTTTTTCATAAGACAGGCTCACTATTCTAACATATTTACGATTAAAAAAAGAGTTTATTATGACCTGATTTAGCAATGTCTACGATTACCTAGCCATGGTTTATTATGGTGAACGACAAATTAGGGTAACGTACTATTGAATTTGTTGCAAATAATGGAACATACAAAGAAATTACATCTTCTCGTTTCATATTATGGAACGCATCTTAACGACGTTAAAAAGATAACTAAAATGTCAACAAAATAAGATAAAAACTAACACCCGTTAAATGCATTTAACATTTGTTAGCGTTAAAACTAATGGTTTACTAGTCTTCTTCCTCACTCATTACACTCCTTAGTTCACCACCCACCACTCGCCACACTAGTCCGCCCCACCACCAGTCCACCCCACCACCATTGATGCCCTCATCACCATCACCAGTCACCACCACTGCAACCATTGCAGCCACCATTACAACCACCAAGACCAAAACCAAAACAAAATTAACACAAACAATCAATCCAGATCTCTCCTGTTGAAGCCCCAAATTTGGGTTAACAACTGTTTGATGATACCAGCAATCGACCCTGCAAGATCCCACCATTGTTCATTATACCCAGCAACCAAGCATAGATTTTGGGTTCCAATTGAAGCCCCAAATTCAAAAATTGAAACCCTGGTAGCAACCAAACAGAGATCTCGAATATGGGTTTCAATTTTCGAATTTGGGTCTACAATTTTTCGAAATGGGGGTCCAATTCGGGTAGAGATTCTTTGTCTTTCAATTGAGGTAGAGATTTTTCGAGATTTGGGGCTTCAATTTCTACAAACACTGTTGAACTCCTCCGCCCAGGTAGAAATTTTTTGTGTTTGAATTCGAGTTTAAGTTTGGGTTAGATTTTTTAGTTTGATTTTGAAATTGGGTTCAAAATATGTGCTCATCCATGGTTTGAGATTGCAAAAATACAAGGTAGAGATGAAAGAGTTGTTACTTATATAACGGTTGTTAATTTATTTAATGAGTTGGTTAGTTTCGTTAATGAAATTTAATGTCATCCAACTTGGTTACCTTATTTGCAACGAGACTCAAAAGTACATTACTTTATGTTGTCAATTCATAGTATCTTACCTTTGGTGCAACCGAAGGCATAGTACGTCACATGTTCTTGTAATTATTCCGTTTATTATTATTTAAATTGATACATGAACAGGTGACGCGACTGTTATGTGGAGGATTCATATTAGCAATCCGAGTGAATCACATAATGAGTGACGTACAGGGGATATTACAGTTCATGAATGCGATTGGAGAAATGGCAAGAGGAGCTCCCGCACCTTCCATTTTACCAGTATGGCAAAGGGAGTTGCTGCTTGCAAGAAACCCTCCGAGGATTACTTGCATTCACCGTGAGTATGACCAAGAACCTGATACCTCGACGACAATCATCTCCTTAGACGACATGGCCGGTCGCTCTTTCTTCTTTGGGCCAACCAATATCTCTGCCTTGCGCACTCTTCTCCCACCAAATCTAAAAGATAAATGTTCCACATTCGATATCTTAACAGCCTGCCTTTGGCGTTGTCGCACTATTGCAATTCAAGCGGACCCAGCTGAGGAAGTGCGCGTTATTTGCACAGTAAATGCACGAAATAAATTCAACCCTCCCCTTCCTGAAGGATACTATGGAAATGTTATTGCCTTTCCAGTAGCTTTGTCAACTGCTGAGAAGCTATGCCGAAACCCATTAGGATACGCTGTTGAGCTGGTGAGGAAAGCAAAGTCTAATGTTAATGAGGAATATATGCGATCACTGGCAGACTTGATGGTTACCAAAGGACGACCTCACTTCACAGCTGCGCGGAGTTTCCTTGTTACAGATGTCACTCGAGCTGGATTCGCAGATGTAGAACTTGGTTGGGGAAAGCCAGTTTATGGAGGATTTGCGAAGTACATGGGTGGCGTTATTCCAGGTATTAGCATCATTTATATACCCTTTACGAATGTGAAAGGCGAGAAAGGAATCATGATTCATATTTTCTTGCCACCACCAACAATGGAACGGTTTGCTATCGAGCTTGATGCCATGTTAAACAAAGATGCGAATGGCCACCAAGATCACAAGAGCAACACCACTTCCATTATGTCCTCTCTCTAAATTTTTTGTTTTCCTTTATTTTATTTGTTGAATAATATGTAATTGGGTTGTGACTTGTGTGATATATAAATAAGGCCGTATATTTGGTGCAAGTTTTGCAATAAGTTCTTAATGTTAGAGTCAATTATCTTATATCGGGAATTAACTAGCCATGCATTGACTATATAAATATCTGGCCCACGATGTTGCTCCGCGCCACCCGTGACAAGTCCACGTTGTAAGCCTTGGCAAAGCCCGGCTACACGTGAGGATTCCCGATGTGGGGAGTTGCCTTGGATCTTTATATAGTCATCGCTTGGCTAGTTAATTCCTGATGTGGGATAATTGTCTCTAACACTTAAGAAATCTCTTGATCTGAACTTGTGTTTCATATAGATCGATGTGCTGATAGAGATGATTTAAGATTCTGGCTTACAACTAAATCTGTCCTCTACGGGTACTAAATCAGAAAACTTGTTGAAATCTACTTGCATTTCTTCATCACATAAATAACAATTGATTTGCCAACACTACCCCTCAAGCTGGAAGCCTAATTTGTTGCTGGTGTGGTGGCCGGCGCTTGCTAGGAAGATGGATGAGATCGGGATTTGTTTTTTATATTTAGCGATATTAGTATTTTTCTAGTTTGGCTATTCATTTTTACTAGTGGGTAACCCGTGCTCTGCACGGGTAACTAATTTGCTAATTTTTTTGCATTTTACTATTTTTACATTTTTATTTAATAAAGTAGCATAACAGTAGTTTTTAATATAAATATATTGTATATGAAAAATAATTTTTTAATTATAGTTAACTAAAATAGTAAACATAATCTTAACTAAAACCATTAATAGTAAAAATTAATCTATATAATAATATCAATAACTAATACTATTAATAATACTTATTAATATTTATAGTAACTATTATAATTAACTAATACTATTAATAATAATGTTAACCTATAACTACTATGATTAACTAATACTATTAATAGTAAAAATTAACATATATTATAACTGTTATAATTAACTAATACTATTAATAGTAATAGTTAATTTATAAAGTAACCATTATAGTTAACTTGTATAGTAACTATTATTGTTAATTATTCTATTAATAGTAATAGTTATATATTATAGTAACTATTATAGTTGACTAATACTATTAATAGTAATAGTTAACTACTATAGTAACTATTATAGTTAAGTAATACTATTAATAATAATAGTTAACTTGTATAGTAACTATTATAGTTAAGTAATACTATTAATAGTAATAGTCAACTTGTATAATAACTATTATAGTTAACTATTATTATTAATAGTAATAGTCAACTTGTATAGTAACTTTTATAGTTAACTAATACTATTAATAGTAATAGTTAACTTGTATAGTAACTATTATAGTTAACTATTACTATTAATAGTAATAGTTCACTCATATCATAACTATTATTATGAGCTAATAGTATTAGTTAATAATGAGAATATCAAAAGTCACACACATTTAGGATAGTGATGATGTGGCTTCACACAAATGAAGCTTTAACCTATGTTTGTCTATGTGTCAAAGCCATAGCCCTTCTCACCAACTTTAATATATATATATATATATATATATATATATAGATTTATTAATTTGCATTAAAACAGCAGCGAAAGAATTCATTGTTCAAAATCATCCTCGGTTAACTAACATGTGACTTTTTGCACGTGATAATTTAACGAGATTTTCTAACAAAATTCGTTAAATGCTAACAGAATGACAACATTGGACCCTAAATTGTAAATAGTAAAACATTTATATGCTGGCAACAAATTGTGTAGGCAATTTTTTTGGTTAAGCAATGACCTTGGCAACAAATTGATGACTGAATGAGTGAATGAGGGCATTGCGGTCAGCGCTTACTGAAAGCGGCTTGGCTACTTTAACGACCCATTGTCAAGCAATCAAGTTAGGAACCATACAAGATACTTACATTGCCAACAAGATCATCGCTTGCTATTCAAGATGCAGAGAAATACTCAGTGCCCATCAGTTGTTCGACGAAATTTCTCACCGGGACACCGTTTCTTGGAACACCCTGATCGCAGCTCATTTGACTGGTGCCAATTTCATGGTTGCCCATCAACTGTTCGAAGAAAGTCCTCACCGAGATACCGTCACTTGGAACACCCTGATTTCTGGTTATGTCAACTATGGAGATTTCGAGAGTGCTTGGGATGTTTTCAGATGTATGAGAAGATGCTCGTTTGCATTTGATGAGTACACTTTTGCGAGTATTTTGAAGGGTGTGGGTGCTTTCAAAGATTATCTCTTTGCTGGAAAATTAGTGCATTCGAATGTTGTTAAGATGGGATACTATGGAAATGTTTACTCGGCCAGTGCGCTTTTGGACATGTATGCCAAGTGTGGTTTAGTTGATGATGCACACAAGTGCTTTGAATTCATGCCTGTTCGTAATTCTGTTTCTTGGAATGCTCTGATTGCAGGTTACGTAGAAACCAATGACCGTGCCAATGTGTTTCGGGTATTCAGCTGCATGGCTGAAGATGGTGTGAGGTTTGATGATGGCACGTTTGCTCCCCTTTTTACGTTGCTTGATAGCCCTGAGTTTTACAGACTAGCAATGCAGCTCCATGGGGTTACGATAAAACATGGTTTGGCATTTCGGAACACTGTGCTCAATTCTACCATCAATGCTTATTCAGATTGTGGGTCCATTCGAGATGCAGAGGGAGCATTTGATTTTGGGGCTGGAGTTCGAGATGTTGTCACATGGAACTCCATGCTTGCGGCTTATTTAGAACATGATCAAGGAGCACTCGCGTTTAGGCTGTTCCTTGAGATGCAAACTCTTGGATTTGAGCCGGATATTTATACATATACTAGCATAATAAGTGCTTGTGATGAAGATACACATCATCAAGGGATATCCTTGCATGCCTTAGTTATCAAAAGGGGGTTGGACCATTTGAGTCCAGTTTCTAATTCACTAATGGCCATGTATCTTGGATCTAATGGCTCTAACATGGAAGGCGCAGTACGTATATTTGAGTCCATGGAGTTCAAGGACCGAGTATCTTGGAATTCGATTTTAACAGGATTCTCACAGTGTGGGTTTGGTGAGAATGCCTTGAGGGTATTTCAAGAAATGCGATTTGGGCTTACTGAGATAGACCACTATGCGTTGTCAGCTGTCCTTAGATCTTGTGCAGATTTGGCAACCCTACAATTGGGTCAACAGATTCACGTCTTGGCTCTAAAATCTGGATTCGAGTCTAATGAATTTGTTGCCAGCTCATTGATATTTATGTATTCCAAGTGTGGGATCATTGAGGATGCTAGAAAATCTTTTGAAGCAACTCTCAAAGACAGCTCAGTCACTTGGAACTCGCTCATGTTTGGATACGCACAACATGGCCAAGGCAAAATCGCACTTGACATCTTCTTTCAGATGAGGGAGAAAAAAGTGAAACCAGACCATATAACCTTTGTTGCAGTTTTGACTGCATGCAGCCACATTGGGTTGGTGGAAGAAGGTTACCACTTCCTAAACTTTATGGAATCTGAATATGGAGTTTGCCCTCGAATGGAACATTATGCTTGTGGGATTGACCTATTTGGACGTGCTGGCCGTATAAATGAGGCAAGAGCACTAGTTGAAGCCATGCCATTCCAACCGGATGCCATGGTGTGGAAAACACTGCTGGGTGCGTGTAGAATGTGTGGTGATATCGAATTGGCAACTGATGTGGGAAGGCGATTGCTTGAATTAGAGCCAGATGAGCACTGCACTTATGTTCTTCTGTCTGATATGTATGGACATCTTCGGAGGTGGGATGAAATAGCTTTGTTGAAGAGGGTGATGCGGGATAAGGGGGTAAAGAAGGTGCCTGGTTGGAGTTGGATTGAAGTTCATAATCAGGTTCACTCTTTTAATGCAGACGACAAGTCGCATGCTTGTTGCCAAGATATATACCAAATATTGGAGAATTTGATGCAGGAATTTTCAAATACTGAAAGTGGTAAGTGTATGGAAATTACGATGGATATCTAGCGAATAATTGTTTGGGAATGGAATATAAAATCTGATTAAGGAATTTTCAGCTTTCTGGATTGCTCAGGGCTAAAAAAAACAAAAAAAAAAACAAATTGATGACTGGCCTCGGAAAGATGCTGGTGCCTGATCATCATTTGATGCTGTTCTTATCATTTCTGATCAATTAATTGACCAAACAACTATAAGATCTGCCAGTACCTACTCCCTCTGTCCGTCTTTAATTTACAAAAATGAGTCTTGGCACAAGAATTTGTTGGAGTAGAAGACCAACCGGACTAGCGATCAAAGGCGATGGAAGAAATCAAGACAGCACACAGGCGAAGTGGGTGACCGCCCGGAATTATGGCGAGCGACCGCCCAGGACATCAGTCTTGGATAGAGCCACCGGGGACTAGGTTGGGCGACCGCACAGGCTGGAAGTGTGCGGCCGCACATAGTGTCGGGCAAACCTGGGTTGGCCAAAACTGCTTGATTTTAGGTTTCCTTCTTTGACTAGGATTTGGTCTTTATTCTAGGTTTGCTATATAAGCAGCGTTCCACCCCATAACTCATTGTAACTCCATATTTACATATTATAGTGCAAGATCCTGGCTTGGTAGTGCCCCCAGACGTAGTCAAAAATATTGACGAACTGGGTAAACAATTCTTTGTGTCTCTTTACTGTTTTTGCTTCTTTTATCGTTCTTGCTTGTTGGGTTTGCATAAATTATTCTTACGATCTTTTTGGTTTGGAGGGTCTATACCACAACAACTGGTATCAAAGCTTTGGTTAGAGAGGCCAAGGGTTTCAAACAGTCAAGAATGGGCAAGGATAAACGAGCGGTAGAAAAGTTCGATGGTTCTGACTATGCGTATTGGAGGATGCAAATAGAGGATCTCTTGTATGGCAAAGATCTCTATAAGCCTTTAACAGGAGTCAAGCCGGAAAGCGAAAAACAGGAAGATTGGGATCTTATGGATCGGAAAGCCCTAGGGGTGGTTCGATCTACTTTGTCAAAGTGGATCGCGAAGACTACCAAGAAGGCGAAAACCACCAAGGAGCTATTGGATTATCTTACTGAGAGATTTGAAACTCCATCTGCTGCAAATAAGGTTGATTTGATACGCAAGATGGGTAATCTCAAGATGCAAGAGGGAGGATCCTTAGCCAAACACACCGATGAGTTTATGGATGTTATAGACTCATTGGCGGCATTGGATATTACGTTTGGGGATGAGGTTCATGCTTGTCAATTGCTAGCGTCCTTACCAGGAAGTTGGATCGGAACGGTAACAGCGTTAAATGCTTCAGCGGGTAAGAATAAATTGAAGTATGATGATGTCAAGGACTTTCTTCTAGGCGAGGAAAATCGCATAAAGAAGTTGGGGACACCATCTACTTCGGAATCGGTTTTAGCTACAACTAGCAGGGGAAAGCCGGGTACTAGCAACAAGGGGAGAATTGAATCAGAGGAAAACGTAGGAGGTGGTGAGTACAGGCCTAGGGAGAACAAGAATGCACCAAGGGTAGCCAAGGGATCAGTTGAGTGCTATCATTGTAAGGAGTTAGGACACTACAAAAGGGATTGTCCCAGGCGAGGGGATAAATCGGCGAATGTGGTAGCTGATGATGAAGATGTACTGATTCTGAGTGTTAGTAGTGCGCTAGAATCATGGGTGTTGGATTCGGGGGCATCATTCCACTCGTGCGGGCATGCAGAGGAGATGGAAAATTATACTTCCGGTGATTTCGGAAAGGTCTATCTGGCGGATGGCGAGCCTTTGAAAATCAAGGGGAAGGGGGATGTCAGAATAGGAGCATCGGACGGGAAGGTCCTACATCTACACGGGGTCAGACACAGTCCGGGTTTGAAAAAGAACATGTTATCAGTTGGACAGCTGGGTGAAGAAGGTTACACAGTAATTTTTAGCTGCAAGAACTGTGTTATTACCAAGGAAGATTCTGAGATTGCTCGGGGTAATAAGGAAGGAAGATTGTATTTGACAAACAGCACCAAGGATAGTATCGTGGTGGCGTCAGCCAAGGGTGATACGTATTTGTGGCACTGTCGATTGGGTCACATGGGTGAGAAGGGGGTGCGGGTACTTTGCTCAAAGGGAAGACTACCGGGTTTGAAGACAGTCGACGTGGGGATTTGCGAAGACACTGTATTTAGCAAACAGGCGATGAGTAATTTCTCGAGGACAGGTAGGGCTTTGAGGGAAGCAAAGTTGGAATTGGTTCACACGGATTTGTGGGGACCGGCCCCAATAACTTCTCTAGGTGGTGCATTATATTACGTGACCTTCATTTTATATTCCATTCCATTCCCATTAGGTATGAAATTTCATACCTAAATGAACATTTCCATTAGGTATGAAATTTCATACACGAGAAACAATGTCCCCAGCCATTAAATGGGCATTACTAGATCCTACTACTGTCGTTCATTACTCCCTCCGTCTCATACCTATCTCTACTTATTTCCATTTTGGGCCTCCCATTCTTATTGCTACTTACCCAAAATGTTCATTTTTCTTTCTCTTATCCGCTCACAACAACTATCCACACACAATACTTACTTTTCTAACAAATTTTCTTAATCCCCGTGCACTACCATTTGGTAGCAATAATTATAGGACGGAGGGAGGGAGTATATTAGTTACTATCATAACTCTAGATCTAAAAATTAGCATTTGAATTTTAATCGCAGAGAACAAATAATTAAGGATATATGTTGGGTATGCATATTATAAACCACTCCTATTATTTAATTTGATTGGTCTCATAACATAAATTTATCTTATATGGATTTTAAGATATATTGTAAGAAATTTTATACTTCATTTAGATAAATCCATTTTTAGATTACTTAGGCTTGTGAGTGAAGATTGGCTCCTCAAATTCTGAAGGAATTTTGTCTAACGCCACCTACCTCACCAGTGACCACACTTGATTCTTAACACACACATTCACCCTGATTGATCAATCACATAGAATGCATCAGTAGGGATACACTGGTTTTAGTCTAGGATTTGAACTTCGTAGAAAATAGGTTGTTAATTCAATACTTCACCTCTGCAATCTGTAATCAAGAAATAATCAATATATACATCCATTCAAAATCCGAGACTAACTATCTTGGTGGAGGACATAGATCGTTAGACAGATCGAACCTCTCTAAATCCTTGTTGGTAAAGTTGCAAGAGAAGCTCTTTCCCTTTCCACTCCACCCGTCTGGCAAAGGGAGTTGCTCTTAGCCAGAGATCCCCCAAATGTCACTTGCATTCACCGGGAGTACGATCAAGTACCCGATACAAATAACACAATCGACGACGACATGGCCCGGACCCACTGACATCTCCGCCCTCCGAAAACCCCTACCTCAAAGTCTCCGAAACAAATGCTCCACATTCGAGGTTCTGACTGCGTGTCTCTGGCGCTGTCGCATTATTTCCCTCCAGGAGGACCCCATTGAGGAGGTCCGCCTCCTCTGCACTGTAAACGCCCGCCACAAATTCAACCCACCCCTCCCGAAGGGATATTACGGCAATGGCTTCGCCTTTCCAGCGGCAGTGTCGCCGGCCGGAAAGTTGTGCGAAAGCCCGTTGGGGTATGGGGTTGAGTTAGTTATGAAAGCAAAGAATGAAGTAGATGAGGAATATATGAGGTCTTTGGCCGACTTGATGGCTACTCAGGGTCGGCCGCATTACACGGTTTCTCAGACTTTCCTTGTTTCGGATGTGACTCGAGCTGGGTTTGAGGAGGTGGACTTTGGGTGGGGAAGGCGGTTTACGGAGGGCCGGTTGGGGCTATGTTTGGTTTTGATAGCTTTTATATACCCTTTACGAATCTGAAAGGGGAGAAAGGTATTGTAGTGCCCATTTGCTTGCCAAGTCTGACAAGAAAAAAAATTGGTACCATGTTGAACAAGGATGTGAGTGACCAAGTCTGACAAGAAAAAACACTTAGCTTTCCCCTACAAGCCCAAAACCACCGTCATTATTTATGTATGCTCTTTCATGTTTTTCAATTTCTGTTGAGTTTAAGTTATTTATGTCAGGGCCCGTCTCGAAATTACAAGCAACAGAAATGTTCCTTCAGAGACATCATCTATACATTAATCTATGTATCTCTATACAAATAAATTAGATGCAGTTTAAGTTGATACAGTAATAACAAACATGTACAATAAGAAATATTTTGGATACTATTTTCACATTGGTACAACAATCTGGTTCTGGCCAGGGATGATATATAATACTTAGTTTCTCGTGCTAGGGTTGTGCAATGGGCTGCTGCATATCTCGTATGAATCAGCCAAGTCATCATCCTCATCTGTTAATGGTACAAAAGTCGAACTGGACAACGAGCTGTGAGTTCTGCCATAGAAGATGTAAACCAATGCTCCTATTACCAGCCACACCGAAACTCTCATCCATGTTCCACCCCTGAGTGATTAAAATTTACAGATTTACCGTGTCTCTAGTGTAAATAAAGCACACCCAAAAGAGAGACATTCTGAAAATCTCTACTTTTTATACAATTTAATGGCAAAGTTTCATAAATATTCTTGTAATCCACTTTCCAAACATTTAGTTTTCCAAGTAGAAAAAGACTAATGAAAAAAATATTGTAAAAGAACATTTAGGGACAGTTATTTTTAAAGAAGACGTTCATTTTGGGATTAAAAAATCTTGAAAATGGACATTCATTTAGGTATAGAGGGAGAAGTACTTACCCAAGATTGATTAGAAGGTAGGCATTGATGAGAATGCAGGTAACAGGTAAGTATGGAACAAAAGGGCAAAGGAAACCTGAGAACAAGTCAGCAAGTTATCCTTCTAATCAACATGAATGCAAAGAAAGAAAGAAAAAAAGACAACACGCACATATATTAAAAACTTGTTGAAATCATGTTTGTGGAAGTTTTGCAATCAGCTCTTGAACCGAACACCCTTTTTATATAAATCTCTATACTGATAGAGATCACACTCTGTGCGTGTGCGTGCGCAAATATGATTTTGGCTTACAACTAAATACGTCCCCTATCTGGTAGTCAGTATATTAAAACTTGTTGAAATCTACTTTCATTCTCATTTTGATGGCTTGAACATGATATCTGACGGTGTTTTAAGGGACCCAGAAATAATTGGAACATTCTTATGGCTTATTAAAAGGCATTTAGGACTTCATTGTTAGACCTTCTGAATCAGAATTTTGCAGAGATGGGTTTTGGGGGGGGGGGGGGGGGGGGATTGATGAGTCAAACCAGTGGAAGCAGGTTGAGCGGGATTAACTGTTGAAGGAAAATTAAGAGAAAGAGAACAAGAATGGATCCTTATAATTAGTATTTCACCGTGGTACAAAAACTCTAGATTTATAATGAAAGCTATATATACGAATTTGTGAATATGAAAAATCAATGGTTATCACGTCAAATTTGGAATGGGACAGGAATGCGAAATTTAAACTAATAACACCACTCTCGAATAAAGTTCTAGGACACGGAAAGAAAAATCAAAAATTCAGCGACAGAAGTTAAGATTTATGCCTTTTAATTTTCTTAGCTTGTCAACAACTCATAAAATTCAATTATGATTTTCGCAAAGCTAGAAATAGAAGCAACTTTTTTTGTATCTAGTTACGATCATATGTTCTACGCACAAATATCGGCTGTGTCAAACTTGAGGCTGCTTCGAAATGTTCACAAACAATGTCGCTTTATAAGATAAGAGTATTACTCACTCCGTCCCACTTGAAGAGTGTGTTTTGACCAGACACGCATATCAAGGAAAGTAGTTGACAGTTGTTTACTCCCTCCGTCCTAAAACGATCTTCACGTTTGACTATTCAAACTTTTTAAGGATAGGAACACTTGCTTCACTAGCCATGTTGTGTGTATGCACATTAAGCCTAAATAGTATAAATGAGAACTTTTTGGGACAATGAAAATGGCAAATGAAAAGATCATTTCGGGACAGAGGGAGTAGTTCTCAAAATTTCACTCCAAACATTTGAATTCAAAACAATGAGGAAATATTTGATTCAAGTTAAGTGGGGAAGGAAGGTTAAATTGGTTGAAAAACGACAAACCAAAAAGCAATTCCCACCTCTTCAAGTGGACGGAGGCAGTAAGAAAATTCAACAAAATAAGAGAAACATAAAGTTCAACATACCTCCTGTGTGCCCAAAGTCAAGTCTAGCTTCATCCTGTTCTATACAGGTCAGTATAATCAGCCCGCACAAAAGAACAATGCCACCAAATCCGCACAATGTGATGCGCGGAATTCTGTACATTGCAAAGAGAAAAAATCAGGGAATCAAAACAAACCAAATACAAGGCAGGACTGTGATTTAAACATTATTTGCTATTCCATTTTCCTTAAGAGAATGAATCTCTATTTGAGGGGGAAATGTATAATTAGGAAGAGGGAATGTTTACTAAAGAAAAAGGAGAAAAAAAAGGCAGGGGAAAAAACGTAAATCTAATAGTGAATATAGCACAACACACTCCAATCTTCACAAAGACCAATTCACAGTGTGCCGCTCTAAAAGCTCCCATCACCGAGACGAAATCACCCGTACCACACTTGTGTACCACTTGGTGTACCACTAGTGATCCAACGATTATGAGTTATTTAAGTTGCCATCAAGATTTTGTCATCAGTAATAATAGCCGTCGGATCACCAGTGGTACACAAAGTGGCACATAGAAGTGGTACAGGTGATCTCATCTCCCCATCACCAGAGCACAAAGAGAAGAAAGTGGATGAACTCTTTCACCATTAGAGGTTAATGCAACTCTCCATCTCTAAAGTCCTCCAGTTTTATTTAAGCTCCAGGAACTAAGAAAAAAAAAAACTTAAAACTTACCTCAGATCCCCAAATTATGTTTTTATTAATTAATTCTTACTGGATAAAGGAAAAGATTTATAACAGAGGAACACAAATATACAAAAAAGCGAACCATAGCTTTGTCAACCAGACGGGAAAAACAATAAGCACAAAATCCAATATATTGTTAACACAGAAAGGAAGAAAAACTACAGAAGAGCTGCCTCCCACATGTGAAAAACCGCTGCAAATGGCAAACCCTAAATGCACCCAATGGCCAGGCCAATAGAGAATCCATTGAACTGATTATATCTCTACAAAAATAAAGAAAATAAAAAGAGAGATAGAGAGACTAATCTTAAAACAGAGCATTCCATTTCCCAAGCTACCAACTATAGCACACCTTCAAAGACATAGCTCACCCTTCCATTTACTGAACCCTCTAAATCCCTACTAAACAGTACTCCCAGAGAGGCGTTGACACCAAACATCCCAAACATGCCAAATAGATTACATCATAGCCTCCAAGGTAACAGGTAATGCAATAAAGAATACTCATGAGTTCACTTTCGCCCATGCACGTTTCAAGTATGTTATGTCCAGGGAAAAGGCTCTGTAGGGCCTACACCTCTGTCACCACTAACCAGTCATTGGTATATAGCTGGTTTAGTTAAATTGATCAGAAAATGTGCTTCAACTCAGAAGGAACCCTAGAATTCCAAATAGAGATGCCAAAGGGAAAATAGATGGAGAGGGAGAGTGAACCAAAGGAGTCGGGAAAATGACATGAAGATGAGAAAACCATAATCTCTGATTTGAATAATCCGAAAACTGAAATGACATGATCAGGAAATCATGTAGAACAATAATATCCTGGAATTCCCTATAGTTGGGGTTCCTAAAAGAGCTGATTCAGAATATAGAGCTAGCTTCTCGTATGGAGATAAAAATGCTTGTGCCATTTGAAGGAAAGTAAGTCTGAGTCACAGGAAAGAGATGAGCAACAGAAATTTCTTACCTAGTGACCGAAAGCCATTCAAAGTAACGGAAATGTTTATCCTCTACATCGACACTAGAAACAATGTCCCCAGCCATTAAATGATATTTAATCTCCTCCCAAATCCCTTCAACCCTGGCGTGGGACATCTGACAAGGTATAGAGAACTGTGGTTGGCAACAAGGAGGATAGGAAACAGGTCAAGCTGGCAGGACAGAAGGAATCCGAGAGCTAAATAAGTTCCACTAATTTGAACTAGACCTCTCTGATAATATTCCTACACCTCCTACAGGAGGCAAAGTAATGAAACGACTAACATCAAAATCCCTCCTTGGCTCACTTTCTCAAAGCTTCTAGTACTAGCTAACACAGCCCACCAGTTGAAAAGATCCTCCAAGTTATTCTCAATCCAGGTGATGTTGGTCTCACTTTATTGTTCTTTTTTCTCTGTTTTTTTTTTTTTTGGGTCATGAATGCTATCCCAATTTTCATGTACCTTTCGTGTGCTTGTCAGCAGTAATTATTACTGACAGTTGTCTTGCATGCATGATATAGTCCCTATAAATTATCCATCACCACACAATAGAGCTTTAGAATTTATGAAATGAAATGAAAAGGAATTTTAGGAAAATGAAAAGGAGGGCGTTCAATTTCCATTATGAATCTACAAACATGCAGTTCTGATAGTGACATAGTGTTGACAAATGATGAGTAAATCAGTGATCACCAGCGTTATATTAGCAACTTGCTGAGATATATTATTGATTTTCTTCGTGGCTTTATTTACAATTCTTAACGCTTTAAGACCATGGAGTTTCAGATGTTGAAGGCAAAAAGATGCACACGGAGAGGGCAAGAGAGGGGACAGAATATACTTTGAATGGTGATAAGAAATCACTCCAATAGAAAATATTGTATCCAATGACCACAGACATAAGTACAACAAAAACCTGCAAGGAACTGTACTGAATAGGGAATGTTTATGCATTCATTGATCAACGTAGCTTTTTCACTCAAATAGTAACTGTTACTCAAAACCATAAATTAGTTTGTTTGAAAATTTGTGGATGTTGGTATACCAAAAGTAAAGATATGAGGACGAGACTTTAGATTTCAGAATGTTGACATACAGGGAAAGATCTGTAACTGAAGCAGCGGAGGCTAGCACAAGCACCCCCGTACAGACGAGGAATATACTCCAAGCCGCAATTTTCCGCCTACTTACTTCATTTTCGACATCTGCGCATTGAAACTTAACAAAGTTAACAACGGGTTTCGAAATCGCTGACTACAAGGTGGCATGCATAATTACTAGCCATAGATAATAGATTGTAGAATTAAGGTAGAAAAAAATGTTTTTGGCAAATAGATAAAGAAAACAGACTACAAGACTTGCATAATACACAGATGGATGTGTGTTCTAGGCTTTTCTGCGCGCTTAATTGCATTGACATTCACTGAAGTCCAATTAAATGGATACAGGGAATCTAAAATCCTTTAAATACAGAAACACTTGCTCCGTCCCTTTATAAAGGACTAAATGACAAAAGGCGAAATGTATTTTTCTCAAATCAACTCAAGTGAGCTTTGAATTGGTTCAAATCATTAGGGGCTAGTTACATGAATCTTTTTCCGCCATTATATTCTGCCCAGAGCCAGGTCATCACAAGGCCATAGTGACTCATATGTCAAAAGTTAGGTCATCACATGGGCCACACTCATTCATTTCCCACTGATACACAGATGAACCGAGGAAAAAAATATATACTCCCTCCGTCCCAATTTAAACTTAAAAAAACTTTTGGGTTCAAGAATTAAGAAAAAGGTGATGTGTTGTGAGTGTAGATGGTTTGGTAGGAGAGAGAAAGTGGGGTAGGAAATAGTTAGTGGGTAATTGGTGTATGATATGTGGGGCCCACAAATAAAGATGTATAAAAAACTTTCCTTTTAAGGTTTTGAAGTTTAAAACGGGACATCCAAAATGGAAATTTTTGAAGTTTAAAATGGGACGGAGGGAGAATGAGTTATGGGTTTAAATATAGTTGGCCTGCATGGTGGGGATATGAGTTTATACTTCTATTATTAAGTGAGGATCTTGCGCTTTGTGCTAGAACTCCCCCGTAGATTTCCTTTCTGGTGGTTGAGCTTGGTCATGTCCCCCACCGTGTTATGTGCTTTTTAATTAATCAACAAAAACTAGGGAGGTACCGCCCTACTTCGGCAAAAGAAAAAAAAAAGTGAGTCACATCCTAGCGAGAAGACTTTGGTGAACTCTTGATTGCCACCCCCGAAAGTGATCCTACCTTTCCACCACCATTCGCATGAAGGAGGAAAATGTTTAAAAGGAAATGTTAACAAGGTCAGCATTGAAACTTCAGTTATGAAGTGTGACAAATAATCAAGCTTCAAAACCGTTAGGCTTTCAGAGGCATGTGATATAATCCCACCCACTCACCCCTCCTCGAGGCCTGGCCGGTTGGGCCAGCGCTTGCAAGGACAATTGAGCAATTTCCCCTCAATCATCATGATTAACAAACTCCACCAACAATCATGGTGTACTAACCAAACAGGACATAAATATTTAACTCAAGACAAGAGGGCATACATTTGCTACACCTTTTTGAATAAGACGATGGCCAACACGGTATTTAGGGCTTTTGCAACTAATTTCCCAGCTATCACTATTGAATTGAGATGAGACTGATTCTGGAAGTGAAGATGGCAACAAAACCTCATGTGGGGGAACATATCGGAGTATTAACACTGAAATCGCAACCGCGGTGAATGCCAGGAGCGTACCCACACTAACCTGCAAAAGATATGCATCATCACATTAAGATTTTCCAAAATTAAGTAAATTAAATTCTCAAGTTAATCCTATGATCAGGATCATTAACTGTGAAAGAAGAGAGCTAGAAAAGATGATGAATGAGAAATGACTTGAGCAAGCAAAAGGCAAACAAGAAGGCAGTAAAAATAAATTAAGTCAGAAGCATACTATGTGAGCAATTTTCAAAATCCTGGTAACAAAGAAATTAGTTAGTATAAGTCAAATTTTAGAGCAAGAAACTTAAACTAATGCATGCAAACTAACTTCTACGGATTTCATTAAAGAAAAATACATATTTTAAACCCCTAATCAAATATTTCTGCTTGTACATATTTCTTGGAAAGCAATCCCTCCGTCCCTCTTTCTGAAATATGTTAATCAGTGTTGCTCTTATCAGTCATAAAGTTATGATCTCCATATAACAGAAGCAAAAGGTTATGAATTCAGGAATATGAATATCACTGGCTAGAAATTATGATTCGTCCTGTCTCTTGATAGAACCTACACAATATGCAACCAATCAGAAACATTTGTGATGTGTACCAAATAGCTTAATAATTTAAGATCCGTAAAACACAATAAGGCACTGTCTGACATCATTATGATCATTTTGAAGCATTTGTGAAGTTAATATACATTAAATTTTCAATTGCTTTTTGTTTGCATGAAAGTAATGATAGCGTTAGGCCTATTATGTTGTTGCCACAGTTAATAAAGGCGCACCAAGGCGCAAAAGGTGTGCCCGGAGCCTAGGCGCGCGCCTAGGCGCGCGCCTAGGCGCGCTTTTGATAACTATGGTGCGTCCCATAGTTATTAAAGGCCCAAGGCGCAAAAGTTGTGCCCGGATAGGCGGGCTTTTGATAACTATGTTGTTGACTCACCATGCCTGCCAGTTGTGAAACATCCATAAAGAATGCAAGAGTTGCAATAAAGATTCCAGTCATTATTGTGCTTTTCACAGGAACTTGAGTACGTTTATTTATGTCGGAGAAGAATGCTGGTAGCAGTCCGTCTCTAGCCATTGCCATCAGGATACGTGGCTGAGAAAAAGCAGTGAGAGTTTTCATAAGAACAGATCCACCAAACTAATTACAAGGACATACAACAAAACAGATAGCAAAGATCCTCTAAAATTGTAGAAATGAAAATCGGGAACCAATATCATGTCAATCCCATCATCCCATGTTATACATAATATCACTTCTTTTATTTATGATGAATAAATAAATGTTATTAAGAAGCGCATAGGGGTTGCAATCCATGTACGCAAGAAGTTAGGCTGAAAAAGACAAATACTAGACTTATAAACATGGGAACTAACCATAATCTCCCAAAAAATTATGAAGCTATCCACGAAGACACCACTTATGGCTCGGTCAATGAAAAATAGAGCAAATTCAACATTGAATCCTTTACACTATACACTGGAGGCTCCATTTCTTTAGTAATTACTCCCTCCGTCCCATAATAAGGAGCCCAAAGTTCCTCTTTGAGTGTCCCATTGATAAGTCACATTACCCAAAATGGAAATTTTAAAATACTTATTTATTCAATGGGACCCACTTGTCATACTCACAACAACCATCCACTTACCATTCCCTCCCTACATTCTCTCTCCTACCTCACTTTTCATACTCACAACACCTACTCCACAACAACTATCCACTTATCAATCCCTTATCACTTTGTTTCTTTTCCATCCTCTTTGCTTCCCAAATTCTGTATTTGCCTCATCTTTCTCCCTACTTTAGATTAGTAATCTCAATGCACATCATTTTAATATCATTAAGGCGCTTCAAATTATTAATCCCTCAAGTATTTTATTTTCAAATTTATCTATTTTTTATTAATTTTCAGTCATGATTCTCGAAATTGATGTTAAGATGACGACCCTTCCGGCTTCTGCTCATTACTAGATCCTACTACTCTATTGTCTATCTAGTTCACTATTTTAGTTACTATCACACTTCTAGATCTAATAATTAGAACTTGAATTTGATCGCATGAATCTAGAATTAGTATGAGAACAAATAATTAAGGATATGCTACATGGTCTAGAGTAACTTGCAACTGTCAGTTGTGCTCCTGATTCCTTTGTTAATAATACATGGTGAGGTTATTGGATCCCCAAGCCTTACGATGTTCTAGAAATTACTAAATCAAAATTAAGGGTGAACAAGCAGAAATCACTGACATTCTCTGTGGGTGAACAACCTTCTTAGCCTCTTACGTGGTATGCTTTTACACAATCTTTTTCATACAATGGTAGTATGGACATGATACGGGATCGTGAAGTGAAACAATCATGGAATTCTAAATCATATTCCTTATGCGACCATTGAAGTTGATCAAGAGAATTTTTTTTGTGGTTAAAAGGACGAAACGTCACTAGATTTGAGTTTTCTTCACCGAAAAGAGGGTTGATACGAGACAAACTAGCTTCATGCCACTTTGGAAGACTGAGGGCTGAGGTGAAGTCCAAGAGTGTCGAACTCAGAGCCTTAATAGAATAGGATTAATAAAAAAAGGTGCAGACCACGCTCTCTCATTTTAATCCGCCGAAGATAGACTATTACATATGCAAAATAGGAAAACCCCTATTAAACAAAAATCTCACTATCTCACTTAACAATGTTAAGACTACTATTATTAATCCCTTTGAGGACACAAACTAAGTGCAGAAGAATAAGATATATAATACATTGTTAACATAATTTTGACTACAGAAGAGATGATTGCACAGAAGGATGCGATCAACTACTTGAACTAGAGAAAGAAAAAGGAATCTACGTCAATGTTCTGCAGCGTAACTGAATTATTTCCATTATCATCCACGCAACAGAAAAAAAAAAATTACCTACAGCTGACTTTTATTTCTTTCCTTATTTTTCTATGTGACCAAACACTTAAAAGGAGGAATACTTTTCCCAGTAACAGAATATGCAGTGACTAACCTCTACCCCCAACTCAAATTCCGGAGAGTACCAAAACTACATGTGCGCCATTGGTGACCAGGAATGTGTCCATTCCCAGTCAAATCACAAACATAAACTAAGCAAAGAAACCCATGTATGAAACCAATGACCCAGAGTAGCTATGAGCATTACTACTACTCTACAGTGGTCGTATGAGATTGTCGAGGTGGCAGTGGACGGCCGGGGAAAAGTACATAAGAATAGGTTTCAGATAACTGAAACCTAAATCCCTCTTATAAGAAGAAACTTAATTTAACACAAATGTTTAACAGCATACTGAAGAAATAAAGGGAAACCACATACCTGAGGAAGAATTCCACCAATCAAAGCAGCACAAAGGGCAGTAACAGCCCCAGTTGTTATTATATATCTGAAATATATGAGGGTATATGGAACAAAACTTCCATCAGAATCACCAGGAATACAGGTTTAAGAGAAGAGACGATCAAAAGAGGAATTCTTATTCTTACACTGCCCAATCCATCCCACAACTGGCAAAAGCAGAAGAAATTGG
This sequence comes from Campanula takesimana, assembly GCA_026119855.1. Classification (NCBI taxonomy): domain Eukaryota; kingdom Viridiplantae; phylum Streptophyta; class Magnoliopsida; order Asterales; family Campanulaceae; genus Campanula; species Campanula takesimana. The sequence goes on from JAOWBW010000201.1 coordinate 1,404,242, forward strand.
GGTGTCTGAATCCAATGAATAGCACGGTACTAAACCAATAACAACAAAAGATACAAGCATGTATAAAATACAGCATGTACACAATGAGATCCCGATTCCGATTGGCATATCGCGTTGAGGATTCTTCACCTGTGATGAGTAAAAATATATATCAGGACTATCCTGCGTCAGTTTGGGACACATGTAAGTAAAAAATTATTGATCAAATAAACTGACAAAGCAAAGAAATGATCCATCTTTTTCTTTGTTTATATACTGCTAAAGTCGTTGTTGAGGGTTGTACTTGGTTTATTTTATTTTTTCAAGTGGAGATAGGTATGATACAGATGGTACTTGCTACGCTTGAGTTTGCCGATCTCAGCATTTAAAAAGATATATTTCATGAAAGTGAACGAAACAGGCAGAGATGATTGCAGTAAGTTCTCCTATATAAAGAAGTTATGTCCTTTATGCCGAGTTTATGGTGCTAGTGAAGAAAACTTCATCAAGCTATCCATCATAAAATGGTGCAAGTCCTTATCTTTCTGGTGAGGAAACTTTTTAGCTGCCAGTGTCTACAGCATATAGTGGGGTAGGAATGACTTCATTTCAGGAGGCAAACGGACTCCACAATGAAAACTGAAAGAGATAGTAGATGTGCCGCTAATAAGTTAGAAGGTGAAGAAAATCCTAGGACCTTTTGTAAGTTGTTAGTGCAAACTGGGGTATGCCCCTCTTTTTCTCTATAATATGTGTTATGTGTTGAATAATAATAGAAAACTTCCTTACTAATACAGTACATATAAATACTCCCTCGGTCCCGAAATGATATTCCTACTTTTTTGTTGTCGATAGTCGATACAAAGGTACTTTTGAGAAATAATTTCAGGTTAACTTAATTATCCTAATGAATATCTAAAAAATTATTATTGGTAGTATTTATGATGGTGTATAATAACAAAATTTTATTTTTCATTAGGATAAATAAAGTAACCTAAATTTATTGCTTAAAGTACCTTCGCATTAACAACAAAAAAGCGGGAAGATCATTTTGGGACGGAGGGAGTATAAACAAAAATATGAATCAATCTGTCATTCTTTTACATATGTCCATTTCCTTTTTAACCCACCATACCACCCAGTATAACAAAACAATCTATTCACAAAACATACCTCCTCAGCTGTGCTGGTAACTGCATCGAACCCTACATATGAGAAAAACACGGTTGCAGACCCAGAAAGAACTCCATTCACTCCATAAGGGAAATACCTATAAATTTAGAAGGCCAGCCCATTTCTGTTACTAAATCTGTAACATTTACCGGATATGGCTAGCACAATTTACATGAAAGAAGAGAAAAAAATATTACCCAGTAGGAAGTTCATATCCTACCCATCCAGTCTTGAAACCAAGATATCCACCAGCTAAAATGATGAAAACCAAGGCTGTCACATTTATAGTTGTAATGATGGCTTGTGCCAATGAACTCTACATATAAGAGGTATATTAAAATATCAGAAACAACTTTAATCAACGGAAAAGGTCAGATACTTGTGAGGAACAACTCTGTACCTCTTTGATTCCAGTGCACAGTAGTCCAGTTACAATACAAACCAAAAAAGCTGCACATGGGTCAACTACTGTTCCATTAATGGTAAGACGGGCTAAGAAAGACGGCAGCTTATCTTCACCTCCAAAAAATAAGGCCTGTACGCATATAAAAGGATAATTAATATGGCATCCTACTCAAGTTGCAGCTCATCAATATTTCTGGATATCTGTGAGAAGTGCAAAACTTAATCGGGGCCAACTGAATCAACCAAATGATACAAGCATTTTGGGTCCGATACAGAAGTAAAAAAATAAACTGAATCATCCCAGCTGAGCAACCCCAGACTAATTATTTCCTGCACTGGATAACTGGCTGGCCAGAGGCCACTCAAAACTGACCAGAGGACGAGATTACGAGAAGACTGGTATAACTTAAGGACACTACATATAGAGTCCGCAGTAAGAAAGTAAAAAAAAAAAAAAAAACTTAGCCAGCTTATGTGTTACACGTAATAGTGGAAGGAGAGGAAAACGCCAGAGAGGCCTCAAACACATTAGATTTCCCGTGATATCCAAAAGGTGTGAACGAACAATTATCGCCTACAGGACAGGACACCTTCAATTTTTATCGACTCGTAACACTGGCCAAGATAGGGCACCACAGGGAAACTTCCAAAGAGCAAATGCACTTTGATGGTCATGTGATAGACAAGGATATATTTTGTACGCAGGAATGGAAAGGTGAGAGAGTGACTAATAATAAGGCTGAACAAATGGCTGCAGTTATAAATCAATTATGGCCAATATTGCGAGGCTGAATTAGTGGCTGGAAGACTGGTGCAGTTACTTTGCTTAGAGTCCTTTAAGATTATAAATAAGAAACAATAGAGAGGAAGAAAATCATCCAGAAAATAGTATTGGAAGTCTATTGACTTGGGAGAGTTCCAGCCTCTAGAATAGTTGGTAGGAGAGTGCCAACCTCTATAATTGTTGGTATTTCATTGTTCTGTAGGAGAGTCGCAGGAGAGTCCTAGAGTCCTTGTTATTGTTGGTGTTCTTTCTGTTTCGTTGAATAAAATAAGTAAGACTTTTCTTTACTATTCAGTAGTGTATTATCTGTGCCTATCATCATGGCACCAACATTGGACCTGTTTGGCATACATTGCTGGGCCCCACTTTAACTTCTTAAGCTTCTAGATGAGATGGTAACGTAACAAGGCACCATAATCTTGTTTGACAAGTTTGTGGAATCAAGTGGCATTAATTGCATTTGTTTCCCATAGCATTGTGAGAAAACACATTGCATCCAGTCTGAGTTAGGTTTATGATGTCATTCCCCTCGTGAGGCACTTTTGTTAATCTCTCTACGCCGAAGTGGGTCATATGTGAGATGGAGTGTTATGCTTGATAGATTCTAGTAGCCCTCTCAAGCAGTTTAAGCTTCTACTAAAAGGCCAAAAAAAATCTCAAACCAGCCCCGTTTGGCACTAACAAGTACTGCAAGTGCAAGGAACAACTATTTCCCCTTGAATTTTGGACTCTTTAGAACTCTTTATCTCCATTTTGATCAAACACAGAAGACAATCTAGCATTCCTTGAATCATGTGAAAATCTCGAGAAAAACTTGTTTTACACTCGCTTTAGTGTAAAACTTGTTTTCATCCCTTAATGTAAAGCATAATCTTTTAATTTAAAACAAGTTTTACACATCTGTTAGTGTAAAACAGATTTTTCATAAGACCAACTCTTGAATCATTTCATAAACTTCCAGCATATATAACATGTTTGTATTAACTTTGATTGTATATGTGTGCATGTGTGAGCGACAAAGAGAGTTCAATCTACAAAAACTCTACTTTTTCTGACAGAATAACTGAAGAAATATTAAGAAACAATATAAATAGTGCTCATGTATCTGAGAATCAATTTGGATACAGGTTAATCTACTTATTTAAGAGAATTAAGAAAAAATACAAGGGATCACCATTTAGATTATATCCAAACAGAAGAAATGTGTTTAAATTGCTAAAGATATACAAGATGACAGGTAGTGGTACGTACTATTTGCCGATGACATTTTATGAGAGGAAAACATATGAAGAGTGTATATTGAAATAAGAGGATTGTAAGATAGATAAATATATCACAGAAAAAGACAAAACATAAACTAACGTTAGAAAGGTATGAGCAGAAAAAGTATACAACACCATATTCGGGGATATGCCACGAGCGACAGCTGCTCCACCAAGTGTATATTCCAATATTAGAGCCCAGCCAATCAACCATGCAACACTAAGATCAACCAGAACAAAATGATTGTTAAAAGAAAGAATACTAGTCTAATGAGAAGGGTGTTTAATCAAGTAACGTGTAATCATTAACCAACATTTAGCAACTTGTATTCAGCATGATTCTAATTCACTGATGGCCCAAAAAGAAAAGCCGCCATTTAGTTGCACGAAAACTTCAACACAAAACCCTATTTAAAAAGGCAAGATAATCTTACAGGTAACTGTAAAAGTTCAAGCTCACCCTTCTCCGACACACACATATGAGTAATGATAGGCGCTACCAGCAGATGGACAACGGCAAGCAAGCTCCGCATAACAAAATGCTGAAAGCCCAGCTGCTATTCCAGCTATGAGAAAGGATATAGTTATGGCAGGCCCAGTTTGTTCTTTAGCAACTGTTCCAACAAGAATATACACTCCAGCTCCGACTGTTGATCCAACTCCTATAACAGAAAACGCAAGATTAACTAGGTCAATTACATACTTGAACCTAGATAGAAATACGAAGAAACCTACAATACAAGGTATTTGATTTGCAGACTTTAATAGCTATTGTCTAAGAAAACAGACAGTCCAGCGCAAAGACTTTGTCTTAAAAGGATAGCACAAAGAGCTCTTACGACATCGTTTTAGTTTCAGTCAATTCAGAAAGTAAATGCAAATGGTTAAAAGGCAGCAGTAACTTCACCGTCAAAAATGAAGTAATCATGTCAGTCAACATAGAAAGTACAAATGGTTGGAGTAAAGGTGGCAATCATTAGGTGAATTGTAAGAAATGGAGAAGACAGAATGACGCAGAACAATTGCATAGGTGCTGCAGAATCTGTTTATAGAACCATAAAAAGAAGATAATATAAGTCTGGCTTCACACCTAGCCAACCGTAGGCGTCACACCAAGGTAAAAAAAAAAAGTACTCTCGGGTTCCAGCTATGACTCGTAAATCATAGCATTTATGTTTCATTTCCTCTCCCAAAGGCATAGAGAGCTGTGGCATAGCCACATGAAGGGATGGGTTCACTTCACCCCCTTATTTTTTGGAGATTGTCATTTTGGTGTCTTTAAGACATTAAAAGGTACACTAAACATACAATTCTATCTAATTCGAACCCCTTCACTTGTGGTAAATTTTGTATTCCCTTTGTTTCAAAATATATGTCGTTTTAAACTTATTCACACATATTAATAAATGCTACTCCCTCCGTCCCTATTTACCTTACAAAAATTGCCATTTTGGGTGTCCCCATTTACTTTATAAAATCCCAAAAAGGAAAGTTTTTATTACTTTTTAAATAGTGGGACCCACTTGTCATACTCACAACAACTATCCACTTACTTTTCTCTACCCCACTTTCTCTCTCCCACTCAACTATCTACACTCACAACACATCAACTTTACAATCATTTTCTTAATTCTTGTGCAAAACCTCATTTTTGTAATGTAAATGGGGACGGAGGGAGTATTATTTAGTATGCAGGCTAATGTTGGTGGTTCCCTCAACCTGATTTCTTGCAACAAGAAGTGCAACTTTTTCTTTCAAATGGAAGGAGTAATTGTATTAAATAAAATTATACTCCCTCCGTTCCTGGTAAGTTGCAACAATTTGCCATTTTGGGCATTCCACTTGCAACAATGCCAAATAAGGAAACTCTTTATTACTTTTATAATCCTCCACTCATTCTCTCTCTTCCTCCCAACCAATCATTATTCTCCACTCATTCTCTCTCTTCCTCTCAACCACTCATTATTCTCCACTCATTCTCTCTCTTCCTCCCAACCAATCATTATTCTCCACTCATTCTCTCTCTTCCTCCTAACCACTCATTATTCTCATTCTTAATTTTTGTGGTTCCCCTTTCATGTTGCAACTTACCCGGAACGGAGGGAGTATTGCTGAAGCATTATAGGTTCTGTTATAATTATTTGTAAATACCCATGTAAGTAGCTTCCTAAAAAATCTCCTTTATTAATAGCAAGTGTGGGAAGTGACTTTTTCCTTCTTTTCTTTGAGAACAAGTGAATGTGAACAAAAATAAAATAAATCATAACACACACCCCCCCCCCCCAAATCCCATAATAATTGTGTACTTATGTCTTTTCCCTTTTTTCAAGTTGATTGAACTTTAAACAAAAAACTCATGAACTTTGAAAAATTGTTAATGATAGCATTTTTAACAAAAAAAAATCAATACCAACTTTAGAAATTTCAAGAAAATAATTAAATTTGCATCAATCTTTGCTTAGAGTTCAATTAAATGGACCACAAAAGGTGGCAGGCACATTTATTATGAGACGGATTATATTACAAAACAAGGAAAAAATTCAAACATGGATGAGGATATCAAAATTACAATTTCGAAAAAAAAGAAAAAAAAAACACTTCATCAATCGATTCAAACACACATAAACAAAAACAGAGAGAAGTTAAGGAAATTACCGATAGCGATGAGGTCAAAAACGGAGAGGCGCTGAGCCAATTGACGGCCCTCAGGTCTTGCATTTGCTGAATCAACTTGCTTTCTCCTTACTAAACATTCAAATCCCGACGAAATCCGGCTTCTATTTCGCATTTCTGCACACCAGCGACCGTCTCTCTCTCACCACAATTTTCCGATGAATTTGAAACTCATACACGGTTGAAAGTATGAACACACGAACAAACAAACACAAATCCGTTTTTGATTTGACGCCACAACAGAGAGAGAGAGTCCGAAAATTTTTGGTTTCTCTATCCAAGATTTTTCAAAACTTTTCTTTTTGCGTGTGTCCAGGGGGTGAAAATGAATTGACAAGGGGTCCGAGTTTTTAATGGAGAGAAAGGGGAGGGGAGGGGAGGGGAAGGAAGGGGAGGAGAGGGAATGCAATTGGGGGTTGCTATACACCCCTGTAAAAATTATGAATACATTTGTATGTGCTTTACAGCGTTTAACCATTTAAAATTTTAGGCTCCGCCGGAAAAGGAAACCGTTTTCCGAAAAATGTTTTCTCTTAGAAAATGTTTTTCGGAAAAGGAAACCGTTTTTCGAAAAATGTTTTCTCTTGTTTGGTAAATCTTAAGAAAATGCTTTCCGAAAAACATTTTCCGGTATTTTTCGAGAAGTTTGTGAAAAAATAATTTTAAATATGGGTGGGTTGGGTAGGCAGGGGTAGAGGAGTTTAAAAAAATATAATATGAGTAAAAAAAATAATAAATTTGGGGGGTGGGGTAGGGGGTTGGGTGGGTGGGGGTGGGGTAGGGGGTTGGGTGGGTGGGTGGCGTGGGGTAGGCAGGGAGCAGGGGAGTTAAAAATAATAATGAGAAAAAAAATTGGGGAGGGGGGGCGTCGGGGGTGGGGTGAGGGCGTGCTAGGAGTTTTCCGGAAAACAACTTCCTTAGGTGAAATCCGGAAGTTGTTTTCCTTAGGAAACAAGCCTAATTTCCATAGACCGGAAAATGTTTTCCGTTGACTTCATTTTCCGTGGTTTTACCAAACACCGGAAAATGGGGAAAACGTTTTCCCCATTTTCCGGTGTTTGGTAAACCACGGAAAACATTTTCCGGAAAACGTTTTCCGTGAAACAAACGGAGCCTTAAGCTACTTACGGGTGCTTTACAGTATTGTATCATTTAAAATTTCAAACTACTTACGGGTGATGGGTTGTATCATATTCCACCTCATTGCCACATCATCAAAAATAACCCATTCCATTTTCATTTTTTTATTACAATAGTTTATCTTGTAATGGGTTTTAAAATGGGCCCACTCACTTTAATCAGAAAGAAATGGAGAGAGAGATTGTGTTTTGTTTGGCTGAGAAAGGAGAGAGAACGGCTAAGAAATGGTATCTCTACTTAGGAGTCATTTCTTGTCTGCTGTATCGAACTGGAGCCACACAATGGGTAAGAAAAAAATGAACTTGATCGATCCACTAAAAAGGCCACCATTGTGGATGCCCTTAGTTTATGAAAGAAGAAATGGAAGGAAAATACTTTGAATTACTATTGTACCCTTAATAAAAGAAATAGAAGGTTATATATTAGGGGTAATATAGGTTCATCATAAAAGTTTGTTTATAAGATTTTTTTTCTCCTTCCAATTCCTCTCACTTTTGGGATGATTGTGTAGGAGGGAAAATTTTATTCCCTTCCTTTCAATTCATTCTTAAAAAAAATCTTGGGAGCAACAGAAAAATATGTCACATTTCCTCCCCTTTCCTTTTCTTTCTCTCATTTTAAAAACTCGGGAGCGCACCCAAGATGTTTGCACAGCTACCACACAAATGACCTTCTTTTTTTAATCCTCCCTCCAAAACTAAACAAGCGTTATTGAAATTAAAATAAATTTAATGAGAAAGCGATAAAAAAATGAAATAGTAGCAATAAATCTTATATATATATATATATATATATATATATTTATATTAAAGTTGGTGAAAAGAGTCATGGTGTTGCCATGTGGACAAGTTATGGGGAAAAAAAGCATTTGGTGATGCCACATCAATTTCACCCTAATAAATAAGTGATTTTTTATTTTTTTTCTATTAGCTAATAGTATTAGATAATAATATTAGTTACTATATAGGGTAAATATTATAGTTAACTTATACTTATAATAGTAATAGTTACTATTATAGTTAACTATTGTAGTTAACTTATACTTATAATAGTAATAGTTACTATTATAGTTAACTATTGTAGTTACTATTATAGTAAACTATTGTAGTTAACTATTATATTTTACTATAAATAGTTAACTATTAATATTTAACTATTTATTTGAACAATTATATTTACTATTAATAATAATTATTATAGTTATCTATTATAGTTAAAAATTATACAATTATTATGATTTAAGATTAACTAATACTATTAAATAAAAATATAAAAGAAATAAAAAATATTAAAATTGGTAAATTAGTTTCCCGTGCAGAGCACGGGTTACCCACTAGTTTTACAAAGTGAATGCTTGAAAAAATCTTACAAAATGACTAACACAATCATTAACTACTCATTTTATTGCAAGTATCTTTAAAAAAAAAAAACATTATTTGCATGACGGTTATAAACATAACGAATAATCTTATAACAAACAATAAAAATTATATCTAAAAATGTAAATGATTTTTAATAAAAAAAATTATAGTAAATTAACATAATTAAAAACCCGATGACTATATACTTTATGAAATTGAACTAATATTAGGGTAAATAATCAATATCATAAAATGTAAAAAGTTGACTCCAAAAATCCTAATACAAATTATTTATACGTTCCGCAATACTAAAATAAAATAAAAATTTATTAGGCAACAAAAAAAACTAAAAAGTACAAAAATTGATATAAATAAATAAAAATTAGAAGCCCACTTGAAGCCCTAAATTACATTTTTTTCGGTCTTTTAAATCCTGCCTCAAGGGGCTTTCCCCTATAACTTTTGTTCGTCTCACTTGGACGTTCGATTTGATATGTGATATGTTTCGTGGTTCATCCGGAGTTAAAATAACGACGGTTACCGCGCACGCACGCAAATGACTCCAAAAAACGTTAACGCCTTAGTATCCGCATCAATTAGTAATTTTTCACTAAATAGTTATCAAAAATATTTAATTTGTACTCCCTCCGTTTCATGTCACTTGAGACAAAAAATTTTGACACACAAATTAAAGAAAAGTAACAGATAGAAATAATGGGAGGATGTGTTTGTGAGTATGAAAAATTAAATATGAGAGAGAATGAGTGGGAGGAATAGTAAGTTGATTGGTGTTGTGAGTGTAAAAGTAAAGTAAGAGAAAAAATGAGTGGGAGGAACAGTGAAAATTCTTTACAATTTAGGCAGTCTCAAGTCACATGGAACGGACGAAAAAGAAAATAAGTCTCAAGTGACGTGAAACCGGGGGGGGGGGGGGGGGAGTATAATACAAAAATCAATTTACACATAAGTTGAGTACTTGTACCAAATTAAAGATAATAATATATTTGTCATTGTTTGGTGGAGATTACACTTTTGCCCTTGATAGTGATATTTTTTTAGAGGGAAAGTGACTATCTTGTTATTAATATAGTATACTATATAGAGTATAGATGTGTGGTTTTTCACTATATATTGATAAAAATTTATTTTTTCACTAATTTTAAAAGCTACAAATTATCATATAAAAATAAATATACATGCAAAGTTGACTACTTCTATCAAATTAAAGATTTGATATGCGTTGTGTTCAGTGGTTCACCCGGAGTTAAAAACTACGACAGTTTCCGCGCACGCGCGCAAATGACTCCAAAAACTTCGACGCCTAAGTATCCGCATAAGTTAAGTTAGTAAGTTTTCATTATATATTTATCAAAATTAAATGTTTTCACTAAATAAAAGATTTAAAAAGTACTATAATATAAAAATCAATTTACATATTAAGTTGATTACTTGTATCATATTAAAAATAATGACATACTCCCTCTGTCCCATTTTAAGAGTCAATTTTTTTTAAAAAAGGCGTCCCATTTTAAGAGTCAAAATCCTAAAATGGAAATTGAGTCCTACATGTCATACTCACAACAATTATCCACTAACTCTTTTCTACCCAACTTTTTCTCTCCTACCCAACTATCAACACATCACTTTTTTCCTTAATTCTTGAACCCATCCATTTTTTGAGTCTTAAAATAGGACGGCGGGAGTATTTGTCTTTACTTGGTGGAGATTACACTTTTACCCTTGGTAGTAACATTTTTTGGAGGGAAAATGACTATCTTGTTATTAATATAGTATAGATAGATATAGATATAGATATAGATATAGATATAGATATACTAGTAAATAAAATTTGAGAATAATTTTATTATACTTTTAACAATGTAAATTTTATTACTCATACATCATTATAAGTTAATAATGAATTCTAAATATTAAAATAATTAATCAATTATTCAATTCAATTCAATTATTTTTAAAATATAATTAATTAACTTAAATTTATTATTTAAACTTAATTCAAATTGATAACTAAAAAATGAGAATAAAATTTTGAGATGGAGTGAATGTAAAATATAAATGCTCCCTAGTAATGAAGTAATGTCCGAAAAATTTAACTTACTTTGAGCCTTCTTCAATAGACTAATTTAAGATTATACTATATCTCCGGCCCAAAATGATTTTCATACTTTTTTCGATGTTAATATAAAAAAACTTTGAGTAATAATTTTAGATTGATCTAATTATCTTAAGGAAAATCTAAAATTTGTAAAGTTAAAGTTATTGCTCAATGTTCCTTCGTAATAACAACGAATAAACCGTAAATACTATATTTTGAAACGGATGAGTAAAAATAATTAAATATAAAATACTCCCTCCGTTTCATCAAAACTGAGACCAAAAGTTTGGGCACAATACTTAAGGAAAACTAATAAAATAAGGAAAAAGTTGAGAGAGTGGAGGGATTACCATTGACTTGACCCTTCCTAATTCAAAATATGAAGAGATTAAGAAATGGCTCCAAAATTCAAACCCAGCTGTAAATATCTTAAACTCACAGTAATTTTTATTTACAACTTTTCATACAACGTGAAAATGTGCAACTTGCTTACAACTTCATCAGTTAAAATTTGGACTTCCCTCCAAATTTCAAATTTGATTCAAAAAATTTAAATCTCCCACCTAGTTAATTACAACCTGATATAAATAAACCCAGCAGAAACTGTTACTCCTAAACCAAAACAAAACCAAAAAAACCCAAAATGGTAGACATTTCAAAGGAGAACAGATTTTTGATTGCCCAATTCCTATCCCTTTCAGCAAAAGGTGGGATGCTTCCAAAATGTAAAGTTGATGAAGCAATGGTCAAGTTTGGAATCTCCAGAGCCAGGATCTTCAGATTTTGGCAGAGGGTGAAGAATCAAATTCAAGCACAACAGCCAATTTCTTTACCTACAAAAAGAAAAGGTGCTTTCAGAGGTAACAAAATTGTGCTAGATCTTGCAAAAATGAGAGGAATTCCTTTTCATAAAAGGGGTACTATTCGAAATCTGGCAACTTCTATGGGTTTAAGCAATAGTACAATTTTTAGATGGAAAAAATCTGGTGTGATCAGACCACATTCTAATGCCATAAAACCTGCTTTAACTGATTTAAACAAGCTAACAAGGCTGAAATTTAGTTTAAAAGCACTCAGTTATGATGCTACAACATGTAAACCAAAGTTTAAAGCATGACACATGTTATACATGTGGATGAAAAGTGGTTTAACATGACTAACTGTACGGAGAAGTACTACATTTTCCCCGGAGAAACTGAGCCTTACAGGTCTTGCCAAATCAAGAGATTCATAATAAAAGTTATGTTTCTATGTGCCGTAAGTAGACCAATGTACTCAGAAAATGGTGAAGAATTATTCGATGGCAAAGTAGGAATGTGGCCATTTACAAAGACAGAAAATGCAAAGAGGTGGAGCAGAAACAGACCAGCAGGAACACCAGTTACCAAGCCAATGGAATCCATCAACAAAGAAGTGATAAAAGAAATGATGCTTCAACATGTAAGTACAATTTTTTTTTTGTGAGCAAAGTAGGAATGTGGCCACTTTAGTTTTATTTGCACTGTTTTAATGCACATGAGCTTTTGTTGATCGTAGGTTCTTCCAGCGATCAAGCAAAAATGGCCAGCCACAGCAAGTAAAAACATAACAATTCAATGGGACAATGCCCCACCACACATGTCCCTACATTCAGATCCAGATTTTATAGCAGCAGCAACATAAAATGGATTCAACATTAAACTAGAGTTCCAACCACCTAATTCACCCGATACAAATGTAAATGATCTAGGATGGTTCAGATCAATTGAGTCATTGAAGACAGATGTGCAAGCAAAAACTGTTGATGCGTTGGTGAGTGCAGTGGAAAATTCTTTTAGCAAACTCTCTCACAAAACACTGAACAAGGTATTCCTAACCTTACAATCATGTTTGAAACAAATCATGATGATGCATGGATCAAATGCCTACAAAATTGAACACATGGGAAAGGATGCTTTAGAAAGAAGAGGGTCACTCCCAGACAATTGTTCAGTTGGTTTGCAATTGGTAAAAGAATCTTTATTGTATCTAATGGAGGGAGGGAATACTGGTGGACTTGAGGGCATGATGGAAGAAATGACCAGTATAAACATTTCCATCTCACCAGCAACAAGTAATCACAAAACCAGCAAAACCATCATTCCCAACACCAAGGTGGCATTTGTTCTTAATCAATTTTAGTCTCAGCAAATTTCATCACAGACACCAAACAAGTATCACAAAAAGCACCACAAACCATCAAACACATCATTGTGCACATAGTATAAACCAAATAGCCCCGTTAACCAAATCACAAGGCAGGCATTTTATGAATCCATACCCAAATCACAAAAAGAAAATCATCATTTCACAACCAAAAGTAGATTTCCATACCAATTTCGTACTATTTAACACACAACACGTAACAAAAACAATAAAATTAGACATACGACCTGACTATTAGAGGAAGCCAAGAACTCTTTAATTTCGTCTGAAGCTGGGTAGTATCGACTATCAATGTCTTCCTTACCAATAAATTTTGGCAAGAAACAAGCCATCATTTGTAGTGAACCAAGGTAGAGCTCAGATTTTGCGTTAATAGACATAGGCTTCACCTCAATAGCATCACTCCAACCATATTCAATCTCCATTTCAGCCACAATCAACTCATGAGAAGGACTCAATTGAGTCTCAGGCACTTCGGTGTCAACATAGACTAGATCTGAACCGGAGTCATCATCGAAAGGGGACGACGGAGTATCGGGAATGACGACTCCATAGTAGGGCCGAGAAATCGAAGGGAGAACTTCAGAAATCGGCGAATCTGGGCAGAGATATGATGATTCAGCATGAAGAAGACCAAGAATCGTCGCCACCATAGCATCTACGGGCATCAAAACCTTGGAATTGAAGTTTAATAAGGGAGAAATTGGCGGATCCATGGATATTGGTGGTGGAATTGCAAGACGGCGGGTAGAAGGAATGAGTTAGGGTTTCCTCTTAGATGAATCAAGAAAACTGGAGAGGATCATATGAGAAGTGGGTGGGTGGGGGTAGGATATTTTCAAGATGGATTGGGCTGGGTGAAATGGATTTGGATAAATAGATTAGGTAAATGGATTGGGTAAATGGATTAGGTTAATGACCCATTTTAAATTAGTGTTAGTTTAATTGTGTTTATTAAGGTTAAATGAGTGGGGTTAAGTGAATATAAAATATTTAAAAAGTTGCCATTTTAGGCAGTCTCAATTGAGGTGAAACGGACGAAAAGGGAAATAAGTCTCAGTTCTCATGAAACGGAGGGAGTATAAAATAAACCTTTCAAAATAAGAATGTTGAGTGGTTGTTCATCCTCATCATGATGATGATTAAGGTCGGCCCTACAAAGTAGGGTTTGATGGAGTAAGAGTCTAAGACAGATCACTACCCATCATATCGTATGAGATTACATTATCATTATCTCAAGAATTAAAATTTCACAGTTGCAAACCTTACTTTCCTGCATAGCATGAGAGGAGATCTTTCCATCCATGTGCCCCTTTCTGTGCCCCTTTAATCTGAACCGTTTACAATATCAACATAAACAGTCCAGATTAGAGGGACACAGGAGATCTGGACTCGCATAGCATACCCAAGAGCCCAGACTTCCATGCATTATTTGTAAAAGTGCAATGTACTCCCTCCGTTCTATTTTAAGAGTCAAAAAAATGAATGAGTTCAAGAATTAAGGAAAAAGTGATGTGTTGTAAGTGTTGATAGTTGGGTAGGAGAGAGAAAATTGGGTAGAGAAGAGTTAGTGGATAATTATTGTGAATATGACATGTATGACCCACTTTCCATTTTAAAATTTTGACTCTTATTACTTTATGACCACATACATAATGGAGTACTTCTTCCGTACTAAAACACTTTCACCTTTTCAAGCCGTAAAAAAAAAAAAAGAGCTAGTATGTGATCATGATGACAGTAGACGGATATAGTTAAATACAGGGAATCAAAATACAGGGAAGGGCTAAAATTACCCAAATACCCCTTTATATACTTATTTTGGGCATTTTGATTTCAAATCGTTTGTTTCAAACTCTCTGTAACCTATACCGCGAAATCGACGACGCCGCACACCAGACCGCACCACCACCGACGCCGACGCGAGACCCACGACCACCACCACATGACGATGGCGAGAGTGAAAGTTCCCAAGAACGTTCCCAAGGCCGCCGCCGGTGCTTCCGCCGCTTCCATCACCGCCGCCGGATCTTCATCTAGGACCGTTCCGGTAAAAATGGTAATGTAAATTAAAATGTTATATTAACCTAATTTTACACTCATCAAATTCCCAATGTATAATTTTTTGTTTGATTATATCAAATCGATTGTATGAACTGAGTGTTTAATGTCATTCTTGTCTGAACTCAATCGATATTTTTTCGTGTTGTCTAACACGAGGGGCATCTCGTGTTGTCTAACACGAGGGTCATCTCGTGTTGGCTAACACGATATGAGTCTCGTGTTGGACAACACGAGATGCGTCTCGTGTGGGACAACACGAGATGACCCTCGTGTTAGACAACACGATATGTCGTGTTTGGCAACACGAGATGCGTCTCGTGTTGTTCAACACGAGACGTGTATAGTCTTGTTCATATTTGCCAGATGCTAATTTATTGTCTGTTATTTGATTTTTTTGTAGCCACGTGAACGTATGACCGCGTCCAACAGAAAGAGGAAGGCTGAAACGCATATGGAGAGAAAAGAAAGGCGGACCAAGAGAAGGGAGGAAGAGGCAGTAGCGTCTGATGATGTTCAGGAGGAGGAGGAGGGTGGTAGTGAGGGGGATAGTGAGGAGGAGGAGGGGGGTAGTGA
This sequence comes from Campanula takesimana, assembly GCA_026119855.1. Lineage (NCBI taxonomy): Eukaryota > Viridiplantae > Streptophyta > Magnoliopsida > Asterales > Campanulaceae > Campanula > Campanula takesimana. Next base: position 1,419,956 of record JAOWBW010000201.1, read on the forward strand.
GGGGGATAGTGAGGAGGAGGAGGAGGAGGGGGATACTGAGGAGGAGGAGGAGGAGGGGCAGGAGGGGGAGGGGCAGGGTGAGGATGAGGAGAGGAGGAGGATGAGGAGGAGGGTGAGGAGGTTGTTAGACGACCATTGAGGCATGGGAGGAGACAGGGTGGGAATGTGGCTATAGGGCAAGGACGGAGGAGGAGGCAGGATGCGGGTGAGGAGGAGCCACCATCATGGCAGATTCAGGGTAACCCAGGTGGCGGCCCAGAGGATGTTACTCTTATATACGGGTTTGGTGATCACAGAGCCCGGGAGATTTGGAGGGAGGCCACTAGTGAGTCAGTGGTGACTTTCCATACGAGACTGCAGCATCTGCACAAGTAAGATAATCATTAATGTGAAACTATTAAAATATTGAAGTTATTTTGCACACACTCTAAAAATTCCATTAATTATCATCCCATGCTTTTCTCGAACTCGAGTATTGATTATATTTTTTGTTTGGAACGGTGGTCTCCTGAGACTAACTCGTTCCACATGCCTTGGGGGGAGATGACCATTACGTTACATGACGTCTCTCATATCCTGGGTATGTTGTTATATATAGATTTCAAGACTATATGAACTATCTACATTCATCTCATGTACTAAAATGCGTTATTTCATCTTCAATTTACAGGTATAAGCTGTGTAGGTGCATATGCGTTATTTCATCTTCAATTTACAGGTATTGACCTTGATATGATAGAATTTGTTCATGATGAAGAAGAAGGAATCTCACCAAATTCTCCTCCACATCATTGCTTTCCTTTGTATCCGGAAGGTTTTCCTCTCGGGAAATTGACACGTGGAGAATATGACGCTGTGTGTAGCGCAAGTGAATGTTCATTGCGTCTAAATGACATAGTATCAATGAGAAAGATGAACGATAAGAAGAACGTGAGCACTCCGATGCACGTCCGCAATGCCATCACAAAATATAGAGAAGAAGAACGGAAAGGGAGGACCCCGCTACAACAATTCCTTAAGTTACTCGACGATCATGAATATATATACTACACGAGGGAAGACGCTGAGAGTGGCATGGTCAGCGACATATTATTCTCTCACCCAGTATCAATAAAGTTGCTAAACTGTTTTCCATATGTTGTACAAGGTGACTGAACTTACAACACCAACTGCTATGGACTGTACTTCTTGCAGTTTGTAGGATTTACTTCCACCGGGCATAATTTCACAATAGCATGTGCGTTCCTCAAGTATCAGAGTGCGGATGATTACATATGGGCATTGGATAATTTTCACAGTCTGTTTACACCTCCCCGGTTGCCAACAGTTTTTGTCACTGATCGTGAATTGGGTTTCATCAGCGCTCTCTGTGCAGTTTTTCCCGACACCGCACACTTCTTGTGTCGGAGGCATATCGAAGTCAATGTGAGAAAGCATGGCTTGAGTCATACAGGTAGCGAGGATTTGGCAGAATCATTCATGAGGGGTTTCAATTATGCAATCTCAGCCGCTACATCCGACGAATGGGAAGAACGATGGCAAGGGCTTTGTGACCGTTTCAGATCTTATCCTCTATTATTGGATTACCTCCGCGATACATGGATTACTCCATACTCTCAGAATATTCTGTCTATGCACACGGATGTGTTACCACACTTCGGGACCCATACCACAAACAGGACTGAGGGTTAGCATAACAGGTTGAAGAAGGCATTGGGGAGTGCTTCTTCTACTTTTGACACGATCTTCAAAAAGGCTCATAAGATCTTGGATATCCAACTAAAAAATATCAAACAGAGTATGAATAGATCAAAGACCAGAACTCCAATTGATTTGATGACCGGTAATCTGTATCAGAACATATTGACTAAAGTGTCAACGGTAGCCTTATGCAATATCAGAAAAGAGCGGTCTCGTATTCAAAAAATCATTAGAAACCAGCTGTCACGACCCGAAATCTATGCTCTATTTTATTGGTGATAAATAATTATTATTTATTTATTTGCTTAATTATGTATTTAAATTATTACTTAACTAATAATTTATGAGTTATAATAATTCATGCCTAACACTTTATTTGGGTCTTAATTGTAAGTAGGGAGTGTAAGTTTTGTGTGTAGTGAAGAGGAGGGGGCCTAAGTGTAAGTTTTTTAAATCATTTTAACTACTCCCTCCCTACTCATCTTTTCCCTCACTCTCTTCATCTCCCAGCAAAATCTCTCTCTCTCTCTCCATGTTGTGGGTAAGTTTTTCTCTTTCACTTCTCTCTTCATTTTCTTCATCTTCCTCTTGTTATTTCTCATTTCTTAAAACGTGAAACTTGTTTAGATCGTCGATAGGATCGTAAAGGGCTAAAAATATTCGAGTTCCGGCAACTTTGAGAAAATCCGGGTAAGTTGCTTTTCCCCCATTAATATGCTAAATTGTTCATATCATGCTTATATAATGCTTTAGTTGTTATATTTGAAGTTTGATTGAGTTTGGAATTTATTTGGAATTTATTTGGATTTTTGGTTAAAAATGGTGATTATATGAAGGTTGGGATTTAAACCTTGATTTGGGTTTCTAGATGTGTTATTTTGGTCCTATTCAAGTTTATAAGTTGTTTTGGTTCATTGTTATGCTTATTGTAGGTCTTGATTATGAGTATTTGAGAAATGGTAAGAATTTTGGGTTGTTTGGGTGCCATTTTCGGGTATGTATGAACCCAGGAAGAAATCTGGGCATTGTTCTTCTGGCAGGCACGGTCGTGCCAAGCTGGGACTCTGATATATTCTTCCCTTTTCTTCTAAAACTGTTTCCCCCATAACTTCTTCGTCCGGACTCCGTTTTAGGCGTGTAAACTATCGTTTCGAAGCTCTCTTAGAGTACTACAATATGGGATGGGTCGTTCAGTTAAGTTTTAAGTTTTATACTTCGGGATTTTATTGGGTGTTTGAGGTTAAGAGGAGTTGTATCGATCCATTGTGAACAAGTTTTGTAAATCCAATTGAGTGACTTTATTGAGTTGTTATGATAATTTTGGGATATAAGTGAGGACTTCATACTTTGAGACCCTTTAATTGAAAGTTATTTTACTGATCGGATTGATTTTAGAATAAGACTTGGTCTAGGTTTTAGGTGATATCCTATAGTACCTAGAGGGTTGTTTTGGAACACTAAAGTGTAGGGTTTAGTCCAGTCGTGATCATGTTCTAATGAGGGTAACCTTTTGGATTCGTTTGGGTACTTACGGTTTGATTAACCTTAAGGTGTATTCATTCTGATTTCCTACTTTGGAATTCCAGGTGTGATGAGATGGTTGAGTTCATTGTCCTAGTATATCTTTATGAGTAAATGTTTAGGGTCATTTTGGTAATAGTCATTGTGCCATTGGTGAGTGACCGTTTGGGTTGTGCTCTTTATGATTAACTTGTGAGTATCATGTTTAGGATGTATTTGGTACGTGCCTTATCTTGGAATCATTATGTTTTAATGGTCAATGTTGTTGGACTCTTTTATGAGAAACTCCTTGTGCTATTATTGTTGAACTCTTCTTGAATAATCGTTTGCATCTTTTATGGTGATTAATTGGTATGATTCCCTACTTTGGAATCAATGGTTGTTTATTGTGCTAGTATTTTATTACTTAGCCTTTACTTGAAAGTCCAGCTGGTATTTTGTGTGTGTTTGGGTGATGCGAAACATTATGATGGCACAGCCAAGTCCATTGTGATGTTGACCATTGTTTTGCCCCATTATTACCCTCCTCCAGATTGGCCTTGGATGTGAGAAGAGCTAGCTCCTTTGTGTGCATTTTAGCTTTACTTGGAGCATGACTTTGTGGCATGTCTCCCGTCCTCTGTGACACTTCATTTGGTTATTGGTTCCGGTACCGGGTTTCTCTTCAGCTTTTATGCTACTATGAAGATGGTTTGTTTGATTGATGGGTTGATTGGTCGCTTCTGACCGGGGGATTTCTCTTCAGCTTTCATGCTATTATGAAGAAGTTGATTTGGTTGAGTATTGAAGCTGCGCAGCGACCTTTATTTGGTTCTTTCAGTTGGGTGAAACCTTGGCTATGTATCCACTCATGAGTGTTTATTTCAGCTTTATGTGTTGCATGATGAGCTGGTCGTTATTTCCAACCGGTATGGGACGGTTGGCGACAGGGAGCCTCTCATTTGTTGTTATATGTTTACTTATATGATTGGTTATTGGATGTTACTGTTCGACAGCATGTCACTTATTATTCCGCTGCTATCTGTCTTATGTTAATTGCTATTAGTCATTGCATATTAGCATGTCATGTAGTTGCATTAGTAACTTACTGAGATTTTATCTCACCCCGTTTATTTCCATCTTTGTTTTTCCTTAACCCCCCCCAGGAGGAAAAGGATTAGGATTCGCGGATCGAGGAGGACGTCAAGAGGTTTGAGATTTTGGGGCAGGTTGTTATGGATCGGTATACATTATTTAAATGTATAATCCTTTGGGGATAGTTTTACCATTATTGACGTCATTAAGAATTATATATTTTATTCTTTTGGGTATAAGCTGTGGAGCTTATGTTAGATGTACTTCGTTGATTTAAATTTGGATTTGTAAAACCTTGTGTTAAGATCTTTTGGGTATAAAATGAAATTTTTATCTTCTATATTTTAGAGTTTTGGTTTTAAGTCGACGTCCAGCTCGCGTACTCCGGGCCCGCGGGGTTGGGGTCGCGACAGTTGGTATCAGAGCTATGGTTTAGCTCTAAGTATAAGTCTAGGTGGACTAGTATGACCTAGGAGGGTAGTTGTGTTCGGAGTGAGTAACGATGAGTATTTTATGCAGGTATTTGTTTGTGATGGCTAGAAGAAGAATTGGTGAAGCTTCTAGTGAGACTCAGAATCTTAATGGTCTACGGGAAGAAAACCGTGCAGTGTTTCAGGGCAGGTTTGAAGCGGCCGTGAAAGCAATTCATGACCAAGGGCCGAGAGAGGAACATGTAGCACCTCCGCAATATGGGTTGGAGCAGTTCTTGAAGTTGAAACCAAGTGAGTACGACGGTGAGCCTGATGCGAAGAAGGCCGAGCTATGGATAGAATCGATGGAGAAAATCTACGATGTCTTTGGTTGCACCGATGAGGATAGGGTTCTGTTTTCAGCTTATAAGCTCGTGGGGGCTGCGGGACATTGGTGGAAAGCACTGAAGACCAGTTGGGGTGCGACTCTTGTACCATATCCTTGGGAGTGGTTCGTGAGGAAATTCAAGGATCATTTTATCTCTCTAGTGAATCAAAACCGGAAAGAGATCGAGTCCCTCAGCTTGGAGCAAGGCATGATGTCAGTAGCACAGTACTCAGCTAAGTTCACAGAATTAGCCAGGTGTTGTGAATACCTTGTGCGGACCGAGGAGCAGAAAGCGATGAGATTGATCAGGGGTTTGAAGACATCCATCCGGACTCAGCTTATAGCACAGCGGATTCAGACTTATCAGGATGCGGTGGATCGAGCCTACTTGATTGAACAGGATACTGGGGAACACAAAAGGAAGACTGAGATGGTTAACCCGGGTAAGCAAGGAGGGCAGAGTAAGTCACAACAGCAACGTTCGGATAACAAAGGTAATTCTGGAGTGCAAACTCGATTCAGAAGGCAACTTCAAGGGCAACCAATGGTCGGAAGTCAAGGTACTAATCAGAGAAAACGAAATGGGACAGTCTGCAGCTACTGTCAGAGGAAAGGACACTCAGAAGACAAGTGTTGGAAGAAGCAGGGAAAATGTGTGAAGTGTGGTCAGTTGGGACACTTCGTTAAAGATTGTCCGAGGTTTAGAGTTCAGTCATCGGGAACAGGAACTGGAATACCACAGGGTCAGAAGAGGGATGCTTCGGGGAAGCCCAAGGTTTCGGGTAGAGTATTTGCAATCAATCAGCACTCAGCGGGTGACTCATCAGTTTCAGAAGGTATTATATTGCGTCGAGAGAGCGAGCGCGTGCATTTTAGGATCATCGCATTTATGTGTTTCTGTGCATTTAGTTGCATTTATTTCTTCTGAGTCTTTGACTTATGTGTTGTAGGTGTCTACTCCTATGGAGGAGTTTAGGGTATCTGATGAAGTCTTATGTGCTTATGATGTGCTTAAGTATGGTTATGTCTTACCTGCTAAATTAGCCATGTTGCTATTACAAGATTTTGATGTTACTCTTGCTTTAGTCGATTGTTGTAGGAAGATGGTTATATTCTCCATTCCTGATTTCTTAAAATTATTTGAGACCGTTCCTTTGCGTAGAGTTATACCTAATTTTTTTTTTATTGAAATCCGAGTATTTAGCTTCGGTCAAATTGTTGGGTGTAATTATCATTGTAAGGTTTCTATTTTCTTCTAAATAGTACCTAGTGTTTGAGGAGAAGCTTGGGTTAAATTGGGTGTTGTGGTACAAGGTTGTAATGCTAATATTTAGATCAATATCCATATTGTATCGGTTGGGTTATAGGAGTTGAGGATTCAATGAGAATCTCTTGAGGAAAATTTTGGTCACTTTTAGTACATCTCCGTGAATGCATCGGAATGGATTAGTATGGAGAGGTGTACGATTTGTATTAGATGATGAGTTTGTTGTAGGAGTTATGATCATTAATGGTGGTAAGCGTGTTAAGTTAGAAATGACTAAGTACATTTTGGGAGAGTAATAATTTCTCGATTTTTGTTAAAGGCATTTTGAAATTTTGGTTAGATAGTGGTTCTATGGTTCTAAATCCCTTCTTGGTGGCGTTTCCCGAAATGGATCAAGGGTATGTGAAGGAAGTGGAGTATCAATACTGGGGCATAATTAAGGAATATCATGATTTGGTATTGGGTCAGTTGGAACGTTGCTAGCTAATTAGTTTATTATGATGGTAGTACTATTGAGCCTAAGTATCATTAGGTTAATAAAGGTATGCGTGAAAGACTAACTTGGGTTAGCTATTGAGGATTTGAGATTTGTTGATTTCCTTGGGTATATGAGCACAGGTTATTAACTAAAAAGGGAGCTAGAGGAAATCCCTTGAAGATAAGATTTAGATCATCTTCGGACTATTGAGTATTCGTAATTATTTTAGGCTTTCAAGGATTGGAGAGTTATGACGATGATATTATGGCGTAGATTTAAGTGAACATTTTGTATTAAAATTTTGGGTTTACATTACACCTTTAGTTTAAGGTGCTGCCTAGAGCGAGAGCACTATAATGGGAATCCTTAGAGATATAGCCTTTGGTGAATATTATGGGGATGGAAAATTTCTTTAGCCTTTCATATTTTAAAAGCTAACTAAACTCGAGATGGTAGTGTTTTGAATTTCTGGGGAATAACACTAAGTAGGCGATTTACAAATGGAAGTACCTTTGCGGTGTAATTAAGGTTATGAATAAGGCGAGTTTGAAATATCTCGAGAATTATGCGTGGAAATAATTCGGATTCTTCGATTTTGAGTATGAATTTTGATTAGTAATGAAGATAATGATGGAATATTTCGGTTCGAGAGGTGGTGTTATCGTGAGCATTATTTAAGGTTACCTTGTAGTGGGTTAGATTGGACAATTGAGGAATTTGAGAAATGGAGGAACTATCGTATCCGTAGCTATTTGGTCTTTCGGGTAAGTCTCGTTAAAATTCGGGTCGAATTTTCTTTAAGGAGGAGTGAATGTCACGACCCGAAATCTAGGCTCTATTTTATTGGTGATAAATAATTATTATTTATTTATTTGCTTAATTATGTATTTAAATTATTACTTAACTAATAATTTATGAGTTATAATAATTCATGCCTAGCACTTTATTTGGGTCTTAATTGTAAGTAGGGAGTGTAAGTTTTGTGTGTAGTGAAGAGGAGGGGGCCTAAGTGTAAGTTCTTTAAATCATTTTAACTACTCCCTCCCTACTCATCTTCTCCCTCACTCTCTTCATCTCCCAGCAAAATCTCTCTCTCTCTCTCCATGTTGTGGGTAAGTTTTTCTCTCTCACTTCTCTCTTCATTTTCTTCATCTTCCTCTTGTTATTTCTCATTTCTTAAAACGTGAAACTTGTTTAGATCGTCGATAGGATCGTAAAGGGCTAAAAATATTCGAGTTCCGGCAACTTTGAGAAAATCCGGGTAAGTTGCTTTTCCCCCATTAATATGCTAAATTGTTCATATCATGCTTATATAATGCTTTAGTTGTTATATTTGAAGTTTGATTGAGTTTGGAATTTATTTGGAATTTATTTGGATTTTTTGTTAAAAATGGTGATTATATGAAGGTTGGGATTTAAACCTTGATTTGAGTTTCTAGATGTGTTATTTTGGTCCTATTCAAGTTTATAAGTTGTTTTGGTTCATTGTTATGCTTATTGGAGGTCTTGATTTTGAGTATTTGAGAAATGGTAAGAATTTTGGGTTGTTTGGGTGCCATTTTCGGGTATGTATGAACCCAGGAAGAAATCTGGGCATTGTTCTTCTGGCACGGTCGTTCCCCTTTATTTGGCACGGTCGTGCCAATATTCACTTCCCTCTCGTCATGTTTGGCACGGTCGTGCCACTTTCTAAGGCACGGTCGTGCCAAGCTGGGACTCTGATATATTCTTCCCTTTTCTTCTAAAACTGTTTCCCCCATAACTTCTTCGTCCGGACTCCGTTTTAGGCGTGTAAACTATCGTTTCGAAGCTCTCTTCGAGTAATACAATATGGGATGGGTCGTTCAGTTAAGTTCTAAGTTTTATACTTCGGGATTTTATTGGGTGTTTGAGGTTAAGAGGAGTTGTATCGATCCATTGTGAACAAGTTTTGTAAATCCAATTGAGTGACTTTATTGAGTTGTTATGATCATTTTGGGATATAAGTGAGGACTTCATACTTTGAGACCCTTTAATTGAAAGTTATTTTACTGATCGGATTGATTTTAGAATAAGACTTGGTCTAGGTTTTAGGTGATATCCTATAGTACCTAGAGGGTTGTTTTGGAACACTAAAGTGTAGGGTTTAGTCCAGTCGTGATCATGTTCTAATGAGGGTAACCTTTTGGATTCGTTTGGGTACTTACGGTTTGATTAACCTTAAGGTGTATTCATTCTGATTTCCTACTTTGGAATTTCAGGTGTGATGAGATGGTTGAGTTCATTGTCCTATTATATCTTTATGAGTAAATGTTTAGGGTCATTTTGATAATAGTCATTGTGCCATTGGTGAGTGACCGTTTGGGTTGTGCTCTTTATGATTAACTTGTGAGTATCATGTTTAGGATGTATTTGGTACGTGCCTTATCTTGGAATCATTATGTTTTAATGGTCAATGTTGTTGGACTCTTTTATGAGAAACTCCTTGTGCTATTGTTGTTGAACTCTTCTTGAATAATCGTTTGCATCTTTTATGGTGATTAATTGGTATGATTCCCTACTTTGGAATCAATGGTTGTTTATTGTGCTAGTATTTTATTACTTAGCCTTTACTTGAAAGTCCAGCTGGTATTTTGTGTGTGTTTGGGCGATGCGAAACATTATGATGGCACAGCCAAGTCCATTGTGATGTTGACCATTGTTTTGCCCCATTATTACCCTCCTCCAGATTGGCCTTGGATGTGAGAAGAGCTAGCTCCTTTGTGTGCATTTTAGCTTTACTTGGAGCATGACTTTGTGGCATGTCTCCCGTCCTTTGTGACACTTCATTTGGTTATTGGTTCCGGTACCGGGTTTCTCTTCAGCTTTTATGCTACTATGAAGATGGTTTGTTTGATTGATGGGTTGATTGGTCGCTTCTGACCGGGGGATTTCTCTTCAGCTTTCATGCTATTATGAAGATGTTGATTTGGTTGAGTATTGAAGCTGCGCAGCGACCTTTATTTGGTTCTTTCAGTTGGGTGAAACCTTGGCTATGTATCCACTCATGAGTGTTTATTTCAGCTTTATGTGTTGCATGATGAGCTGGTCGTTATTTCCAACCGGTATGGGACGGTTGGCGATAGGGAGCCTCTCATTTGTTGTTATATGTTTACTTATATGATTGTTTATTGGATGTTACTGTTCGACAGCATGTCACTTATTATTCCGCTGCTATCTGTCTTATGTTAATTGCTATTGGTCATTGCATATTAGCATGTCATGTAGTTGCATTAGTAACTTACTGAGATTTTATCTCACCCCGTTTATTTCCATCTTTGTTTTTCCTTAACCCCCACCCAGGAGGAAAAGGATTAGGATTCGCGGATCGAGGAGGACGTCGAGAGGTTTGAGATTTTGGGGCAGGTTGTTATGGATCGGTATACATTATTTAAATGTATAATCCTTTGGGGATAGTTTTACCATTATTGACGTCATTAAGAATTATATATTTTATTCTTTTGGGTATAAGCTGTGGAGCTTATGTTAGATGTACTTCGTTGATTTAAACTTGGATTTGTAAAACCTTGTGTTAAGATCTTTTGGGTATAAAATGAAATTTTTAACTTCTATATTTTAGAGTTTTGGTTTTAAGTCGACGTCCAGCTCGCGTACTCCGGGCCCGCGGGGTTGGGGTCGCGACACCAGCGGGGTCGTAATGGGGGTAATGTCATCACTGAGGCTGCCTGCGGGTGTTACTACAGGCGAACACATGAACTTCCATGTAGTCACGAGATTGCACAGATAGAGGACTGTGGGGGACGGATTGAGCTTTCCTCAATTCATGATTTTTGGAAGAAGTTGGACATTGAAGTAGACAACCCTCCATGTGAGCCTTCGATAGATAAAGACAATTTTCAAGCTATGTTGAATAAAGTTGAGCAAGCACCTGAACCGGTAAGGAGGAAGTTATTCAAAACGATGGAAGAAGGGCTTAATCACCATACGAGAGATGCTTACGAGCCAGATCATATTTCAAAGGCGAATAAACCCCGGACCGGAAGTTCTAGAGAACCGTCAGATTGGGAGCATACTAACAAATTTTTTCGAGTCCCCGCGACACCATCCTCGACTAGCAAAGGGTATAGATATTCATTCATTTGTGGCTCACACTGTTGATTATGTTTTTGATATGAGTTTGTTAATATTGTTGTTGATTATGTGGTTTAAGTTATGTGTCTGCTCTCTATAACCCAGTACAGATTTCATATCGTGTGAAAATACACGATTTGTTGGCTATAATCACGTGTAGTGTTACACGTTATAATCTCGTGTATACACACACGAGATTCATCTCGTGTAACAATATACGAGATGGTAACCCAGTACAGATTTGATTTTTCTGTTGATAGTATGAATGCTTCTCACTCTTTTCTTTGCCCTATTTCAGGTCTAGATCTGCATTCATGGCATCAACCCAAGCTAGTTCGGAGTCCACGAACAAACGGAAATCAGCTTCAGAACCCACAACATCTACCCCTCCTTGTACTCCTACGTCTCATCCACCACCTTCCGGTCGTGGGAGAGGACGGGGTCGAGGGCGAGGACGAGGACGGGATCAGGGTCAGGGTCGTGGACAGGGAAATGGACAGCCCAATCACACTAGTATATACAGCTCTCCGTATATGACGTCTTTTCTGCCTTTCATTATCCCATTTATTGGAGGCATCACAGATGTGGGATCTGATGGACATTGTGGCTATAGAGCCGTAGCATCACAGATATACGGAGATGAGGAGATGTGGGCTCGAGTGCGCACAGAATGTTACAATGAGGTGCATGCTCGCCGAGACCTTTATCAAAGAGTTCTATTTTGGATAGATATAAAAGAACTCTTACGTAGGATTGCTATTTATGTCCGGCCGACGCCGGACAATACTTATTGGATGGACCTCCCCGATCTTGGGCACATCATTGCCACGATGTATAATGTGGCGTTCATTTCGTACTCGGCTAGCGGTGGCAACTTATGCCTTCCAGTGACTGTACCAGCAGGAGTAGGACCACCGATAAACACAGTTGTGCTGGGACAAGTGACAAACCATTTTATATTGGTATGATACTTTAATTCGTTATATTTAACAATATTTCTTAAATTCGTTATACTTAACTGTCTCATCTATATTAGTTATATTTAATTGTCTTACTTAAATTCGTTGTATTTAACTGTTATTACTTTTGCAGCTGCACATGTCAGGCAATGATTACCCAATACCACCACCACCGAAGACTTGGAGGGAAAATTGTGATCCAAGCGCAAGTCAACTGATCGTCCGATACCGAGATAAGATAGCAACATTCAATGAACTGTATGATCAGGATACCGATGCAAGAAGAGAAAGATTACGTAGGGTATAGTATATGTGTAATGGATTTTGAATTGTCACGTTTGTATGAATTATCAAATTTGGCGATAGTATATGTGTAATGGTCTATTGGTCCCTCCCACTGCTTTGTGGAGATGTGCTATCATTTTAACAATCAAATTTCATTTCTACTTCTGTTTCTTGTTGCTTTTTCTGTTGTTGTTGTGAAAATCAGGTTCAGACACTATGTCGTGTACCTATACACGAGATGGCTTTTACAATCTCGTGTAACTGTACACGAGATGTCTCGTGTGCAAAAACGATTCATCACGTGTAAAGTTACACGCGACTGTAAAATCCATCTCGTGTATACGTACACGAGACGGGAAAGGGCATATTTGGAATATTTCGTTCCCTGTATATAAGATTCCCTGTATTTAGTATTTACCCAGTAGACTGATGCACTATTTTAAAAATACACGAGAGTTAAGGATGGAGTTATACTCATCCCGTCTCATTTTAATTTTATTTATTTATTTTGTGTGTTTCATTTTAAACTTCAAAACTTAAAAAATAAAGTTTTTTATACTTTTTTATTTGTGGGTCTCACATGTCATACTCACAACAATTACCTACTAACTATTTCCTACCTCCACTTTATCTCTTCTACCAAACCATCTATACTCAGAGCACATCACATTTTTCTTAATTTTTGAACCCAATTTTTTTTTTTTGAAGTGTAAATTGGGACAGAGGGAGTATATAAATTCAAAAGTATTGTGAGTGAGAATGAGGTTGTGAGTATAATAAGTTGAGTGAGATTTACAAGTAGGGTCTAAAATTAAGTGTGTGAGTATGGCAAGTGGGGTAGGGAGAATAGAAAAATAATAAAATTTGAATATTTTAGAAAAGTAGACTTACTAATTGGGACACCCAAAAAGGAAATTAGTGCAAAGTGTTTTGAAACGGGAGGAGTACGTTATATTTTTTCAAAAAAAAAAAGAAAAAAGAAGAAATAATGTCAAAATTGTTGCATTGTTTGTAAAATCTGATAAAGTACGTTAAATAATTTGTCATATTTATTGCATTGTAAAAATTTGTGAAAGCTTCAAAAACTACACAGCTTACACACGTGTTCATGTTCAAAACAAGAGATTTACCAATGGAGATTTGGGCAGATGAGCATGTTACAATTTGAATCCAAGCCTGTAAATATAATAATATGCTGTATGATTTGATAGAATTCAGCCTCGTAAGTGGATTTCGAACCGCTCCACCCACCATTTAGCTCCACTCAAGGGTGGAGATTGAAGCCACCTCATTTTAGCTACACCCAACGGCTGAGATGTAGCCGAGCTCGGTAGGACCCACAAAAAATTGAGCCGTTGGGTTGAGAGGTGGAGCTAACTCGGTGGAGCGGTTCAGGGTCCCTCGTAAGTCTATATTGGCTCTGTCCCAGATCAATGGGTATTTTTTAATCAAGCTTACTTGAATTTTGACTAATATTTTATGCTAAATTACTAACCTTCATAAAAATTAAAAACAGTTATTAAATCAGTAATAAAAAACATTATCAATATTCAAAGAGAAATTCGTAAGTTATTTTACTTAGAAAAGTGGAGAAAATATATTCTAGAAAACGTTTTCCACCAAACAAACAGACGGAACCTAAAATTGTCCATTGATATGCAGGCTTTTTGCCATTTAAGAAGAAAACTTCCACAAGCTGAGCAATTTCCTTTTAAAATTACATCATCATGCATAGCAGAAAATAAAACCAAAAACTAGATACATTGTGAGAGGGCAATCACCAAATATTAGCTTCTGTGCGCCTCAAGTTCCACTACCTAAAATGAGTATGCCTAACTGAGAGTTACGCGAAAAATATATATAGTCAACCAAACTTTACAAACTGGCCTACATGCATTAGAAAAACTAGATTACACGAATAAATGTGGGGACGGAAAAGATGGGAGCTTAGTCTATTAACCACACCCACAGTTTGTATAATAGTGAATCGAGCTGTTCCTTTTCATAACTACTTCCGGGCCCCCCATTTGAACAAACCGACCCCACTTTCACTCTCACGACCATTCTCGTCCGTTGAGTCGGACCCGCTTCCCATTTCTTCTTCTGAACTTTCTTCAGGAAGGAGTTTGATCCTGTCCGCATGGTTGATGATCCAATCAGTGAATTCGGGAGAGGATGCCCACTCAGACACTGCTTGTCTGGTTGATTCCTCTGTGAAGTCTTGCCATTCTTTTCTTGAGAATTTCTTCTTGTTAGGCGTCTTGTGGAAAGTTGAATAGTAGTCGTCTTGCTGATTTACCACCGCTCCTTTTGAATTGGATGGTGATACTAAACCTTCAACAATCACAACAAACACAAGACCAAGTTACAATATCATTCATTTTAGGGATTCTATTAAAAAAAAAAAAAAAAAAAAACAGCTTAAAAGGGTTGTTTTTTGATATATATAATACGTCCGTTCCGGAAGATAAGTCACATTTGACTTTTGACTTTCAACGAATATTAATATTAATCTAATCATCCTAGTGAAATTCTAAAAAATGTAATTGATAAATCATTAAATGATTTATCGATTTTAGACTTTCATTGGGATGATTAGAGTGACATTAATGTTTGGTCAAACTTCATTTGTGTTGACCATCAAAAGTCAAATGGGACTATCTTACTGGACAGAGGGAGTAGTTCAAAGCTTTTCCAACTATTTTCCTTCAGCCATGAATTTGATTGTAAGTAGGTGTAGCTGAGAAATTTCTTTCTGACTCAAATTTTGCAAACAGTGAGCAAGCGATAGAGGTAAAAAAAATATGAACTCTAACTATTATTATTAATTATTAATATTATTACTCCTTCAGCCATGTTTTTCATTATTAGTAGGGGTAGTTGAGACATTTAATACCCATTTGTAGAGGTATCCGTGATTATATGTGTGTGTGTGCGCGCGTACATACATATGTACATTTGACTTTTAGAGTATCAACCTAAACGAGTTGTCTTAGATAACTTGTGCTTTTCGACATATAAGCCTCTTTATGAAGTACTAAAATCTTTACAAACTCCACCTGAATAAGAATTTCATTTTGCATTCTAGATGGATATTAAGCATGTCATTCTTAAGCAAAGTAAATCAACCTTGTCTTAACAATTTGTTGACTTAAATAGTAAGGGCGAAAAAACCAGAAGAGAGGTTAGAAAACGGAGGAGGTGTGTGAGGAGAACAAAGCAAAGTGTACTGGAATTACCTTTGACAGGGGAGTCAGACCAAGCTTTAAAAGAATTCCTTGGGCCGGTCCGCAGAGCTCCTTGAGGACTCATCTTCATTGAACGACTTAAAAACTCGGCATTATTACGTTTTGCACTTGCCGATCCACTCCGTGCCCAAAGATTTTTCTTTACTGAATAAGATTTCCTATCACCGAATCAAAGTAATACATAAGTTCATCTTCAAGTTCACCAGTAAAAGATACTCCCACCGTCCCAGAAAGATAGTCCCTTTTGACTTTTTATGGTCAACACAAGTGAACTTTGACCAAACATTAATATCAGGTTAATCCTCTTGATAAAATTTTAAATTGTTATTGATAAATCATTTAATGGTTTATTAATTACAAGTTTTGGAATTTCACTAGGATGGTTTTGGAATTTCACTAGGATGATTGGATTGACATTATTGGTCAAAGTTCACTTGTGTTGACCACAAAAAGTCAAATGAGACTTTCTTTCTGGGACGGTGGGAGCAATAAACTTCCATCGACTGGCTTTGATGGAAATGACAAGATCAGAAAGGAAAATAATATTCTATATCATTACTCACAGAAATCTATAAACCAATAAATAAAAATGTGGAAAGAGGAGTAATTTGTAACTTACTGCTGCCCATGCCACTTTAAAGAATTTATCAGAAAATATACTGCCATGCAAGAACCAACTGCTGCCAGCGCCAAAGGAGTATCAATAGTGCTCTGATGATGAAACAAATAAAAGATTGAGTGGAAATATTAAGATGAACACAAAATATTCAAAAAGAAACTTGCAAGAATTATAAAAATAGATATCCAAAAAGGTAGTTGCAAAACCCTTCATCCCGTAATGATGTTCCCACTTTTTTTGTTGTCACTTCCAATGAACTTTGAGCAATAATTTGATAATCTTAATAAAAATTTGAAAATTGCTATTGATAGTTTTTATAATGGGGTTTTAGATTTTCAGTAGGATATTAAATTAATAAAAAATTATTGCTTAAAGTTCATTCAAAATGAACCAAAAAATTGGGAACGTCATTCCGTGACGGAGTGGAGTATTTAAGAAAAAGGGAATAGAAGCATTTCAGATGCAATGACAACCTCATACATGTGACCTACAGTTCAACCTGACTATTGTGACTGCATCAGGACAAGAAGTGAAAATTTACAGGGGCATCACATCTTCAACTAAAAGCATCTAGACTTTAAATGTAAATTTTAATAGAGTTAAATAAAGAATAGGCAACCTGGAAAATAAATGTGACCGCAACAATGCGCATCGACCATTTCACAAATTGAGCTATGCCAACATCGATGCTTCCATCTTGTGAAATTATAAACTTCCGCACCAGCCAATATCCTAGACCAGCACCAGAGAGGACAATTCCAACTAATACAAATAAAGAGACCTGCAAGATAAGGCAAATATTTAGTACAATCAATCTCTCAAATGAATGGGCCCCATATTCCCATTGTAAGCATGCCATGTAATTTACAAAAGATGGAAAATTTGAATTTCCCATCACAAGATTATGACAATTGCTAAGGCTTTATGTGCATTGTTGGACCCTCTCTCTCTAATAGCTTCATGCTATCCGATAGTAAGTAACTTAGATTGGCACCAAGAATCTTGTCAAAAGTCACCATCTAGCTTGTGTCTTTTCCCAACACTTTTAACACACAAGTTTGAACTCTTATTTATGGTGTGATGCACATGTCTCCTAGAGATGTATGTTGGTTTATCAACAAAACCATCATTACAAAAAATGGATTTGTTGTGTTCAAGTAAAACTCCGTCAAATCCTTCAGAATCTGCAGCATATTGCGAACCACATTCTCCATCCATCAAAAAAAAAAAAAACATTATTTAAAAGTTAAACCCTTTTATCTACCTCACTTTTGCTCTTTCAGCTGCATTCAAATTACTTAAGTTTTCAGTTTGTGTTTCTCTTTATAATGACACGTAAGAGACTAAAAAGTATAGAATGCCTGTTTCTCTTACAGCGCCAATGCGCTAATAGTCAGTTGCAAGTATAGTGTTTTAACAGAACCAGCATTTCCAATTCGGCACCATGCATTATGGCACATACTCTCTTGGTTTCATAACCATAAATAGTTTACTACTCCCTCCATCCCAAAATGAATGTCCAAGAAATTAATATAGAATTCCATACTTGGAACAAGGCGAAGACAGAAAATAAAAATATGACTTACAAATTAAGGAAGAAAAAGAAGTAAAAAATAAAGGCAACATATTTGTATCACTTCAGGCTTCCCAATTGCCATTAACTTTAATTCGCATGCCTTTCTCTCCTAACATTTTAAAAAGCGCTATGTGGTTGTTGAGCTTTTAGATGAGTAGGTTAATATAATAAACTCATGGTTTGCCTAAGACTAGAGTTCAAATCAACTTCCCTTGCATTTGTCCTTAAAATATTACAAAGTTGCATATTGGCCCCATAGAAGTGCACGTCCATGTATGCACATGATGGGGAGTGTTCAAGCATGATATATACCGGTTGTCTGTTTGAGACTTTAAGCTTTTAGATGAGCTGGTTACTTATTAAACCCAATATGTGAAAAACTAGCCTTAAGGTCGGACTAGGAATTAGTTTTCAGATAAGTTTAGGCATTAATGGAAATCATAATTCAACTTCCAGAAAGTGCGCAATCAAATAGGCATGCTTAAAAATATATACTCACTCAGTCCCAAAAGAATGCCAATAAATGTTCTAATTTGCTCTTGATCAAGAGTAAATTTGAACATTTTTTGGACATTCATTTTCGGACAGGAGTAAGATATATTATATGACTTACAGGGGTTGTACATTTCTTCGTTCAGCCCAAAGTTAACGAGAACTGAATTCACCATCATCGAGAAGTGATGCATCAGAAAAGATCCTGCTCCCAGCTGAAAAGAAAATTACAAAATGAAGTGAATATACTTTATATGACAGAAATTAAGGCCTTGTCAGGTTACCCCCAAACTATATCATGTTATATACGCAGTTATTATCTTTAAAAAAAAACGGTAGTGTTTATGTTATGATCTAAGATGCCAGGGGAGTTCCTTTCTGGGACAAACAAAAAAAGGAAATGGTACTATCATTTTGGGACGGTGGGAGTAGTATCCAAACATAGCCTACAGAATACATAACCAAATTGCATTGAACTTCAGAAGTAGAACGCTTACCACTGATCCATATAAAAGTGAGGTAGAAGAAGCTTTTCCTTCCAGTGGGCAACAGTTTCATACCCTGTTCAATGACAGTATACAAGCCAGATGAGACACCAAAAATAGGTAGCTAGCGCTAGAAAGCAGGTTACGAAATGGTCATATACCTCCATACAAGCACCCAACCACTCAATAGGAGTCTGGCCCCAAAAAGAGACTAATGCCCCAGAAACAGCATTTAAAAACCTCTACAGAAATAGCCTGTCAATCTATTTAATTTCTTTTTCAAAGTCCTGTAATTTTAAGCAAGTATGAGGTTGAGAACCCATGCTTTATCCTAGACTGATAAAATACTACCTCCGTCCCAAATGATCTTCATACTTTTTTCGCCGTTATTACAAAGGAACTTTGATCAATAACTTTAAGTTGATTTAATAATGATAATGAAAATCAATCTCAAATTATTGATATCAATAACAAGTTTTAGATTTTCATTTGGACAATTGAATCAACCTCAAATTATTGCTCAAAGTTCCTTCGCGATAACAGCGAAAAAAGTAGGAAGAACATTTTGGGACGGAGGGAGTATACTATATCAACAAAAGTATCCAACGAACATCAACTTCTATGATTGATTTCACAGCCACTATAAATTATGTTAAACAAAAAAAATCATGTCTTATAATGTGTAACATGTTATGGGTCTGTTGCTTTTGATCTTACTCAACCTATCTAAACCTAGTCTGGAACGCGGTTAGTTCAAAATTAAAAGTTCTCCTGAACTTAAAAATAGTAGAAAGTTTACATGGTTGCAGGATAGTTTTTTTAATCCTGATTCCTGCTTATTTTCCTTTACAATGTATGTTAAGAAAAACATCATATCATAGCAAACCTCAATACCTGAAAAAGAAGAATTATGACAACGAGAAGAACTCCGATAGCCATTGAACTGCTGTAGTAAAATGGCACCCACGTGCTGACAACTGGTGCTAACAATAGTAAAATAACGCCCAAGGCAAGGAAAATATAGCGCCATTGTTGCAACTCTGCATAACAAGAAATTCCAACTTGAGATGTCAAAATAGAGTCAACAGACTGATAGAACAGATTTGAAAATATAAGACTAATATCTGCAGTTTAACACCTAACCTTCTTCAACAGCGACAGTGGCAGAACCAGAAAGCTCGCCGACAAACTTCACATCAATGTATCTATCCTCATATGGTGACATAATGGCACTCCATAACCCTTTCTGAACAGACTTCCATTCATCTTTTTCACTTTGGCACAATCCCAGAGAGGCATTCCTGAAAGAAAATTCCTTAAGACGTTAGCCGAACACAATCTTTCAATAGCAATAATATTATATTTGCATCCTATACTAGTAAATAAGATGACCAAACACATGGCATATGAAAACAAGAAAGATGGCGACTTTCACTTACTTATGAAAGGAAACCTGAATTTTGCTATGAAATTTCTCAGGAATAACAATAGAAGGGACCAAAGTAACCCGCAATGCGCTGGCATAACTGCCAAGCTTCAATCTTGCTTGACCAGAAACACGCACACGTTCACATAATTGAACATCTCTGGATCCTAGTTGAGCGGGAGCATATCCAACAAGTACGGATGGAGCGACATCTATTGCTGGATTATTCACATCAATACCTGTAGGTTCAGAAGGCGGAAAATATCAGTATGTAAACCAGTGCTGAGCATTAAACCTTCCACCCTACTCTAACTGAAAACAACCTCGCCATTAAGCTTTCATGGAGGGAAAAGAAATCATTCATAACAATCATATGAACTACTAAAACACAACTAAACAAAAGTAGATTAATCTGATTGCCACAAAACCCCAAGGTAACAATTTTATCATGTTTCAAGGGTACGGATTAAGCTGTCAACGTAACAGTCATATAAGCCACTCTTCTCCTCCCCAAGAAGAGAGAAGCATTATAACTTATCAAGGAAGTCCTTTTACTGTATTACTTTCCCAAAAAAATAAAAAATTGCTGCAAGTTTAGTTTTCACAAAAGGTTTGAGTTTTAAACTCTGCAACTGAAGAAAAAAATATGTTAAATACCAATAGGTCCAATCTAAATTGGTCAGACCGAGACCTTCTGGGGGTGGAGGGAGTACCAATCAAACGTAAACCTAAACTTATTCAGCTAAGTAGGAGCATTCTAAACCTAAATTCAAGTACCAATCAAATAAAAAAAAAGGACTTGTCTTAAAACAAGATTCATGTGTTCTCTATCAAAGTAACACTGCATTTACCTTTTTGTCAACAATATACTAAGCTGCAAAACTACTTCAATTCAAACTTCCCAATTATCAGAAACCCCTACACACAAGAGAAATCTAATCAAATTTAACAACCTATTGATTTTGAGAGGAATAGAACAAATTATCAGAAAACCCTACACACATTTTGAGAGTGATACAACAAATTATCAGAAACCCTTACACATAAGAGAAATCTAATCAAATTTAACAACCTAGATTGCTTAAAGAAAACCTAGAAATCATGTAACAAAAAGGAAAAAAGGGAATTGGGTTTCAAATTCGTAAACAGTCGGAATGAATCTCGAAAGAATTTATCAGTGTCGAAACAGATAATTTAACTAACGAATTGAGAGTTTTGAACGTACCTTTAATTGAAGATTCTTCGGAGAAGCAAGAAGAAGAGATGAAGAACAGAAGAAGGAGAAGGGTTGAGACGGTAGTAGAGAACCCCATCATTCTCTCCCTCGCTCGCCCTCTTTCCCTTTAAGTTAAGGAAGGAGAAGCCAACTTAATGTGGAGTTAAAGGCAGCGTTTGTAAGCGTGTTAGCGTCTCCGGCGAGCACCGCCACAGTCACGGCGGTACATATCCACGGTTTGCCACTTTAAACCCCGTTTGGATTTTCACACGGTTGTTGAGTTGTTCCGTGTATTAATTTTTAAACATTTTATGAAAATACCTTACAGTTAAAGGAATTACTACAGCATTATCTTCCTGTTTGACTGTTCAAACTTTTTAAGGATATGAATACTTGTTTCACTAGTCATGTTGTTTATGCATTTTTAAACCTAAATTGTAGAAATGGAAAGAACTTTTTGAAACAATAAAAAGGGTATACATATTTACAAAGCATACTATATACAAGACATAAGTAAATTACTAAACTACCCTCATGATATACACTCCAAACCCTCATTTTTTTCATTTTAAAAAGCCAATTTTTTGGTGGGCGATTCTTGGGAGAATTTTCGCCAGATTTTTCCGACGGACATATCTCCCGCTCTGGTGATTATTTGGAAGATCCCAACGTGAAAATGTGCGCAGTGGTGATGCGAACTGGCTCCAGAAGTTTGAAGACGATCCAACGGTTAACGAAGCGGGAATTGCACTTTTTCTGGTCCGATTTTGCATTGCAGTTTTTTGTAAGTTTTTCGTTTGAGGGCCTTTTGGCCGGATTTCTTGTTGATTCTTGTTTGTGGGCGGCGCCTAGATCATCCCTAGGTTCGATCATGGCAAAGGAGGGGATTGGAACTGTTTTGGTTGGGTTGGAGGTAATAATGGCGAAGCTAGGGTTTTGAAGGGCGATTCTATTGTTCTGATGGTGTGTGGGCCTGAGATGGGGATGCGGTTGAGGTCGCCGGATTTGAGGACAGTTGACAGAAGAATGAATGGCGGCTTGGGGGTGGGGTAGGTAGAGGAGAGTGGCAGCTGGTGCATGGTTGGTGGCTGGCGGCGGCAGGGGAGGGTGGTGCCGGTGGTGTTGGATGGTTGATTTGTGAAAGGGTGTTGGGAATGGTGGCAGAGAAGGGAAGGGCATTTTTGACATTATTGTGCCTTGTACACAATGGTACCTTGTATTTAGAATTCACCCAATAAAAAATGGCAAACAGAAAAATCATTTTGGGACAGATGGGACGGATGGAGTATTACCCTTAGGCCCCTCAAAACAAACCCAACTCTTTATGAGGACACACCATATCATCTTTTTCCATCAGATCCACGTTGGGGAATGTTTATTGCCCTAAGGCCCTTGATTCATATTATAAAATAATGAAAACCCTAAACTACCCTCCCCACCCAAACCCTAATAACGCTCTTGCCTCAATTTATTAATACTCCCTCTGTACAAGAGTATATATTCACCTTTCCTTTTTAGTCTGTCCCAAAGTATATTCACTTCCTAAAAAAATGCAAAGAATCTTTACTATTCATTCCACTTAGGTGGACATATACTCTGAGACGGAGTGAGTATCTCCTTCTCTCTCTCTCTTTTCAAACCCACTTCTCCCACCGGTGACCATTCACCCTCCCGCCGGCGACCATTCACCCTCCTACCATCGCCCCATCACCGTAGGCTTCTCTCCCCAAACCCTAGCTCCCGTCTTTCTCTCTACAATCCGTCTCGCCCATATCTTGCCGGCCGGCAAGAGCTTCTTCTTCGCAAACAACCACATCTCTGACCGCATCTACGTCTTCTCTGGCGGGTACTTCTTCATCCTAGATCTGGCCGGAATAACTATTCAAGCTCGCCATTTTCTCCGCCAGTCGTCTCTATCATGTCTTCAACTCCGATCATCATTTCAGACGTCCATCCCTTTGTTTTCACCAGAACTTGAAGTTCTGTCCAGACCCGGCCACAAAATTACCAGATCTAGAAAATAGGATTGATGTATCAGTAGGACTGTAATAATGGGTATATAAATATATTTACCAACTTTTTAGTTTTCTGGGTGAAAATTATGTGAATATGGAGTTACATGTCAGTACCCATGTGGTGGCAGTACTAGTTATCATTGATGGCCGGAAAAAATTGACGAGTAGCCTAATGACTCCAAAGTACAGTAATATACTAGTTTTCTTAGGGTGTGCTCCAGAGTTTTTAAAAGGGCAAATTACAATTTAGGGCCTAATGTCTACGAGGCGGTTGCAGTTTAGGGTCTGACGTCTAAAATTTGGCGATTTAGGGCTTGACATGCCAATTTTTACGCAATTTAGGGCTTTTTGACGATTTTCATCCAAATTCATGTTAAGTGGTCACGTGCAACGCATGTGACATTAATAAGGGGGTCAATTGCAAAATTTTGAAACTAAAGGGAAGAGTTAAAAAATGGCAATAAAAACCAAATTAGGCCTCATTCTCTCTGCGAGCTTCAACACAACGACTTGTCCCCACCCCTCCCCTTATCCGGCAACCCTCTCTTCCTCCTCCTCCGACCACCCCTTCCATCCCCCTCTCCGTCAAAATCCGGCCACTACTCTCATATCCTTCCTCTCTTCGAGACAGCGCTGCCAAACCCGGTAAGATCTATGCAGATCGGCCTCATCCTTCTTGTGCCAAACTAACCAACTCCGGCGTCTAAGCTCCTCCCTAATCTGCGCCGGTTATCTTCCACGGCCAAAAAACAGCGCAACCCACTACAGATCTGGGCGGGTACGCTAACAGCCATTGGAATCGGAAAAGTAGGTTTTGAAATTTTTGATTTATTGTTAATTCATGGTCTGCACCCCAAAATTTGGTTTTGAAAATTTTGATTTTGAAATTGAAAGTGGGTTTTGAAATTCGGAATTGGAGTTGAAACGGGGTTTTGAAATTAGGGATTTTTAGTTTTCAGATGTGGGTGGTGGTGGTGCTACAATGTTAGATGTGGTGGCGATGTTAGGGGTGGTGGTGCAGTGGTGGTGCTAGGGTGTTAGAGATGGTGGTGTTAGTTTTGTTATTAGTGATGATGAACATGGATGAAAGAGGGGGATGAAAGAGATGAGTGTTTATTTTGATTTTAAAAGAAAAGTTTTGATCCATTAATTTATGCATAAAAAAGTTGTATAAGTTTAATTTCTTTACAAAATTAATAAATTTTGAAATTAGATTTATTATGATTTTAGATATTAATTTATTTTAATTTTTTGTATTTTTTATATTTAATATTTTCTTTGAGCTTTGAATATTAAATATTTTTAAAATAATTTTAGTTTCTCAAATTAAATAGTATTTACTTTAAATTATAGTTTAATAAATTAATTCATGCATAAAAATGTTGTACACATCTAATTCATGTACAAGTAAGTGTTTGGGATTGATGGTTTTTCTAATCTTACCTTTATGTTCAAAAATTTACAACTGACCCCCTTAGTTATCGTCACATGCGTTGCACGTGACCACTTAACATGAATTTGGATGAAAATCATCAAAAATTCCTAAATTGCGTAAAAATTGGCATGTCAAGCCCTAAATCGCCAAATTTTAGACGTCAGGCCCTAAACTGCAACCGCCTCGTAGACATTAGGCCCTAAATTGTAATTTGCCCTTTTTAAATGAGAGAAAGGAAAGGGGAGGAAATGTGATATATTTTCCTTCATAAGGTTGCTCCCAAAATTTTTGTAAGAAGGAAATGGAAGGAATGGAAAAGAAATTAATAAGATTTTCCCTCCTACACAATCCTCTCAAAAGTGGGAGGAATTGGAAGGAAAGAAAGTTTTATAAACAAACTTTTATGATCAACCTATATTACCCCTCAAACATAACCTTCTATTTCTTTCATTAAGGGTACAATAGTAATTCAAAATATTTTCCTTCCCTTTCTTTCATAAACTAAGGAGCACCCCCGTAAGAAATCTCATTCCCTCCCCTCCCCTTCCTTCCCCTCCCCTTCCATCCCCTCCTTTTCCTTTCTCTCCATTAAAAACTCGGGAGCGGACCCTTATGAAATGGAAAGGAGTAAACAACTAAATTGATCCGCGTACTATGTGAATACAACCAATTTGACCCGCGTACTATGTAAACTACCAAACTAACCTGCGTACTATGCATAAATTAACCAAATCAACCTAAATCGTTACTGAATGTTAGTATTTTAACAGTTATTACAACTAAATATTTTTAACTGCCTATACACTAGAAAAATCAGAACATGAAAAAATTGAGGGGATGTATTTGTGCATTGTTTAAACTTTTGACCATTAAAATTAATTTTGGAAATATAATGGGGTTAAAATTATTCATCCCTAATTAATACTACCCAGATCTATCAGGATGTGGAAACCTCTTGCTCACCCCACCACTTCTCCCACCTCTGCGTCTACCATACCCGCCACCGGCCATGCCTCTCTATCATCCTCCCATCGACCTCACACTCCACTATCCGGCGTCTTCACCAACTTTTACACCGTAATTGACTGAAATTTCCTTCCCCACCCCCACCTCAACAATCGACTCCCACCCCTTCTCCAAATCAGATCTGGAAACAAGCGTTATTGAATTAAATCTTCAATTGTGTGTGAATCTGTGCATGTGTGTGTGCGTTTGTGTGTGTGTGCGCCGATGCAAATTAGTGTGTACGTCTATGCCTATTTGTGTGTTTATGCATGTATAGTGTCAATATTGGATCCGAGATTATGATGGCCAAACATGAAGATATGTGCAGAGGTTTTGTGGAGACGAATTCAAGTTTGGAGTTTGAGTTTCATGGTTTTAATTTTGAATTTCATGTGTACGACTTTTGAATCTTGATTTGGTTCAAGGTTTGTTGCTAACTTTGTGTATGTGTTCTTGATTTGGGGTTAAGTTAGAAGGGAATTGAGTGGTTACTAGCGGTGGCTGGTGGCAGCGGTTGATGGTGGCACAAACGGTGGTTGGTGGTGATGATGGTGAGATGTCAGGAGGTGGAGGTGGAGGCTGTGGTGGTTATTGGGGAAGAAGGTAAATATGATATTTATTACTTAGTTCAACAAGTTAATAATCTGTTAGGTGATGGGGCAATTTGAAACATTTAATTATAATTTCGGTCAAATTGTTAATGCTCGTTAACGTCTGTTAACTTTTGTTAACGATTTATGTTGATTTGGTTAATTTATACATAGTACGCAGGTTAGTTTGGTAGTTTAGATAGTACGCGGGTCATTTTGGTTGAAATCACATAGTACGCGGGTCATTTTGGTTATTTACTCAAATGGAAAGTGTTTGCGCGCGAGGTTTTGCTTCGAGGCACGTTTTCGTCCTTCGATTTACCTTCTTGTTGATTCGACAGTCGCCACCATGTTATTGTCGGAACACGGACCGAGATGTCTAGATTCGGTGGTTAAGTTATGAATTGGGAAGGTCAAGGAGCACCCAATTCACCCAATCTAGGATTGGTCTTGCTAAAAAATCATCATCATCGTTTCAAAATCATGCATTCATATTCCAAAAGGGAAAAACAAACAAATAAATAATTGCTTATTTATTTGGGATGTCGGATCATATGCTTCGAGACCATCTCCATGGATTGGAGAGGCTCTACGATGATCCTTTGTTGGAATCACACTACTTCAAAGCAAAGAAGGGGATGAGAAGATAGAAATCAAGGATTTTACCTAAGCGTTTTCTTCAAGAATCCTATGGATGGCCTTGACTAAAGGTCTTTGATCTTCCAAATTTCGTGGGTATGGGAGAGAGAGACTGATTATGAGAGCTTTTTGGTGGTTTAACGGCCTTAGGGCTGTCTAGAAATTCTCCTCCTCTTCTTAGAGTGAAAGAAACCCTTTATTTATAGGTTTTTGGTGACCTAGGGTTTTAGTTGGAGAGTTGTTTATGGTTGAGAATCAAAGACTTAATTCTCAAGAGGTTATTTTGGGACTCTAGGATCGGCCATGGGATTTTCCCCGGATTGCATGAGTGTTTGCCAAGAAAAGGGGTTAAGATCAACAAGGAAACTGACCAAAAACCCGACTGTCGAGGGGGATACCTCGTGCGAGACATCAATGTCTCGTACGAGGCATCTAAGTGATGGAATCACTTTTTTGCCCTCTGCGATAGTTTTAATGTTCAGTTTGGCTCCTAACTAACGGAGTCAGTCAGAAACTTAACGAAACATGTCCAACTTAACGAGTTTTGACCCAAATCAAAGGCGAGACACAGAAGTAGTGTGATTATAAATGAACGTCCAAAAATGGGGTGTCTACAGAAAGGGCATTTTTTAGAGTCGTTCTTGGATATCTGTCCTCTTATTCATTTTTTTTTCATGATTTTGGACGTTAGGTTTTGATTTTTCCAATACCTTGTTTATGTAATGATTTAGTGGTGATGATACCATTTGATTTTTCTTTTGGTGGATTTGAGTGTTTTTTGATTAGTTTGATTTGAAATTGGATTAGTAATTGTGTCTCAAACCTAAAATTTGATTCTAGAGTTATGTATCGGAGCCAATTTTTTGGTCTGATAATTGTGTCTCAGGCTGAAAATTGTATGTGAGTAGTGTCACAAAGCAATTTTTTGTATTTGGGTTGAAAAATGAACCGAGACTTGTGTCTCATACTATATTTCCATTTAAGACTTATGCCTTAGACTACTTTTTGCATCTGAGACATGGCTCTTAGTGTTTTTATAGGTATGTGACATGGCTCTCAGTATTTTTTTATGTTTGCGACATGGCTCTCAGTGTTTTTGTAGGTCTATGACATGGCTCTCATTGTTTTTAAAGGTCTGTGACATGGCTCTCAGTATTTTTATAGGTATGTGACATGACTCTTAGTGTTTTTTTATGTCTGCGACATGACTCTTAGAGCGGGATCATTTTATGAGATGAGAAACGTGTTTTAAAGAGTTCAAAGGGGTATTTTTGTCTTAAAGTCCTTAGGGCAAATGTAAAAGTCCTGACTCTTAATAAAGAAAAAACATTAGACCAAGGGGATTCAATGGAATTATCTCTTCCTCTTAGGCCCTTTGGCTAAGAGGAACGATCCTATCAAACACGCACTCCCTTATTTCCGTCGTTAAGGAACGATCCAAGCTAAAATATCAATTCGCTCTTAGAGCTACCTATCAGAGTCAAGTAGAGCTAAAGAAACCTATGATAACTTATTATCGAAACCAAAATGTCTTTGATAGTTGGCTCTGATAACCAATAAGAATACTAATTCTGAACACCTATTTCAAACCTTATTGCTTAAACAAATACTCCATCTGTCATAGAATGATAATCCCCCTATTTTCATGGGTTTTACGAAGGAACTTTGAGTAATAATGAAGGCTACTTTTAATTATTCTAATGAAATTTTTGAAATTTTTCTTGATACACCATTATAAATACTATTAATATCAATTTTTAGATTCACATTAACATAATTATAAGTAGCATTTATAACTGCTCAAAGTTCCCTCATAGTAACAATGAAAAAAAGTGGATTATCTTTCTGGGACGGAGGGAGTATTAAATAAAAATAACCCAACTCAAAATAAGGCATATGGCACATTATTGCAATTAAGTTTTATTAGAGTTACAACGTGGCATCTAACGTTTTATTTTGGTGATTTAACTCATAATGTTTACATTTTGTGGCAATAAGACTTAAAATTGGACGGATACTAACGAAACTGGATGAAAGTTAACAAATTGAAACGAAAAATAACGAACTTTGTAGAATATTACATTCCTTTTTAAAAAAATATCACTATCACCATTTTATTAATTATATTTACAAAACAAAATAATAAAAGAGTCTAATAAAATAATAAACTTATTTCTTAAATTCAAAATATAAAGTAGAATAATATCCAATGTTAAAAACTTATTATTATTTAGGGGTGGATAATGTAATATTTTGCAAATGCCGTTATATTTTCATTTCAATTTGTTAACTTTCATCCATTTTCATTTGTATTTTATCTAGTTTCGTTAGCATCCTTCCAGTTTTAAGTGTTATTGTCACAAAATGTAAGCATTATGAGTTAAATTGCCAAAAATTGAAAGGTGGGAAATCACATTGTAACTTTGCTAAAACTTAAGTGCACTAATGAGCCATTTGCCCCTTAAAATATGATAGATTTAGAATATATTTTTCACAATGTTTGTAAGAAAAAAAAAAAAAAAAACAGTGCCACAACATGTATATTTACGATAGGGTGGTCATTTACTATAGTATGTGGTCATTTCTCTCTAGAGAAGAAGGAGATGCGGTTAGGGGGAAAAGTGATCTGGAAAAAAAGCCCATTCTCTAACTAGAATAAATGCTGAGAATACGGCGAGATTCCCCAGATTTGTCTGGTAATGGGAAGGGTGACGGGGGTAGGGGTGGGAGAAGTTTAGCAATGGTAGGGTGGGACGTCATTTGAAGAGAGAGAGAGAGAAGACAAAGAGCTTTTAGAGGCAGAACGAAGTGCTCAATATGGGTGTTGTGTTGGAAAATTGTGAACTTGTTTTGGAAAAAACTGTGAACTTTTGTGAACTTGTTCTTGAGAAAACTGTAAACTTGTTATGGGAATAAGTGTGAACTTGTTTTTGAAAAAACTATTAATTTTTTTTTTGAAAAACATGAATTTGTCCTTAGGAACTGTAAATTTGTTCCTGGACAAAATGTGAAGCCGTTTTTTTTAGAAAAAATGGATAGTTTTGTTCTTTATAGGAAAATTGTGAAAGTGTTATTAGAAAAACAGTGAATTTAGTTGTTTAAAAAAATTTGTGAAGTTGTTCTTGACGGATTTGGTGATCGCCGGTCGGATTTAGTGTTCACCAGATTATTTGCAAATAGTCACCGGAGATGGTCGTTGGAGATGGTTACCGGAGATTTGTCGCCGGAGATAGCCGTCGGAAAATGATTGTCGGAGATGGTGATCGGTCGGAGTTGGTCGCTGAAGAAGATGAGGATGAGTGGTCAAAGGTGGCCATGGTGGTTGAAGATAGAAAGTGAAATGGAGGGAGTGGCACTCATGTAATTTCGAATCGTTTAGTAAGGACATTTTAAATTTTAATAAATCATGGACTAGGTGATAGTATTCGAAATTCCATGTCTTTGATGGTAGTTTCCATTAGGATCAAAGACTAAATGGTAATTGCCCCAATTCTTTAATGATTTTGTCAGGTTTAAGATATTATTTTGGTTTAATGTAATAAATGCATAAAAATTGAATAATGTTTTATTGTTGGTTTAATTCCTCAAGGCCTCCCAATCCAACCATTTCTCATATAAACTCATGGTATTCTTTTAAAAGCCCACATACGACTTTAGGTTCAAATCAAAATTCCATATTAACTCTACTCATATTTGGGTATGGGTTAATGTAAATCTGAAATTCTGAAACTACCCTCGTATACCAAGGGTATATTAGACTTAGGTTTTATACCCCTTTATAGTTTAGAATTGTGAATGGTGACGTGACTAAATTTCGATCCATAAAGTTGAGAGCATGGCAGCTGTATCACTTTGAATTCATGCATAATTTGTAACGACTCGAGCGGTAAACCCGACCCACTACATAATCACCACTTACTGGCCCACTGAACACAAGCAATTGGTTCAGTTGGATTACCACAGACACACTAAAAATCTATACTTGTAGTATTTTAAAGTTGGTGAAACCAACTATAGGAATGACACATAAGCAACAAAATGGTTTATCTTGATTGTGAGGCTTCTATGTAGGATGATTGTTCCAATTCCAAAGTCTTTTGACATTCGGCTACCTAGGTAATAATATCAGTTGATAACAATAGGTATGAAACTAAGTACTTTTGAATATGTAGTTGTATAGAGAACATATATAAAGAGAATAGTATTCTACAAGATTATGTTAGTATATAATAGAACTCATACTCTTATATATAAAATAGAAATGAAGACTAGGTAGGGCATGCATTTAAACGTGTGTCTTTTCCACTAATGTGACTTTTGAACTAATCAAATTAATTAATCAAATGATAAGATAACTCAATGCATTTCAAGTTGGTGCATAAAGGAAGGTAAATGAAGTGCAAGAGACTCAAAAGTTGAAGAGTCATATTAAGAAGAATTTGTGGATATTAGGATATCCATCAATGGACTAAACACAATTGCTAAATTTATCTCTCTAACCCAATCTCCCTTCTCCTTCTCTATGTGTTCTATTTTATTTTACTGTCTTTTGGCTTAGATGTTAAGCTACGTTTTTTTCAATGCAGGTGAGCACTATAGAGGTTGAAAGGGAAGAAACATTCTCCAAAACTAGAAGAAGACATTCTACTCAAATTCATAACTTGAGTGAGCCACACACTTCCGCTAATGATTTAGAATGCATAATTATTGCTTTTGTTAACTTTTCTTCCAGTTGAATAAAAAAAATAGTTATAAAACAATATTCCTCCAGCCTGTTGTGGGTGAAATTTCAAGTTGTATCCATCTTGATTCCCCTTCGAAGATTACAACGTCATGAACAACATGTATATTTTACATTATTAATTATATTCCATTTTTCTAAATAATATTTGTAGGTGTTAAATTATCAAATAGCACATGTGGATAAGTTGTGAATCAAGTCTCAACAGAATGAGTGATCACGTCTCCTCTTCTTGAAGATAGAATGCGAGATTATAGGAAAGTTAGTTATACTATTTTGATTAGATCTCTTATTTTGCCATTTGTGTATAAATAGGGCCTTGGAGGTACACCAACACACACGCACTCACTCTCTGTAAACCTCCATAGCTCGAAAAGTAAAAAGCTCAATATAAACGTTTGAGAAGGAAGGTGCTCTTAATCACCTCCCGAGGTTTTGTGCCGGCGAGATCATTGACTCAAGGGCTTTCCTCGTTACATCCTTGTGCAATCTTTCAATTATTTAGTTTTAATTCCATTCATCCCTCCTTTATTTTGATTTCAATCAATATCATACATCATTATTTTTTCTACCAAAACAGTTTGGCGCCCACCGAGGGGCCCTTGGTTTTTTTAATATATTGAATTGTTGTTGATTCAATGACTACTCAACCCATGATCTCCGGCATTGGCAAGTCGACCAGTCCTACCAGTGGTGTTAATACTTCATCTGGGGGCATCGGTCCTAGACATCAACGATTGGCTCTGGTGATCAACGATTGGCTCTGGTGGATTTTCACCACCTCCATCTTTGGAGGCATGCAAGAAACAAGCATCTCCCACTCCATATTCTGAGCTCAAAAGTATGCTTATGCAGATGAAGCACCAGTTGGATCAACAGGGCAAAAGTACATCCTTAATAGCCGAAGCCGTGGTGAAAGACGCAGAAAGGAGCAGCAGGTCTTGTCTGAGAGGGTGGATTCAGTATCTCCTATACGTCCCAGGATCCTCGATTTTGGCGGCGCTAGTTCATCAGTCTTCAATGATTGGATCCCAATGAATTCGGCAGCAAATGTGAAGAGTAACCTCCGAAGATGACGACATCTCCAATGGTGACGACATCTATTGCTCCCGCCTTCTGTGATCTGACAATAGAAGGAAACACCTTCACATCACCTACGCTCAATGTCTCTGGGACACTTCAAGATGGACCCATCTTTACCAGTAGCACGATCATTACATCTTCAGTTGACAATACCCATCCGTTTGGTAACTTTAATTTTGCAAATTCTTTTGATAATACTGCTCGTACTACTAATCCTTTTGCAGGTAACTATATAGCAAGTCAACTTAAAGAACTAAGAGATTTGGTGATGAATGTACCTGGTATCACTCCGCCTATCCAGTAGATCTCTCCAACATGCTACAAACAGTCACGCTTCATCCCAGCTATTGCTCAGATTGACATCCCTAAAGGCTTCAACATCCCTACTATGAAGTTGTATGATGGAAGCAGCGATCCTGAGGAGCACATTACCCATTATCAGGAAAAGATGGAGATCGTCAGAGTACATCTACAATATAGGGAAGCTTGCCTATGCAAAGGGTTTGGCTCAACATTAGTCGGACCTGTATTGAAGTGGCTGATCCGTTAACCGCCAGGATCTATTGGTTCGTTCGCCCAACTTGTCAACATGTTCAACAATCAGTTCTCCTGTAGCAGACAATTAGAGAGGCTCACTAGTGATCTTTACCGCATTGTACAACAACCTAATGAAGCTTTAAAAGATTACGTCAATCGCTTTAACAAGGAAGTCTTGGAGATACCCAGTCTTGATATGGCTATGGCAACAGAAGCATTTAGAATGGGCCTGAAGAAAGACTCCCCATTCTATGAGGAGTTGGTAATGAACCCATGCAAGAAGATGGAATATGTACGCAACAGGGCTTTAAGATTCATCAGACTTGAGGAAGACAAGGTGCAACAGTCAAAAACCTCCGTGAAAGCTTAAACATATGACAATCCAGACAGGAAGATTGAATCATCTCACCAGAGGCAGCACAGATCCAGACCCTATCACAAAAATGACTCTGAAAGGATCAATTCTGTTGATGATGAAGATCAAGATGATACTCAATGTCTGAAAATAACTGATTATTGCTTTTTTGTTGATGTTGCAGGAATCTTGTGTGTAATGAACAATCTTGGTGACAAAGCAAGATGGCCCAGGAAGAATGACAGATCTACAGGATGGAAGGACAAATCAAAGTGGTGTGCCTATCATGAAGATTTCGGACATCTTACTGAAGATTGTATTACCTTAAGGAAAGAGCTGAGCTACTTGCTTTCCAAGGGTTATCTTAAATAAATCCTCAGTCACAGGAAGAACAAAGCATAAAACAAGGAAGCAGTCCTTGAGAAACCACCTTCTCCTCCACCGGTAACTAAGGTAATTAATATGATTAGTGGTGGTTCTGATATTTGTGGTACTTCTTATTCTGCAGCTAAGAGACATGCAAAGGACTCTAAGGATGAGAGACCTAGAAATCAAAAGAAGATCTCAAAGTCAACCTCTCAAGATGTCATCACCTTTAAAGAAGAAGATCGGGAGAATGTTCTAGATCCTCATCATGATGCATTGGTCATTGCCCTACAAAATTTCAAATTGTAAGGTGAGACGAATCCTGGAGAGATTATGCTTCCAGTGTATATTGAAGGTGTCAACTCTATGGAGCGGTTTTGTGTGATTGACTGTGCGACGAGCTATAATGTGATATTGGGCAGACCTTAGATCCATGCATGAGGGCAGTACCATCAACTTATCATCAGTGTGTGAAGATGCCTACACCTTGGGGAGTTGTTACCATCTTCAGTGATCAGCAGATGGCGAAGAATTGCTATATGACATCCATGAAGGCATCGACATCTCCGAGGCAAGCATAGCAATTACAGAAGAAAGCACGTCAAGTCTTGGAAGCAAGGGAGCATGATGTGAAAGAAGTATTATTGGACCCCTTTAATCCGGATTTGAAGGTGCTGATTGGCCAAGATGTATCAGTTGAATTTGAAGAAGAGTTGATGAAGCTCTTAAAGGACAGAATCAAGAGCTTCGCCTGGAAACATGAAGACATCACAGGAATTAGCAAAGATGTTATAACTCATAAGCTCAACATTGACCCATCTTTCAAATCGGTTCACCAGAAAAGGAGAAAATTTGCTCAAGAGAGAAACCAGATCATCAAAGACGAAGTTGACAAATTATTGAAAGAAAAGATGATTAGGGAAGCAGAATATCCGAAGTGGTTAGATAACATTGTCGTTGTAGAAAAGAGAGGTGGCAAGTGGAGAGTTTGTGTTGACTTCACGGACCTGAATAAGGCGTGTCCTAAAGATCCCTTCCCTCTGCCGCACATAGACACATTGGTAGATGCAACTTCAGGACACGACATCTTGACATTCATGGATGCATCTTCAGGATTTCAGCAGATCCAGATGGAACCGTCTGATCAAGAAGACACCGCCTTCATTACACCCTCAGGTATATATTGTTATATTGCTATGCCATTTGGACTAAGAAATGCATGTGCAACATATCAGAAGCTGGTCAATATGATATTCAAAGATCAAATTAGGCATACAATGGAGGTATACATTGATGATATGGTAGTAAAGTCAAAGAAAGCTGAGGACCATGTTCGAGATCTTACTCAAGCATTTGACATCTTGGACGCATTCAACATGAAGCTGAATCCAACAAAGTGAAATTTTGGTATGAAGTCTGGAAAGTTTCTGGGATATATGGTAACACAGAGAGGCATAGAAGCTAGCCCAGAACAAATCAGAGCCATAATCAATTTGGCATCACCACAAAGTGTTAAAGATGTTTAGAGATTGACCGGAAAGGTGGCAGCACTCAAAAGATTCATTTCCAAGTCCTCTGAAAGATGCAAGCCATTCTATGACATCTTGAAAAATAATAGCATATTTGAGTGGACACAGCAACATGAAAAAGCTTTCCAAGATCTTAAACAATACTTGTCCACACCTCCATTTTTGGTCAAACCTGAAGAAGGCGAGCCACTGTTTGTATACTTAGCCGTTTTAGAAATAGCAGTTAGTGCAGTATTGGTCAGAGATCAAGATGGTAATCAGCATCCCATTTATTATGTAAGTAATACTCTTCTAGATGCGGAAACAAGGTACTCCCATCTTGAAAAGTTAATTTTAGCTTTGATTACTGCTTCAATCAAATTAAGACATTATTTTGAAACCCATGTTATATGTATTCGTACTAACAATCCTATCAAGAATGTTATGAGAAAACCAGAAATGTCAGGTAGGATGGCAAAATGGTCAGTCCAATTCAGCACTTATGATATCAAGTACGAACCAAGAACGGCGATAAAATCACAAGCTCTGGCAGATTTTGTGGCAGATTTCAGTCCAAACATACAACCAGAAGTGGAAATAGAAGTCCAACAGCTTCAAGATGGTGACACTTTGATGGAATGGACGTTGTACACCGATGGGGCATCAAACATGAGAGGAACAAGTCTTGGAATTGTACTAAAATCGCCACAAGGGGACATTATACCACATGCTATTAGTTGTGATTTCAAAGCTACCAATAATGAGGTAGAATATGAAGCTCTCATTGTGGGACTAACTGTGGCACTAGATCTTAACATCAAAGTCATCCAGGTATATTGTGATTCTTTATTTTATGCAGCTAAAAATGCCAAGATGACGTCATACTTGGGAGTTGTGAAGATCTTGGCTAGAAAATTTCAAGGTTTCAAGATAGAACAGATTCCCCGGGAAGAAAACTCACAGGCAGATGCTCTAGCCAACCTCGGTTCTGCCTTTAAAAGTTTGACTCAGACCAGCATACCCATTATTCATGTCAACATTCCAGCCATAGAAAGATTGGAATTATTCTTTATAGATGATGACATCCGGGAAGCACAAGCTGAACCATCTTGGATCTCACCAATAATCAAATATCTTCAAGATGGTACTATCCCACCACAAGAAAAGAATGCAAAAGCATTCAGGGTAAGAAATGCAAGATATTTGTTAATAGATAATGTTTTGTTTAGAAAATCTTTTGCATGACCATACTTAAGATGTCTCGAACCTGATCAAGCTGCATCAATATTGAAAGAACTTCATGAAGGCTTGTGTGGAAATCATTCTGGGGGAAAGAGTTTATACGCAAAAGCCCTCAGGATGGGATACTTTTGGCCTACTATGCGTCAAGATGCAGTAGAATATTTCAAGAAGTGTGATTCTTGCCAGAGACATGGTGACATCTTGCACCAGCTGGCAGAAATGATGCATCCTATTCTATCCCCTTGGCCCTTCATGACTTGGGGAATGGACATTGTTGGGAAATTACCTAAAGCCCCTGGAGGAAAGGTGTTCTTACTAGCAATGACAGATTACTTTTCCAAATGGATCGAAGCCGAGGCCTAAGTTCAATTTCATGATAAGGAGGTTATATCTTTCATAAAAGAAGATATCTTCAGTAGGTTCGGTATCCCTTCAGAGATTATATGTGACAACGGTTCCCAATTTATTAGCAAGAAGACTCAAGATTTTCTCACAAGATGAGGAGTTAAGATGGTAACATCTTCACCAGTGCATCCCCAAGAAAATTGATAGGCTGAGTCTAGCAATAAGATCATTATTTCCAACTTGAAAAAGAGGTTGGACCAGAAAAAAGGAAGATGGGCTGAAGAGTTGCCTTTCTCTTATGGGCTGATAGAACAACGCCCAAGAATACGACGGGCCAAACTCCTTACTCTCTAGTTTTTGGATCAAAAGCGGTCATTCCTCCTGAAGTCGTCGTCCCCTCGGCAAGATATGGATTGTTAACTCCTGAGCAAAATAGCATTATCTTGGCTCAAGATCTTGACACCATTGATGAATTAAGGGATATGGCAAGAGTCAGGATGGCAGCATACCAGCAAAGGATTACAAGATCTTACAACAAGAATGTCATATTAAGAAAGTTCCAGGTTGGTGACTTGGTGCTAAAAAAGGTCCATCAGAATACAAGGGAGCTCAATGCTGGCAAGTTGGCACCAAAGTGGGAAGGACCTTATTTGATAGATGCAGACGTAGGAAAGGGGGCATATTGGTTATCAACCTTGGAAGGTGTAAGGATCCCAATATCTTGGAATTCTATCCATCTTAAAATATACTTCATGTAAGTTTTAAGTTATCATTCAAATTCAGGAAGACAGGTACGCTTTTAATACAATGTCATTTCAATTATTTCCATTTGATTTATAGTTATCAAACTATTACTGACTTAAGCATCGGAGGGGTGTTAGCTAAGCTAACACCCAATCCTAACATGTTTCTGTCTTGCAAGGAAACTTAGGACGACCATTCTGAAATGCAATAAACCATGATGTCAAGATCTTAAAAGGTTATTAACATCTTAGAGATCCACCAAGACGTCAAGATCTTAAAAGAGTGTTAGCACCTTAATGATTTAGGTATGATAATTACCTTAATTTAATTATATTTTTATTAGTTACGCAAAGTTTATTCTTATTAATAAAGACGACATCATTCAAAGATGTTGGTTATTAACATATTCTAATTTTGCAAGAAAGTAGCACTTGTTTTTAAAGATATCAAGAAGATAACATCTTGAGATTGGCCATCTCATCTTAAGATCAAGGTACTCAATCCCTTCAAAGGTTTAGAGAAATTGACTTTCTTTCATTTCTGTAAGTACCCCAATCTGATTTTGACCAACTTAGAGGAATTCTAGGCACCATTCAGGGATAAACTGATAGGCCAAGACCTCACTAAGACAAAATATGGACACATGGACTGTTCTGGAATCAAAAGATTGAAAAATCCAGAAGGTCGCCAACATGAGCCGTACGGCTACTTTGGGCACTATCAGCCCCTATAAATTGAACCCCTTGCTGATCATTCCAGAAGGGGGAGAAACGATTATTGTTAGTATTACTCTGCTAAAATTGCTCCAGAGAGTGTTTTGAGAGTGAAAGAGAAAGGAAGATTGGCCTAACTAAACATAGGTGAAGCCACCTTCTCCCCCATCCTTCTTTTCATCTTATCTCTTTGTTTGTTCATATTATTGTTGTTCATCTCTTAATTCTTTCAAGTCTTGTTCTTCAAGCACTTTAATCTTAATTCTTGCAAATCTTGTCCATTCAAGCAACTTATTTTCATTGCAAGTCTTGTCCTTCAAGCACTTTAATCTTAATCTTATTGCAAGTCTTGTCCTTCAAGCACTATATATATATATATATATATATAATATATATATATATAATTGTTATACATTATGGTCCAAACCATGGATGATTCAAGGTGCCCTTCACACTTTGTGTGAAAGTGGTTCTAACCTAAGGATGATCATGGTTTGTTGAATTTTTACTTATAAAAATTAATGATCTATTTTAATGAAAAACCACATGTAGGATGATAAAACCTTAGTGTTTATCATCTTACCCTTTTGATCTAGCTTTAAACCCATTTTGGGTCATAAAGATTGAATCTTTATGCAATAATTTGGTCCCTAAGAGGTTAATAATATATAAAAATGTCATCTTGATGATAAAGTTTCCATCTTTAATCATCAAATGGTCATTTTGTTTTATTTGGCCATGTTCATCACCTTGGTGTGATTTTCTCCAATGATTGCTTTGATCACACCTAAATACTTGTTTTGGGGTTCAATTGATGATCATTAGGCATAGGAATGTTGTATTTAAACTTATAAAGTGTTTTAAATAAACTGGAATCAAAGCAGTTTTGTCCAGTTTCAGCAGAATGCTCTGTTTCTGCCTGGAACTGGACTATTTCTGAAAAAACTGTAAAATCCGAGGAAGATCATCCCATCCGTACGGATGGTTTGGGTCAGAGGAAAAATGACATTTTTTCCCCTTGTTCTGTTGTTTCTTGTGCAAATAAAACCTTCTTTTTCAGTTAAAATTGATAAACAATTAAAACAGAGATTTTCCGTTAAAATACACACACACACATGCACTTTTGTTATTAACAAAGGAGACTCGGTTTTGACCGAGGCGGCTTGGGTGACGTAAAACTCTTCCCAAGCCGTAACCTGACCTCCGAACCTTTTATCCCTAACCATTTTCATTTTGTTGGGTTTAAAATTAACAAAGTGTGGCGACTCCGTTAATTGTGCCATTGTGTTTGGAACCATCCCGGATTTGGACACGTGTTGACCTTGCCACGGGACGGGATCCTTACAGTGGCGACTCCGCTGGGGAAAGTTTGTTTCCGAACTTCTTTCTAGAAGATCCGGGGGCATTCTTGTGTGGGTCAAACTCCCGCCCCCGTTAGTTGACCTTGTGCATGCTTTTGTGTATTTCATGTTTTGTTTGAACTTTTTGGGTGGATCTGTTCTGGAAATGCAATAAACTGGGGCTTGGTGATCAGAAGTTGGAAAAACTGGAAAAAATCTCAACCCTCTTGTCTTAGCCGTACGGCTACTTTGGGTAGGGGTCAGAATGTTGCAATTTAACCATTTTGTGCAGGAAGCAACACTCTGAACACCCCCTTTGCTTCTGCTTGTCCAGGTTCCAAATTTACAGTCTTATTTGTGCACATGACCTCCTTTTCTTTGGCCAAAACTTGGTTCTTAAAGCTTGGTTATGCACAATCTTTTGGGAAAATAAAATAGGTTTTTCAAAGCCTCATTGTGCATAACTCTTCTTGAAAAATTTCTTTGTTTTCAAAACCCTTTTTTTGTTGTGCACAACTTGATTTGTTCAAATGGCTTTTAAATGAATTGCTCTTCTTGTAAAAATGTTTGGCTTTCAAAAATTCTTGGTTGTGCACAATTGTTACATGTACAAAGTTTTGGTCCTCACTTGTTCATATTCTTTGATTGATTGCTTGTATAAATCGCTTATTCCATGC
This sequence comes from Campanula takesimana, assembly GCA_026119855.1. Taxonomy (NCBI): domain Eukaryota; kingdom Viridiplantae; phylum Streptophyta; class Magnoliopsida; order Asterales; family Campanulaceae; genus Campanula; species Campanula takesimana. The sequence goes on from JAOWBW010000201.1 coordinate 1,460,546, forward strand.
TTGTCCATATTTGTTCATATCTTGCTCATGTCTTGTTCATATATTGAAAAACGGATTGAAAATTTCTATTTTTGACTCAAAAGGGAATATAGAATTGACTTCACACAACGCGCACTTGACCTTGCACGTTCCAAATACCCTTTAAACCCGGGATGGATGCCAGATGCAGCTCGATTGGCGCTCTTGTTCCCTTCGATCGCGCACGGGTCCATTCCACCTCCCCTTCCGAGACGAGTCAACCACACATGTCCGTGACACACAAATACCGTGACTTCGGTTGGTTTTTGGTCTAGCTCACGTTGCCACATCCTTAATGCATGTCTAAGGTTAATCATGGCCAAGTTAGTGCCCGAGTCATGACTCCTTGTGAAAGCAAGTGTGACCATGGTCAATTTTGACCCGGCCATTGACTTACGCGTTAATGTTGACCGTAATTAACCTAAGTCATGTATTAAGGATAGGGTGACACCGTGTTGTCAAGTCCTAATGAATGGTCCATACTAATCATCCTTAATCCCAAGGATAAGGTTCGAGAGCCCTCATCAAAGATGAGGTTATGCCAGAAGTCCCTTAAGTCCCTAAGACGAATCTCGACCTTAACTGGGGCTTAATCATGATTAGGATGACCCGCACATCGGTAACCTTGCGACGCACTAGACCTTAGGATCATTTCTTTCGGTCGGTGGAAGCCGCTTGCCCTATAGGATCCTCACCTGGGACAGTCCATCGTTGGGAGTGTGCAAGGCAAGTGAAAAACGAGGGGTCTATAGGCATAGTGATGGCCTCCACTAATCCAGGATTTAGAGTAGTTGCAAAAAAGAAGAGGAATCTTTTCCAACCATTTAGGAATAAAAATGCGTTTTAAAAAAAGTTGAATGAATAAGTAATTGCACGTGGCATAAGCTTGCTTCGTTCTTTGTTTCTTGTCTTTGACACATTCTTGCGTTAATAAATGTCACTTTGTTGAGTCTTTGGACGGACCCCCGTTGTCCTCCGAGACCTCCGTTATGGGATTTCGTTAAGTCTTTGGACGGATTCCCGTTGTCCTCCGAGACCTCCGTTATGGGATTTCGTTAAGTCTTTGGACGGACCCCCGTTGTCCTCCAAGACCTTCGTTATGTGATTTAGTTGAGTCTTTGGACGGACACCCATTGTCCTCCGAGACCCCGTTAAGATTCCCGTCAAAACCTTAGGCGTTGTCCCCTAGGTCCCCATTAAGATTCCCGTCAGGACCTTAGGCGTTGTCCCCTAGGTCCCCGCTAAACCCCTAGGAATAGTCCCCTAAGAAGTCAAGTCTTTGAATGGATCCCCCGTTGCCATCCAAGAAGTCTGTTACAACCTTGTAAGTAGATCCCCGTTTGAATCTCGGATGGATTTAAGATCCCATTTAACCCTGTCCACCTTTTTACCCATATGGTCTAAGCCTAGCGGTCATTCCCCATCAGTAGCATAAGCATTCGCTCAGTATTTACCCAAGCCTAAAGCTACCTTTTGTCTTCCCTGTAGCTCAGATGAAGTGGAAGAGAGAATCATGTCGCCGCCTAGTGCGTGTGGAGTTAGAAAGTTCCCCTGTCACTACAACTTCTCCGATCCGGTACCTCAGAAAGACCGCTTTGATGGATGTAGTTTAGGAAACGACGTTGCAGACAACCCGGATAGCCTGACGAAAGAAGAGCCGCTCCAAACTCTAGAAGCCTCCAGGGCTACAGAGGAAGTCATCACGAAGAGCCACAAGGAAACACGGAACCCGTTCAATGAGTCGATGAGACAAAGAGATGTCACAACTGATGGGCCCTTCACCAAAGTGACCAACCACGATGAAAGGGTAGAAGCTACCCGACCTCCGGATTGTAACCAAGGGTTGCCCCCTCCATCTCACTAAAATACCGAGGCCTCCATTTCTTCGCCCCAACACGCCGTCATCCATAACAAGCCTCTCTCTCAAATCTTCCTCACTCCGCCTCATCCCAAATCCAACATCTCCCACAGACACTTCCTATAAAACCCCAAACACAATCCACTCAAAAGGCCCACAACCACTGTTCACACCGGTTACACCCCGAGCATCATACTCACAATATCATACCTCCGATTTAATGCCATCAACCAAGTCACCGGAGCTCAGTCACTGTTTAGACCATATGTGGATACCCAACCATGCATCACTAACCGACTTCCATCGGATTTCCCGATAAGATTCCATGGTGACCCGTATCATTTCTGCAATCGGAGACCTCTTGGACCACGAGCTCATTGTATGCCTCCAATGTATATTCACGCAAGCAACCAAGGTCATGGGTATGCCTACACCCACGCACTTCCACAGAATCCTCATGTTGCACCTCAGTCGGGTACGTTGTTGGGAAAGAGAAAACAAATGGAAGCTAATTTGAAAGGACACTCGAGGGGCACCCCTTTGCATTGAGTAACGGTGATTCTCATCCCCACCACGCTCCGGTCAACAATGAAAGAAAATCCAAAGGCCGAGCCAAGCTTCATTTCACAAAGTTTGAGGATTTCGGAATGCCCATAAGCAAAGTGTTTGAATGATTGGTCAAACAAGGCCTCATGTGGCCCCTCGAAGATTTCGGCCAAAGAATCTTGAAAAACGTCGCGACAAGACCAAAAGGTGTGCCTTTCACAACTACCATGGCCATGATACCAATGATTGCACCGCCATAAAAGCATCATCTCGAAGCTAATCGAGAAGGGAAAGCTTGGACACCCCCACACCCCCGGCACAGCCAATGACCCAAGAGTCAAAATGCTCGAATTTGTGACTTCCCCGATGGTCAGTAAATGGAGTGATGTCCGTCCCAAGGAAAAGCAGCCCGCGGTTGACAAAGTTGTCAATCCCAAAGTGGGAGAGACTGTTTGGAAGAGTTGACAAAATTAGTGTCCCAAATGATGGTTCCTGTCACGACCCGAAAACCCGTCTCTATTTTCTAATAATAAATATTTAATTATTTATTTATTTCTTATTTATTGTTTAAATTATTATTTAATTAATAATTTATGTGTTATAATAATTTATGCCTAGCATTTATTTGGGTCATTTGTGCTAGTGTAGTATTATTTGGTCTTAAGTTGATAGTAGGAAGTATTAGAGTGTGTAGTTAGTGGGGAGGGGGTCTAAGTGTAAGTTTTGGATTAATCATCTCCCTACTCTTCTTCTCCCTCTCTTCTCCCTCACCCTACTCCCATTCCCAGCAACTCTCTTTCTCTCTCTCCAAGTTAAAGGTAAGTTTTTCTTCTCTCCTTCTCTCTTCATTTTCACCTTCTTCCTCTCATTTTATCTTATTGCTCATTTTATGAAATGTGTTTATATCGTCGATAGGTTCGCGTAGAACCAAAAATATTCGAATTCCGTCAACTTTTAGAAATCCGGGTAAGTTGCTTTTCCCCATTTTATGCTAGAAATGCTACTCCATGTTCACTTGATGATATGAATGCTATTTGTTGCATCTTGGGTGGATTTGGGAGTGATTTACATTTTGTTCATTTCTGTGAAAACTTGGTATTTGAATCATCCTTGATTGAGGTTCTCTAGGTGATGTTTTAGGAGTTCTTTTGGCTTCCAAATGGTGTTGGTACTTTAGTTTACTTATGGTAATGTTAATCTTGAGTTTGGCTTGAATTGGTGAAGAGTTGGGTGTGGTTTGATTTTGGTTGAAAATGGTAGAAACCAGAATTTTGGCCGGAAATTGTCCCCTCCGGGCAAGGGGCGCGCGCACCCTTTTGGGAGGGGGCGTGCGCACCCTTATGCCCCTTTGTAAACAAACCTTCTGATGATTGAGGGCGCGCGCACCATTTCCTAGGGGGCGTGCGCTCCCTCATTGTTTCAACAAGTTTAACCTTCTGATCACCTAGGGCGCGCGCACCCTTTCCGCGCGGCATGCGCCCCCTCCTCTGTACAAGACCTGAGCTTCATCCTCTTGTACCCTTCGCAGAAAATCTTCGATAGTTCATAACTCTCTCATCCGGACTCCATTTTAGGTGTATAAGCTATCGTTTTAAAGCTCTCCGTGAGCTCTTCGAGATGAGTGAATAGTTTTGGTTGTGTGCTTGAGTTAACTGGATCCTTTGTGATTAAATGTGATATGGGAATTGTGTTATCATTGTGGAATTATTGGAACACTTTAATTGTGTATTGTTGGTTCATTTCACTTTCTTGGTGACTTCTTGATAAGGTTCCCTACTTTGGAATCAGTGGTTGTTTATTGTGCTAGTATTTTACTACTTAGCCTTTATTTGAAAGTCCAGCTGGTATTTGTGTATGTGTTTCGGGCGATGCGAAGCATTATGATGGCACAAGCCAAGTCCATTATGATGTTGACCATTGTTTTGCCCCATTATTTCCCTCCTCCAGATTGGCCTTGGATGTGAGATGAGCTAGCCCCTTTGTGAGCACTTTAGCTATTGGTTTTGGGCTTTGACTGTGTGTCACTGTCCCCTTATTATTATTGGTTCCGGTACCGGGGGGTTTTCTCTTCAAGCTTTCATGCTACCACGAAGATGTTGATTGTTGATTATTGAAGCTGCGCAGCGACCTTTATTTGGTTCTATCAGTTGGAAAACCTTGGCTAATATCCTTTGTTACTTGTTTATTTCCGCTGCTATCTGTTAGTTGATAAATGCTATGTGCTAAGTGATATTTATTATTGTTTATTGCTTATTGCATCATAGCATGTCATGTAGTTGCATTAGTAACTTATTGAGATTTATCTCACCCCCTTTCTTTTATCTTTGTTTTTCCTTAACCCCCCCCCCCCACAGGAGGAAAGGATTAGACCGCTGATCACGAGGAGGACGTCGCGAGGGTTGAGCTTTTTGGGCAAGTTGTTATTGGTGGGTTTACATTACATAAATGTGTAACCTTTTTGGGAATAGTTGTACCAAACTTGACGTCATTAGAATTTGTATATTTTATTATTTTGGGTGTGAGCTTATGGAGCTTACACTAGTTTATATTTTGTTGTTCAAGTGGATTTCAAAACTTTGTGTTATCATCTTTTGGTATAAAAGGAAAATTTTATCTTCATTATTTTAGAATTTATTGTTTAAGTCGACGTCCAGCTCGCGTACTCCGGGCCTGCGGGGTCGGGGTCGCGACAGTTGGTATCAGAGCTATGGTTTAGCTCTAAGTATATGTCTAGGTGGACTAGTATGACCTAGGAGAGTAGTTGTGTTTGTAGTGAGTAACGGTTGATGTTTTATGCAGGTAATTGTTCTCAATGGCTAGAAGAAGAACGGGTGAAGGTTCTAGTGGGGCTCAGAATCAGAATGATCTTCGGGAAGAGAACCGTGCTATGTTCCAAGGCATGTTTGAGGCGGCCATGAAGGCAATTCATGACTAAGGGCCAAGAGAGGAGCATGTGACACCTCCGCGATACGGGTTGGAGCAATTTCTGAAACTAAAACCAAAGGAGTTCGATGGTGAGCCCGATGTGAAGAAGGCCGAACTATGGATCGAGTCAATGGAGAAAATTTATGATGTGTTTGGGTGCACGGACGAGTATAGGGTCCGGTTTGCGGCTTATAAATTGGTTGGGGCCGCCGAGCATTGGTGGAAAGGAGTCAAGGCGAGTTGGGATGATACCCATAGATTGTATGCATGGGAATTGTTTGTGCGGAAGTTCAAAGAGCATTTTATTCCAGTGGTGGATCAAAACCGAAAGGAGATCGGGCTTCTCAACTTGGAGCAAGGTTTGTTGTCTATAGCTCAGTACTCGGCTAAGTTCACAGAATTAGCCCGGTATTGTGACTATCTTGTGAGGACCGAAGAACAGAAAGCTATGAGATTCATCCGGGGTTTGAAGACTTCTATCCGTACTCAGCTTATAGCCCAGAGGATTGTGACATTCCAGGATGCGGTAGACCGTGCCTATCTTATAGAGCAAGACATTAGGGAACATAAGAGGAAGACCGAGGTAGCTAACCCGAGTAAGCAATGAGCGCAGAGCAAGTCACAACCAAGGATTGATAACCGAGGTAACTTTGGGGGACAATCTCAGTCCCGAGGGCAACCAATCCCAAGGAACCCGGGTACTACTGCCGGGAACCAAGGGAACCAAAATAGGAGACTTTGTTCCTATTGCCAAAAGGAAGGCCATTCAGAGGACCGGTGTTGGAAGAAACAGGGCAAGTGTACCAACTGTGGTCAAATGGGGCATTTTGCAAGGGATTGTACTAGAGGCAGGGGTCAACCGATTGGGGTAGGAGCTGGGGCTCCACAGGGTCAGAAAAGGGATGCTACGGGAAAGGTCAAGGTCCAAGGAAAAGTGTTTGCAATGAATCAGCATCAGGCAGATGATCCCTCAGTGATTGGAGGTATTGTTTCTATATCTAATGTGAGCGCGCGTACGTTAGTAGATCCAGGATCATCTCATTCTTACATTTCTGTGCAATTTGCTTCTTTACTAAATGTTGTATCTGAGTCTTTGCCCTATGTGTTAGAGGTGTCAACTCCTATGGGAGAGTGTTTGGTGACCGATAGAGTCTTTCGTGCTTGTGATGTGCTTATCTGTGGTCGTGTCTTGTGTGCGGACTTGGTAGTCCTTCCTATTCAAGACTTTGATGTTATTTTGGGTATGGATTGGTTGAGCAAGTTTCATTCTTCTGTCGATTGTCGTAGAATGGTCGTTAATTTTTCTATCCCTAATGTGCCTAAATTTGTTTTTGAGGCTATGCCTTTGGGTAGGAATATTCGTATCATTTCTTATATGAAAGCTAGGAGATTGTTGCACCGTGGTTGTGAGGGGTACTTGGCTAGTGTGCTTGATACTAGGAAAGAATCCCCTAGTTTGGAGAGTGTTCGGGTAGTTAGAGAATTTCCTGATGTTTTCTCTTCTGAATATGATATGCCTCCAGATCGTGAGATAGAGTTTTGTATAGACCTTTGCCGGGTACAGCTCCGATTTCAAAGGCACCGTACAGGTTGGCTCCCGCAGAATTGAAGGAACTAAAGGTTCAGTTGCAAGAGTTGCTTGATCGAGGGTTTATCCGCCCTAGTGTTTCCCCGTGGGGAGCACCGGTTTTGTTTGTGCGGAAGAAAGACGGTTCTTTGAGATTGTGTATCGATTACCGAAAGTTGAATCAGGTTAAAGTGAAGAACAAGTATCCTCTACCTCACATTGATGATTTATTTGATCAGCTTCAAGGGTCCGTGGTGTTTTCTAAACTTGATTTGAGGAGTGGGTACCATCAGTTGAAGATTCGATCGGAGGATATTCCGAAGACTGCCTTTCGCACTCGGTATGGTCATTATGAATTCTTGGTTATGCCGTTTGGATTGACTAACGCGCCGGCCGTATTTATGGATTTGATGAACCGGGTTTTCCATCCTTATCTTGACTCATTTGTAGTGGTCTTCATCGACGACATTCTTGTCTACTCTAAATCCCGAGAGGAGCACGAGCAACACTTGAGGACAGTTTTATCCATTCTTGTGAGGGAGCAGTTATTTGCGAAGTTTAGTAAATGCGAATTCTGGCTTGAGAACGTGTCATTTCTGGGTCATGTTATTTCAAAAGACGGGATTTCTGTGGATCCTTCAAAGATAGAAGCCATAGTGGATTGGAAGAGACCCGAGTCAGTGACCGAGGTCAGAAGTTTTCTGGGTTTAGCCGGGTATTACCGAAGGTTTATAGAAGGGTTTTCGAGGATTGCTACTCCGATGACTCAGTTGACCCAGAAGGATGTACCGTTTGTGTGGAGTGAAAAATGTCAGAGTAGCTTTGACGAATTGAAGAAGAGATTAACTACGGCTCCTATTCTTGCGTTACCAAATGGAAATGACGACTTAGTGATTTACAGTGATGCTTCGAAAGAGGGTTTGGGTTGTGTTTTGATGCAGAATGGGAAAGTAATTGCTTATGCTTCGAGGAAGTTGATCCCTAGTGAACAGAATTACCCTACCCACGATATGGAGTTGGCTGCGATAGTCTTTGCGTTGCATAAGTGGAAGCATTACCTATATGGAGCGAAGTTTGAGATTTTTACCGATCACAAGAGTTTGAAATACCTCTTCTCTCAAAAGGAATTGAATAACTGTCAGCGTAGGTGGATGGAGCTTTTAAAGGATTATGATTGCACCATTTCGTACCATCCGGGCAAGGCAAATGTGGTAGCTGATGCGATCAGTCGAAAGTCTTATGTGGCATCAATGATGGTTCGTGAATGGAAATTGCTAGAGGATGTTCGAGATTGGTGTCCTCGCGAATCGAGACGTGGGGCGATTTTTGCGAATATTAGGGTATCTCCGACCCTAATTCAACAAATAAAGGATACTCAGAAGGAGGACCCAGAGTTGAAGAAGATTATGGATAATGCTCGGGATAGACAATATGTGGACTTCCAGCTTGACTCCGAGGGAGTGTTGACTTACCGTAGCAGATTGTGTGTGCCGAATATCGGTGGGATTAAACAGCGAGTTCTTGATGAGGGTCACAAATCCAGGTATACCATTCATCCCGGGAGTACGAAGATGTATCAGGATTTAAAACAGCAATTTTGGTGGATTAACATGAAGAGGGAAATTGCAGAGTATGTGTCGAAATGTTTGACCTGTCAACAAGTTAAAGCAGAGCATCAGAGACCCGCAGGTCTACTTCAGCCTCTTGAGATACCCGAGTGGAAGTGGGAACACATTACGATGGATTTTGTAACCGGACTACCCAGGACTCGAAGGAGGTTAATTGCAGTTTGGGTGATTGTGGACAGGTTGACTAAATCATCTCATTTCTTACCCATTGACATTTCCTATTCGATGGAGAAACTTGCGAATTTGTATATTCATGAGATTGTCAGATTACATGGTGTTCCAGTTAGTATTGTGTCAGACAGAGATCCCAGGTTTACATCCCGATTTTGGCAAGCGTTGCAGAAGGCTTTGGGTACCGATTTGAGGTTTAGCACAGCATTTCATCCTCAGACTGACGGTCAGTCTGAAAGAACCATTCAGATTCTCGAGGATATGTTACGGGCTTGCACAGTTGACTTTCCAGATTCGTGGGATACCCATCTACCGCTTGCAGAGTTTGCCTACAATAATAGTTATCAGTCGAGTATACAGATGGCACCGTATTAGGCTTTGTATGGGAGGAAATGTCGGTCACCTATTTGCTGGGACGAGGTTGGGGAAGCAAAACTTTGGGGTGTTGACATGGTTCAGGACTCGGTGGAAAAGGTTAAAATTATTCGGGATCGATTGAAGACGGCCCAGAGTCGACAGAAGAGCTACGCCGACCACCGAAGACGTGATCTTAATTTTCAAACCGGAGATTTTGTGTTCTTTAAAGTGTCTCCAAAGGTTGGTATTCGAAGGTTTGGGAAGAAGGGTAAATTGGCTCCGAGGTTTGTTGGACCGTTTGAGATTTTGGGGAAAGTGGGACTTCTAGCATACCGTCTTGCGTTACCATCTTCTTTGGATCGGTTACATAATGTTTTTCATGTTTCTATGCTTCGGAAGTATGTTCATGATCCATCTCACGTGTTACCGTGGGTACCGGAGGATATAGAGCCTGATATGACCTACGAGGAACGACCGGTTCGGATTCTCGATGCCAAAGTCCAAGAGTTGAGGAACAAAAGCATTCCGTTGGTTAGAGTTCTTTGGAGGAATCACAATGTTGAGGAATCGACGTGGGAGCTTCGCGATGAGATAGAGAGGAAATATCCGTGGCTTTTCAATTCGGGTAAGTCTCGTTAAAAGTCGCGATGAGATAGAGAGGAAATTGTCCCTCCGGGCAAGGGGGCGCGCGCACCCTTTGGGAGGGGGCGTGCGCACCCTTATGCCCCTTTGTAAACAAACCTTCTGATGATCGAGGGCGCGCGCACCATTTCCTAGGGGGCGTGCGCTCCCTCATTGTTTCAACAAGTCTAAACCTTCTGATCACCTATGGCGCGCGCACCCTTTCCGCGCGGGCGTGCGCCCCCTCCTCTGTACAAGACCTGAGCTTCGTCCTCTTGTACCCTTCGCAGACAATCTTCGATAGTTCATAACTCTCTCATCCGGACTCCGTTTTAGGTGTATAAGCTATCGTTTTAAAGCTCTCCGTGAGATCTTCGAGATGAGTGAATAGTTTTGGTTGTGTGCTTGAGTTAACTGGATCCTTTATAATCAAATGTGATATGGGAATTGTGTTATCATTGTGGAAATTATTGGAACACTTTAATTGTGTATTGTTGGTTCATTTCACTTTCTTGGTGACTTCTTGATAAGGTTCCCTACTTTGGATTCAGTGGTTGTTTATTGTGCTAGTATTTTACTACTTAGCCTTTATTTGAAAGTCCAGCTGGTATTTGTGTGTGTGTTTCGGGCGATGTGAAGCATTATGATGGCACAAGCCAAGTCCATTATGATGTTGACCATTGTTTTGCCCCATTATTTCCCTCCTCCAGATTGGCCTTGGATGTGAGATGAGCTAGCCCATTTGTTAGCACTTTAGCTATTGGTTTTGGGCTTTGACTGTGTGTCAATGTCCCCTTATTATTATTGGTTCCGGTACCGGGGGGTTTTCTCTTCAAGCTTTCATGCTACCACGAAGATGTTGATTGTTGATTATTGAAGCTGCGTAGCGACCTTTATTTGGTTCTATCAGTTGGAAAACCTTGGCTAATATCATTTGTTACTTGTTTATTTCCGCTGCTATCTGTTAGTTGATAAATGCTATGTGCTAAGTGATATTTATTATTGTTTATTGCTTATTGCATCATAGCATGTCATGTAGTTGCATTAGTAACTTATTGAGATTTATCTCACCCCCTTTCTTTTATCTTTGTTTTTCCTTAACCCCCCCCCCCCCAAGGAGGAAAGGATTAGACTCGCTGATCACGAGGAGGACGTCGCGAGGGTTGAGCTTTTTGGGCAAGTTGTTATTGGTGGGTTTACATTACATAAATGTGTAACCTTTTTGGGAATAGTTGTACCAAACTTGACGTCATTAGAATTTGTATATTTTATTATTTTGGGTGTGAGCTTATGGAGCTTACACTAGTTTATATTTTGTTGTTCAAGTTGGATTTCAAAACTTTGTGTTATCATCTTTTGGTATAAAAGGAAAATTTTATCTTCATTATTTTAGAGTTTATTGTTTAATTCGACGTCCAACTCGCGTACTCCGGGCCCGCGGGGTCGGGGACGCGACAGTTCCTAAACTCAGCAAAGCCGAAATGACGGAAGGCGTTTGGAAAGGATCAGCGGCACAGAAAATGTCTGAAGGGCTGAATGCCCCAGGTTGGGAAATGAATGGTGCTGCGGCTGCCACAGCAGAGGACGGAGTTTCGAAACCCCTTCCATCAATCTCCCCTTAGAAAAGGTCTGTTTTCATCCTTAGGAAGAGTCAGCTGCTTTTAGGATGTGTGGTAAGCCCTTAAGAAGAGTCAGTTAGGGTGTCTGTTAGGTTTAGTTAGAGTCTTGACTCCCCGGTTGATGCCATGTGGTGACCATTCTGAGTCCATTGTCAGTTTTCTTAATAAAATTATTATTATTATTGCCTTGTCAAAAGTTTACAAAAATGTGTGTGAGTCTTTCACTCAAAACAAAAGTATGTCTTCAAAAAAATTCTTAAAATAAAAAGATCAAGTTTTTCTTAAAAGGCTAATCCGATAATGAAGCATTTTTTCTTAAATCATGGTTATAATTTCACCTTGAAGTTTAATATGCTAAAAGTCCTTCGCGGTTCTGTCCTTCGGAAACATCGACCAAGGAGCCCACACCTGAATTGGCGTACGAGACAACCATCCACGTGAACAACAAGGAGAAGCCCGTGCTTCGGAAGCCCAAAGGCGGCTACATCAAATGGAGGTCTGTACCCTCGCCGAGTGTCATGCACAAAGGTTGCGAGCCTTGAAAGGAAATCACCAAAAGGAGATGGCCAGAGCAAACTCCCAGCTCATGAGTAGTAGACGGATCCGGCAATTACAACGCCAAGCCAAATGGAGACCTCGCGACATCTTTCCCGACGACATGGAACCCGAGTTCCCCGTAGAAGACATGGAATATGCCGCCGACGACCCCTCCAACAATTGAGGAAGAAAATGGATCATCGTGCTTCATTGGATCCCATCCCTAAAAAAAAAAAAAAAAAAAAAAAAAATGAGTCTTCCAGCCTCGTAGGATCTAGACTTTCACCAAAAGTCCGTCCCAGACTGTGTCTTTTTATTTTTATAAAGGTCCCTACTTAGACATGCGTGTATAAAGTTATCTAAATAAAAGAGTCATTTTCCTTCTCTTCTCTCTAGACTTGAGACATTATTTTCAATATACATTTACTATTGAAATTGTCTTGCTTGTTATTTTCAATTGATTGCTACGTCCCCAAAATGATGAATTGACTTCTAAACATACTAGTCTATAACGACCCATTAAGGACGAATGGACCTAAACACAAACGAAAAATGCTAAATGCAAACAATTAATCTTGATGTGAATAAATGTTGTGATCAATTGCCATGAAGAAACCATTAATGGCAAGTCTTCCCTCATACACATTCCCGATACACATTTCCGATACACAGCCCGATACACCTTCCCGAGACAAATTCCTGATGCACATCAAAGACATCCCAAGGCAATGAAAAAGCAAGGATGTTGTTGTTCAAATTCAACCGTGATCTTGCGTGCGCAACAAAGGACTCCCCGGATCTTCAAAGTCAAAGCCGAAAGTAAGGACGTTCCACCAAGGGGCTACAAAGGAGCCAAATCCCAAGACGGCGAGTTGGGGCTAATGTTTCCCCTCTCCCTTAAATCAAAAAAAAAAAAAGGGAAGAGGGAGAGGATGAATATGTGGAAAGAAGGAAAGGAAGTGAATACATGTGAAAAGGAAGTTCGCCTCAAAAGCGCACCGCAAAGTCCACCCCCAAGGGTTAGCAAGAAAGGGAGTCCATGTCAAAAGACAACCAAGAAGGAACTCACTTCAGAAGTCCCGTTCATCCGAAAGAGAGTCCATCCCAAGGAGTCCACTACAATATGACACAAACCCCGGCAAAGACGGCCCCATGGCCGAACTACGGCGACCTGAGCTCCTCAAACTGAGGGGAACGTAGGCAACCTTTGGGTCCGGTCACAGCATGAGAAAGAACAGTCAAACCATGGCTTTCCCAAAGTAGCCAAACCTCTCCCCCACGGTCCCATCAATGACCAATTTACCAGACAAGGACCAATTCCCCATAAACACATTTTGATCTTGCCATTGATCGAATCTTAATCTTAATTGATCACAACTTTTATACATGCTAAGGCTAATTGCTTGCTATAATCCTGACTTAATGACAAACATGGTCCATTCAAGCAATCCTTTGATGATATTAACTAAGGCAAATTTCAAATGTCTCAACAAGTCTTCTTTTCTCCATCTTAGGAAAGATCTAAACACTTGTATTCTGTCGAGCAAGGGCTTCCTCCCATTTCATGATATATTGCTCAAAGAGCTCACCCGTATAAAAGGACTCTCTCCCAAATAAAATGCCCTTGCATGTTTCCTCCAAGAAAAATACTTTAAAGTCCCCGTTCTATCGAGTCGGCTGGATCACTCATAAAAAAAAAGAGGCACCAAAAAAGTAGCCCGCTAGGTTGAAAACCCATAAGGGCGGCCTAGGCAAAAAACAGGGTTTGCCAAACTTTGATCTAACTCCAATAATGTCCCTTTGGATGGTAAAGACTCAATCTTTATCCATCCAAAGGTTGATTTCTTACTTCCCCAAGGCTTTTCCTTGGATGAATCATCCATTTGGATGTTAAAGTTTCCATTTTTAACCATCCAAATGATGATTTTGGCTCAAATGCCATGTTCATCACCTTTCTTAATTTTCCCCCAATTATTGCCTTGATCACACCAAAAACCTTTTGTTTTGGTATTTAGTTAGTGATCAAAAGCATAGGGATGATTCAATTCAAGTTTTGTGTAAGTAAATAAACTGGAAAAATGTAAAACAGTTCAGTTTCAGTAGAATGCTCTTTTTCTGCCTGAAACTGGACTGATTTCTTGACAATCTGTAAAAAACCCCAAGGATGACCTTCCTAGCCGTACGGCTAGTTTGGTCAGAGGGGTGATTTTTCAGTCTTTCCCCTCTTCTGCTAAACTGTTTATAAAACAACCATTTTTTTGTTAAGTTTCTAACTGATTTTGTTAAAAGTCAGTTTCTCCCATTTTCAAGAACACACACACACACACTTGCGCAATTTTGGTTAACAAACTTAGGGAGACTCGGTTTTTCCGAGGCACTTTGGGTGAACTACCGGTTAAGTTCTTCCCAAAGTGTAACTTGACCTCCGAATCCTTTGTGTCTAACCTTTTTTCGTTAAGTTTGGGTTTAAACTTAAACTAACATGGCGACTTCATTTTTGTTTGAACATAAAGTGCCATGTTTGATTCTCCGGAAACTTCTCCGTTTCCTGCGGGTATCTTACAGTGGCGACTCCGCTGGGGAATAATGTGTTTGCAAACTTCTTTTTAAAAGCTTTGGGGACACTTTTGTGTGGGTCAAACTCCCGTCCCCGTTTGTTAACTTTGTGCATATCTTTATGTGTTTTATGTTTCTGTTTTAATTTCTGGGAGTAAAACTGTTCTGGAAATGCAATAAACTGGGGCTTGATGATCCGAAACTGAAAATTGGCAAAAAAACTAATGGAGCTACTGCGCTAGCCGTACGGCTAGTTTGGCTGGGCCAATAGAATGTTTCAAATTAACAATTTTGTGCAGGGCAGAAACATTCTGTTGGTCCCTTTTCTTTTGCTTGTCCAGGTTCCAATTTACAGCCTCTACTTGTGCACATTCACCTTCATCTTCTTAGCCAAAATGGGTTTTCAAAGCTTGGCCATGCACAAATTTTTGGACATAAAATTTTGGGTTTTCAAGGCCTCATTGTGCATAACCCCATTTTGTGAAAGTTCGGTTTTTCTAACCCTTTTGGTTGATGCACAATCTTTTGTACAAATGGTTTTCAAAGGGCCTTGCTCCTCTTGCAAAATTTTCGGTTTAAAAAAAAAAAAAAAAAAAAAAACCTTTCCATGTATAAAATTTTGATTATTGCTTGTTCATAGCTTTGCTTGATTACTTGTACAAAATGCTTGTTCATTATACTTGTTCATACAATTGTTCATACAATGCTCATGGTATTAAAACGGACCGAAAATTTCTATTTTGACTCAAAAAGGGAACATAGAAGGCTTCACACAACGCGCACTTGACCTTGTTGTAAGATACTCGTGGGAAAACGGAGAAAGTTCCCTCGAGAATAAAACACGGCACTTTCAATGTTTAATGGAGTCGCCACGTTAGTTTAACTTTAAACCCAAACTTAACGAAAAATGGTTAGAGATTGCGAGTTCGGAGGTCACGTTACATCTCGGGAATAACTTAATCGAGGTTCACCCAAGATGCCTCAGAAAACCGAGTCTCCCTAAGTTGTTGACAAAAAATGTGCAAGTGTGTGTGTGTATTTTAAATGGGAGAGATTGACTTTTAACAGAACACAGTTAGAAAGTTAACAGAAGAGGTTTATTTTGCAAAGATTTTGACAGAATAGGGTTTAGACAAAAAAACTTTCCACTGGGAAAACCAGCCTTACGGCTGGTCCAAACCATCCGTACGGTTGGTTGTGGTAGTCCCGGAGATTTTATAGATTGTTAAGAAATCAATCCAGTTTCAGGCAGAAACAGAGCATTCTGCTGAAACTGAACTGTTTTACATCTTTCTAGTTTATTTACTCACACAAAGCTTGAATTAAATCATCCCTATGCTCTTAATTACTAATTAGACACCAAAACATAAGGTTTTGGGTGTGATCAAGGCAATCATTGGGGAAAATTTAAGAAAAGTGATGAACATGGCATTTGAGCCAAAATCACCATTTGGATGATTAAAGATTGGAACTTTAACATCCAAATGGATGATTCTTCCCAGGGAAAGCCTTGGGGAAGCAAGAAATCAACCTTTGATGGATAAAGATTGAACCTTTACCATCAAAGGGACATTATTGTGGCTTGATCAAGTTTAAATGGTAAAGATTAGGACTTTACCATCAAAACTTGATCATCCTCACAAAATCAAACAACATAAATGTAAAGACTTGTAAATAAACGATAAATGACATGAAAGTAAAGACTTGTAAGTAAATGACATTAAAGTAAAGACTTGTAAGTAAATGACATGAAATAATAACAAGCCTTGATCATCTTGGTTGTAACCCACATTCATGCATAAAACATGAAGGGCACCATGATTCAAGCTAAGGCTTGGTTCCAATTCATAATATTTGCAATAATAGTAAAGATATATCATAAATGAGATAGAGTATAAGATGAAGAGAAGATGTGGAGAAGGAGGCCTCACCAATTTTGGTTCTAAGCCTATCTTCTTTCTCTCTTTTCACTCAAGAATGTTTGTGACCCTAATCTGCTCTCAATCTGGCAGAATATGCCCTAACAAAATGATTTTCTCCCCCCTTGAAATGATCAGCCAGGGGTGTAATTTATAGGGACTGAAGGTGCCCAAACCATCCGTACGGATGGGCCCCTCTAGTACCCAAACCATCCGTACGGCTCAGCCTGGCGAGCTTCTGGATTTTTCCAATTTTAATTCAAGAATAGTCCTGGAGTTTTAGGTTTATCTTAGTGAGGTCCCAACCTATCAGTTTATCCTTGAATGGTGCTAAGAGTTCCTCTAAAGTTGGTTAATTTTATATTGGGGTACTTACACTTGTGCACGTTCCAAAAACCCTTTAAACCGGGATGGATGCCACGATGCAGCTTGATTGGTTCTCTTGTGCCCTTCTCGCGCGCACGGGTCCATTCCACCTCCCCTTCCGACCCGAGTCAACCACACTCGTCCGTGACACACCAATACCATGACCATGGTTGGTTTTTAGTCTAGCTCACGTCATCACATCCCTAATACATGTCCAAATGCTAATTATGGCCAAGTTAACGCCCGAGTCACGACTCTTTGTGAAAGTAAGTGTGACCAAGGTCATCTCCGACCCGGTCCTTGACTTATGCGTTAATTCCGACCATAATTAACCAAAGTCACGTATTAGGGATAGGTTGGCACCGCATCACTAAGCTCTAATGCTTGACCCATCCTAATCATCTTTAAGCCCGAGGCTAAGGTCCGAGATCCCTCATTAAAATGAGGTCATGCCGGAATTTTGTTGGAGCGTTAAGTCAATCTTAACTGGGGCTTAACTATGATGATAATGGCCCGCGCATTAGAATTTTGTGACCCATTAGACCCTAGGTTTGGTTGTTTTGGTCGGTGGAACCCGCATGCCCTATAGGACCCTCGCCCGGGATAGTCCGTCCTTAGGAGCGTGCAATATAGGTGAAAAACGAGGGGTCTATAGGCGTAGTGATCGCCTCCACTGATCCAGGGTTTAGAGTAGTTGCGAAAAAGAAAAGAAATCTTTTCCAACCATTTAGGAATAAAAATGCGTTTTAAGTAAACTTGAACGGATAATTAATTGCACCTTGCATGAATTTGCTCCGTTTTGACTTCTCATCTTTGACACATTGTATTCTTTCGCTAACAAGCGTCACTTTGCTAAATCTTTGGATGGATCCCCGTTATCCTCCAAAATCCCCGTTAAATCCCTAGGAATAGTCCCCTAGGAACCCGTTAAGTCCTTGGAAGATCTCCGAGGCACCCGTCAATCTTTGGATGGATCCCCGTTATCCTCCAAAATCCTCGTTAAATCCCTAGGAATAGTCCCCTAGGAACCCGTTAAGTCCTTGAAAGATCTCCGAGGCACCCTTCAATCTTTGGATGGATCCCTGTTATCCTCCAAAATCCCCATTAAATCCCTAGGAATAGTCCCCTAGGTCCCCGTTAAGGTTCCCATTGATACCCTAGGCGTTGTCCCCTAGGTCCCCGTTAAGACTCCCATTGAAACCCTAGGCGTTGTCCCCTAGGTCCCCGTTAAGACTCTTATTGAAACCCTAGGCTTTGTCCCCTAGGTCCCCGTTAAGACTCCCGTTGAAACCCTAGGCGTTGTCCCCTAGGTCCCTGTTAAGAATCCCGTTGAAACCCTAGGTCCCCGTTAAGATTCCGGTTGTCCCCTAGGCGTTGTCCCCTAGGTCCCCGTTAAGATCCCCGTTGAAACCCTAGGCGTTGTCCCATAGGTCCCCGTGAAGATCCCCGTTAAATCCCTAGGAACAGTCCCCTAGGAAGTCAGTCAAGTTCTTGGATGGATCCCCGTTATCCTCGAAGAAGTCAGTCATGTCCCGTCTTTTCCTCTTAGAATTCCAAACTCGTTCGAACTACGGTGATCTGAGCCTCTCATCGCGTGGGACCCCCTCCCTCTTGGTGAGGGGAACGTAGGCAACTTCGGCTCGGTCAATCCTTATTTTTTTTTAAAAAAAAGAGAGAGAAAACGAAAAAAATGTGTGCGTCTTTTACTCAAATAAAAAATATATATACTTTCCCAAAAAAAAATGGAGATAAAGTTTTCTTAAAATAAAAGGTCAAGTTTTCCTTAAAAGGCAAATCCGCTAATGAAGCGTTCTTCTCAAATCCCGGTTATAATTTCACATTGAGGTTTAATATGCTAAAAGTCCTTCGCGGTTCTATCCATTGGAAACATTGACTAAGGACCCCACATCTGAATTGGCGTCCAAGACAACCATCCACATGAACAACAAGATCAAAAGGTTGGAACAATGTCTACAAAGAAAGGCCCGTGCTTCGGAGGCCCAAAGGCGGAGGAGATGGCCAAAGCAAACTCCCAACTCATGAGTAGACGAATCCGGCAATTACAACGCCAAGCCAAATGGAGACCTCGCGACATCTTTCCCGATGACAGAACCCGAGTTCCCCGTGGAAGACATGGAATATGCCACCGACAACCCCTCCAAAAATGAGGAAGAAAATGGATCACCGTGCCTCATGGGAGCCCATCCCTAAAAAAAAAAGAGTCTTCCAGCCTCGTAGGTTCTAGATTTTCACCAAAGTCCATCCTGGACTGTGTATTTTCATTTTTACAAAGGTCCACACTTAGGACATGTATGTATAAAGTTATCTAAATAAAAGAGTCATTTTCCTTCTCTTCTCTCTAGACTTGAGACATTATTTGCAATACACATTTACTCTTGAAATTGCCTTGCTTGTTATTATCAATTGATTGCTACGTCCCCAGAATGATGAATCGACTTCTAAGCATAACAGTCAATGACGACTCATTAAGGACGAATGGACCTAACACAAATGAAGAATGCTAAATGCAAACAATAATCTTGATGTGAATAAATGTTGTGATCAATTGGCATGAAGAAACCATTAATGGCAAGCCTTCCTCTATACACATCCTCGATACACATTTCCCGATACACAACCCGATACACCTTTCCTATACAAATTCTTGATGCACATCAAAGGCATCCCAAGACAATGAAAAGGCAAGGATGTTTTTGCTCAACTACTAAGATTCAACTATGATCGCACATGCGCAGCCGAGCAAGGGACTTCCTGGATCTTCAAAGTCAATGTGAGAAGTGACAGACATTCCACCAAGGGGCTACAAATGAGCCAATGTCAAAGATAGCAAGTTGTGGCTAATGTTTTCCCTCTCTCAAAAAAAAAAGATGAGAAGAGAGAAAAGAAATGAATAATGAAAAGAAGGAAAGGAAATGAATATATGCGAAGAGGAAGTCTGCCTCAAAAGCTCACCAAGTTCACTGCAAAAGTCCATCTCAAAGAACATCCTGAGGAGTTCACCGCAAAGCAAAGCGATCTACATCAGCAAAGCAACAACATCCTTCAAAAGGACACCAACTTCGACAAAAGACGATCCACATTGACCTGAGCTCCTCAAACTGAGGGGAACGTAGGCAACCTTCGGGTCCGGTCACAACATGAAACAAAACCATCAAATCATGGTCCTCTCAAAATGACCAAGTGCTCTTCCCTCGGTCCCATCAATGACCGATTTCCCAGACACACCTTCTTCTTCCGATCTTGCCATTGATCGAATCTTAATCTCAATTGATCACAACATTTATACATGTTAAGGCTAATTGCTTGTTATAATCTTGACTTAATAACAAACAAGGTCCATTCAAGCAATCATTTGATAATCTTAACTAAGGCAAATTTCAAATGTCTCGAAAAGTCTTCTTCTCTACATCTTAGGAAAGAGCTAAACACTTGTATTCTGTCAAGTAAGGGCTTCTTCCCATTTCATGATACATTGCTCAAAGAGCTCACCAACATAAAGGGACTCTCTCCCAAATAAAAGGCCCTTTCAGGTTTCCTCCAAGAAAAATACTTTAAAGTCCCCATTCTATCGAGTCGGCTAGATCACTCATAAAAAAGAGAAAGAAGAAAGGCACCAAAAAAGTAGCCCGCTTGGTCGAAAACTCGAAAGGGCGGCCTAGGCAAAAAACAGGGTGTGCCATAAAAGACGTAAAAGAGATGCCTGCTAGGTTGAAAACCCGCAAGGGCGACCTAGGAAAAAGAAAGGGTGCGTCATGAAAAAGGGATGGGTTCCTAACTTCACTTCAAAGGTCAAAAGAGGATATTGGGTCTACGCCAACGTCAAAGGTCAAAGGACGACATTGGGGCTACCTCCACATCAACGACAACAAGGGCATGGGGATACCCCAACATCAACGACAAAAGGGTTCTCTACCCCCGATCACTCCTAAGAAATAGACAAAGCTCAAAAGGACTCTATGCATACAAACCTCGCAGTTAAGTTAAAATCAAAATTTGACTAACATGCTTCGTTAAAAGATTTGCCTTTAGGATTTAGGAATAAGCATTTTCCAATTCGCCCATTTGGCATCATTTATCAAAGACAATGTTTCAAGCAAAATGCTTTTGATCTCCCCTCAAAATGATTTTTCCGGAGTCTTGGACTTTTGCGTCCACAATGTGTCTTAAAGGTTTCCCCTAGGCTCCCCCGGTGTCAAGAAAATGTGTCAACCATCCCGTAGAGTAGTGTTGACCAAGTCAAGCCTTGACCCAAGTCTTGACCCGAAGTGGTCATTTTTAGGTTAAAGCCTTTGTCCCCGGCAATCCTTAGTCGGACGTAAGACCAGTTTTTCCGTCAAACTCCCCAAAGATGGAGTTGACCCAAGCCTTGACCCAGAGTGGTCATTTTAGCCTTGTCCCGGCAGTCTTTAGTCGGACGTAAGACTAGTTTCCCAGTCAAACTCCCCAAAGATGGAGTTGACCAAGCCTTGACCCAGAGTGGTCTCTTTTGGTTAAAGCCTTTGTCCCGGCAGTCCTTAGACGGACGTAAGACCAGTTTTACCCGTCCAACTCCCCAATGATGGAGTGGACCTAAGTCGAACCTTGACCCAGAGTGTCATTTTTAGGTTAAAGCCTTTGTCCCTGGCAGTCCTTAGACGGACGTAAGACCAGTTTTCCCCATCCAACTCCCTAAAGATGGAGTGGACCCAAGTCGAGCCTTGCCCCAGAGTGGTCGTTTTAGGTCAAAAGCCTTTGTCCTCAGCAGACTTTAGTAGGACGTAAGACTAATTTTCCCGGCAAACTCCCCAAAGATGGAGTTGACCCAAGCCTCGACCCAAAGTGGTCATTTTAGGTTGAAGCCTTTGTCCCCGGCAGTCCTTAGTCGGACGTAAGACCAGTTTTACCGTCAAACTCCCCAAAGATGGAGTTGACCCAAGCCTCGACCCAAAGTGGTCATCTTAGGTTGAAGCCTTTGTCCCCGGCAGTCCTTAGTCGGATGTAAGACCAGTTTTCCCGTCAAACTCGCCAAAGATGGAGTTGACCCAAGTCAAGCCTCGACCCATAGTAGTCGTTTTAGGTCAAAAGCCTTTGTCCCCGGCAGTTTTTAGTCAGACGTAAGACCAGTTTTCTCGTCAAACTCCCCAAAGATGGAGTTGACCCAAGCCTTGACCCAAAGTTGTCATTTTTAGGTTAAAGCCTTTGTCCCCGGCAGTCCTTAGTAGGACATAAGACCAGTTTTCCCGTCAAACTCCCCAAAGATAGAGTTGACCCAAACCTTGACCCAGAGAGGTCATTTTAGGTTAAGAAAACCTTTGTCCCCCAGAGTGGTCATTTTAGGTTAAGAAAACCTTTGTCCCCCAGAGTGATCATTTTAGGTTAAGAAAACCTTAGTCCCCCGGAGTGGTCATTTTAGGTTAAGAAAACCTTAGTCCCCCAGAGTGGTCATTTTAGGTTAAGAAAACCTTAGTCCCCAGAGTGGTCATTTTAGGTTAAGAAAACTTTTGTCCCCCAGAGTGGTCATTTTAGGCGGTCCCCACGCGACGTAAGCCCATTGTCTTGTATGCCCAGAAACACACTTAGGCAGTCATTGACATAAGCCCAGTAACATTTTGTAAAAAATTGCCTATTGTGAAAATACACTTAGGCGGTCCTTGACGTAAGCCCATTGCCTTTATGAGAAAAGTAACCAAACGGATTGAAAACCCGTTTTTCTTAGAACATACCTAGGCAGTCCCTGACTTAAGCCCAGTAAAATTTTGTCCCCTAAGTGAGCATACTTAGGCGGTCCCCATTGTGAAAAATGTTGCCTTAGCGAACATACTTAGGCAGTCCCTGACTTAAGCCCAATAAAATTTTGTCCCCTAGAGTGGTCATTTTAGGTTAAGAAAACCTTTGTCCCCCAGAGTGGTCATTTTAGGTTAAGAAAACCTTTGCCCCCCAGAGTGGTCATTTTAGGCGGTCCCTGACTTAAGCCCAATAAAATTTTGTCCCCTAGAGTGGTCATTTTAGGTTAAGAAACCTTTGTCCCGGCAGTCCAAAATGACGTAAGACCATTCCTTTTAGTCGACCCTCTCCATAGAGCCAAGTTGACCATATCCTGCCTCTGACCCGCCGAGAGTCATGCCCATTTCCTTTTAGTCAACCCTCTCCATAGAGCCAAGTTGACCAAGTCCCGCCTCTGACTCGCCGAGAGTCATGCCCATTTCCTTTTAGTCAACCCTCTCCATAGAGCCAAGTTGACCTAGTCCCGCCTCTGACCCGCCGAGAGTCATGCCCGTTCCTTTTAGTTAACCCTCTCTATAGAGCCAAGTTGACCAAGTCCCGCATCTGACTCGCCGAGAGTCATGCCCATTTCCTTTAAGTCAACCCTCTCCATAGAGCCAAGTTGACCAAGTCCCGCCTTTGACCCGCCGAGAGTCATGCCCATTTCCTTTTAGTCAACCCTCTCCATAGAGCCAAGTTGACCTAGTCCCGCCTCTGACCCACCGAGAGTCATGCCCGTTTCCTTTTAGTCAACCCTCTCCATAGAGCCAAGTTGACCTAGTCTCGCCTCTGACTCGCCGAGAGTCATGCCCATTTCCTTTTAGTCAACCCTCTCCATAGAGCCAAGTTGACCTTGTCCTGCCTCTGACCCACCGAGAGTCATGCCCATTTCCTTTTAGTCAACCCTCTCTATAGAGCCAAGTTGACCTAGTCCCGCCTCTGACCAGCCGAGAGTCATACCCGTTCCTTTTAGTCAACCCTCTCTATAGAGCCAAGTTGACCAAGTCTCGCCGAGAGTCATGCCCATGTTCTTTAAGTCAACCCTCTCCATAGAGCCAAGTTGACCAAGTCCCGTCGAGAGTCATGCATGTTCCTTTAGGAGAGAATGATAGATGTTCCTATACACCCTAGGAGAGGATGACAGATATCCACCTAGCCCTTAGGTTTGAGTAGCCTTAAAGTTTCTCACCACTTCCGAACTACGTTAGGCTTGATTCCCCGCAAACGGGATACATAGGAATCCTATACCCCTAGGTCCAGCCATCCAACCAAAGCGGTCAAGCCGTCCTCCCATCAGATTGGGACGCTTATTTTTATCGACAACCCGCTTTTCCAAAGCGACGTTGCCGAGGGGCTCTGTAAGTACCCCAATCTGAAATTAACCAACTTTAGAGGAGCTCTTAGCACCATTCAGGGATAAACTGATAGGCTGGGACCTCATTAAGATAAACCTAAAATTCCAGAACTATTCTGGAATTAAAATTGGAAAAATCCAGAAGCTCGCCAGGCTGAGCCGTACGGATGGTTTGGATACGGGAAAGCCCCAGCCGTACGGCTACTATGGGTACCCTCAGTTAGGGATGGCAGTTTTACCGAACCCGATCCGTATCCGAGACAATCCGACCGGGGATGGGTGGGTTTGGTAATAGATTTTAAAAATCCGGCGGGTTCGGATACGGGTTCGGATTCTGCCCGAGATCCGTCTGTATCCGACCCGTATCCTATCCGGGGATGGCTATTTACTATTTTACCCTTATGTTAAATTATAATTACAACCCCACCCTTGTTTATATATTGTGTCTGTGTGTGAGTGTGAGGCGAGAGAGGGTTTTATTTCTTTTTCAATACCGCCATCAAGAGAGAGAGAGAGGTCGACCGCCGACGATTGAACCGAGCAACCGAGTCACCGACCTCATCGACGACGACGACGACGCGATGATCCGGCCACGAAGAAGAAGAAGAAGAAGAAGAGAGAGCAAGGATAGAGGACGGACCTCATCGACGACGACCTTGGATTTGGGCTAATCATCGCCGTCTCTTATCTCTCTCCCTTCACCAAATCGAAGTCAAAGTCAGGTACGTTTTCTTCGTGATTCATTTGATTTTTGGGATTTGATTTTCCGTTTCCCGATTTAATTTGATTTTCGGATTCGATTTTCCTTAATTCCGATTAATTTTAGGGATGAAGGGAGTAACATTTTTGTGAGTAATGTGAAGAAGATAATTGGGTGTTTGCAGTTTTGCACATTGTTAGGTTAGGAGCCTTAATCTCCAAATATCAATTATTTGTTCAATTTTTACAGGTTTTTATCTTTAATCTGCAAAATGAAAACCATTTCTTAGATTTAATAATTTTTTTATTTTTTTTTTATTAAATTGGGTGGATCTTCGGGCGAATACGGATTCGCCCCTAGCCGGATACGGATGGATACGGATATGGGTTCAGTGACCTCGGGTCGGATACGGGTTTTGCAATATCCGGACCGTATCCGACCCGTTGCCATCCCTACCCTCAGTCCCTATAAATTCAGACCCTTGCTGATCATTTTAGGGGGGAGAAAAATTATTTATGTGTGTAAACTCTGCCAAACTGAGAGCAGATTAGGGTACAAACACATTCTTGAGTGAAAAGAGAGAAAGAAGATAGGCTTAGAACCAAAATTGGTGAGGCCTCCTTCTCCCCATCTTCTTTTCATCTCATACTCTATTTCACTATGCCTTGTTTATATTATGTCTTTATTAATCTTGCAAATATTATGAATTGGAACCAAGTCCTTGATGTGAATCATTGGTACCCTCATGTTCTATGCATGATCAAGGGTTCAAACCTAAGATGATTAAGACTTGTTATCATTTAATGTCTCTTTACATTAATGCACTTTACATTATGTCTTTACGCTAATGCACTTTACATTATGTCTTTACTTTTATGCAATTTATATTATGTCTTTACATTTATGCAAGTTAAATTTCATGTCTTTACTTTTAAGTTGATTTTATGGTGAAATGATCAAGTTTGGATGATAAAGTTTCAATCTTTATCATTCAAACTTTGATCTAACTCTAATAATGTCCCTTTGGATGGTAAAGACTCAATCTTTATCCATCCAAAGGTTGATTTCTTACTTCCCCAAGGCTTTTCCATGGATGAATCATCCATTTGGATGTTAAAGTTTCCATCTTTAACCATCCAAACGATGATTTTGGCTCAAATGCCATGTTCATCACCTTTCTTAATTTTTTCTCCAATTTTTGTTTTGGTGTTTAATTAGTGATCAAAAGCATTTGGATGATTCAATTCAAGTTTTGTGTAAGTAAATAAACTGGAAAAATGTAAAACAGTTCAGTTTCAGTAGAATGCTCTGTTTCTGCCTGAAACTGGACTGATTTCTTGACAATCTGCAAAAAACCCCAGGGATGACCTTCCTAGCCGTACGGCTAGTTTGGTCAGAGGGGTGATTTTTCAGTCTTTCCCCTCTTTTGCTAAACTGTTTACAAAACAACCCTTTTTTGTTAAGTTTCTAACTGATTTTGTTAAAAGTCAGTTTCTCCCATTTTCAATAACACACACACACACTTGCGCAATTTTGGTTAACAAATTTAGGGAGACTCGGTTTTTCCGAGGCACTTTGGGTGAACTACCGGTTAAGTTCTTCCCAAAGTGTAACCTGACCTCCGAATCCTTTGTCTGTAACCTTTTTTCGTTAAGTTTGGGTTTAAAGTTAAACTAACGTGGCGACTCCGTTTTTTTTAACATAAATTGCCGTGTTTGATTCTCCGGGAACTTCTCCGTTTCCCGCGGGTATCTTACAATAGTGGAAATTTACTAATCTATATTATATGAAAGCAAGAACGTCATTTTCCCTAATAAAAGTGTCACTATTAAGGACAAAAGTGTAATCTTCAACAAACAAGGATAAATATGTCATTATCTTTAATTTGATATAAGTAGTCAACTTTGAATGTAAATTATTTTTTATATAATAATTTTTAATTCGTTTATTTAGTGAAAAAAATTGAAATTTGATCAAATATAGTGAAAAAAAAAAATACTAATTGATGCAGACACCAAGGCGTTGAAGTTTTTGGAGCAAGTGCGCGGAAGCGGTCGTAACATTTGACTACGGATGAACAACGGAACGCATATTAAATCAAATGTCGGAGCGAGACGAACAATAGTCATAAGGCGTAGCTCCTTGATGCAGGGTTTAAAAGGCCAAATAAAGTTATTTATGGCCTAAAGCGAGCTTAATTCTTTATCAGTTTTTGTTCTTTTTCATATATATATATATATATATATATATATATATATATATATATATATTTGATTGTTTTCATAAGTATTATATACATTTGTCATAGGATAATTATTTATGTTTATAACCGTCATACAAGTAAATTTCTCAAATAAAAAAATGCAATGAAATGAATAGTAAATGGTTGCTTTAGTCATTTTTTAAGATTTTTTAAACAAATTGTTTATAAGATAATTATTACTATTTTAATATTTTCCAAAATTTCATGCAAAAAATATCTCTATATTTGGAATTACTTACATACTATATTTTCTAAACAAGTAGAAAACTCCTTACCAGTTACCGCACAACCGCACACAGTCTTGAAGTTTTATTAGGTTTGTGTTTTTTAATCTCCTAAATTAAACTTAAATCATTGACTGTCATCAATGATTCATGTTTAAATTAGGAATATTTGATTGTTTTCAATAATAAAGATGTACTCTTTTTTAGTTTTAGATTTGGTTTTCTCTCCATATGTCGGAGCCGTTGTTTCCCCTCCATTGTCGAGGGCCTTTGATTTCCCTCCTTTGTTGAGGGCTTTGGTGAATCTGTGTATTTTATTTGGTGTTTCTATCAAATTCTCTTATGCATATCTCAATCAATTACCCGTCGTGGATTTATGTTTGTGTATCACCAATGATAGATTATGGGTAAAAGCTCCATACCGCAACGGTCTTTTGTTGGTTGTCGTTAGATGGGCAATGACTATGGACTAAATTATAAGGGTGGCATAGGGCATCACCCTTGATTTTTACCAGGTGGTCTCGGCTGTTGATTTGGTGTACACAAAGATGGAATTTGCGGTGATTTCAAAGGTTGTTGTTGATAGAGTGCTCTCATGTTCATATGGTTCTTTTGAGTTGAACAATCTTCTTCGTAGTACATGTAGGGATATGCTTAGTGCAAAATCTTTTTTCTCTATGCATTTAATTCGTCAAACTGCAAATGTTATGACCGGTGCTATTTCTTGGGCTTGTATTGTTAACGAAAGCCCCACCAATTGGGTTGAGCGTGTCAAGGATTAGAGAAAGAGATAGTCGGAGTCAATTATACATGGAGAGAGAGAATTGATTATGAGAGACTCAAATAATTTTGTATGAATGACTCAAATATTATTGATACTAGCAATACATATTTATAGGAGTACAAATAGAGTTCTAGAGTCCTAATCTAATTAGGAATACTAATACAATAAGGAAACTAATATTCAAGAATAATCTAACTTGGTGTACAAGATACAATCTCTATGTTTGGTAATTACAATATGTGCTAGGAATATATAATATTCCTTAATATGCCCCCGCAAGATGGACGACCGATAGGAGAGTCCAATCTTGGAAAGTGATGAGATGAACCGAGTTGTTGAAGTGAGTTGTTTGATGTGATCCCGGTTGTGGTTGATGCTGCCATGATCTTTACATTTGTACAAGTAGGGTTTTCACCCTATGAAGTGGGCGTCAAAGGCTTTTACGTCGCGAGACGGGGTTAAGGCTTTTACGTCGCGAGACGGGTGGAGGCTTTAACGTCGCGAGACAAGCGGAGGCTTTTACGTCGCGAGACTGGTGGAGGCTTTTATGTCGCGAGACGGGTGGAGGCTTTTACGTCGCGAGACGGTTTTATGTCTCAACGAAGTTGCTACTATGGCAGAGGTTTTTGGTTGCTACTATGGCGAAGTTGATGCTACTAAGGCAAAAAAAAAATATGAGTGCTACTAAGGCAAAGTTTTGGCTCTTTTACGTCGCGAGACGGTTTTATGTCTCAACGAAGTTGCTACTATGGCAGAGGTTTTTGGTTGCTACTATGGCGAAGTTGATGCTACTAAGGCAAAAAAAAAATATGAGTGCTACTAAGGCAAAGTTTTGGCTCTTTTACGTCGCGAGACGGTCTTTGGCACTTTTACGTCGCGAGACGGTCTTTGGCACTTTTACGTCGCGAGACTGTCTTTGGGAATAAACAAAAAAACATGACGGTAGGGAGTTTTGGGCAAGGCATGACTTTTAGAGTTGAAGGTGTCAAAAGGGAAATATTGAAAGGAAAAAAAAAAGTTGAGCATGTTTTGGTTATGGTTTGGTGCGGCAATGAAGAAAAATATTAGGGCAAGGACTGGTCATGGTTTGGGTTTGCCAGAGGTTGTGGAAGGAGAGGAAAGAGTATGGGTCGGTTATTATGGGGTTATAGGTTTGGTTGTTTAAGAAAAGAAGTAAAAAAAAATAAAAAAAAATCGAGTCATAGTGTTGTCGGCCAAAAGTAAATTGAGAAAGAAAAAAAAAATTGTGAGTGGTGTAATACATAAGGTGGTATGGGTTTAAAAAAAAAAGGGTAGTTTGGGAAGAGGTTAGATCGTGGGTTTGGTTTTGCAAAAGGGGTTTGGGGTTGTTCTTTCTCTGCATGGTTCTTGGGTGGATGAGGGGATTTTGCTAGGTGAATGAGATAAGAAAAAAAAAGGGGTTTGCTTACAAGCTCGGCAAGGATGTTGTTGAGGCGGAGGCTATTTCGAGTGTGGCGGCTTTTGGTGGAGAAGTCCCATAATGGATCTAGGCTTTGATACCATGTCAAGGATTAGAGAAAGAGATAGTCGGAGCCAATCATACATGGAGAGAGATAATTGATATGGGAGACTCAAATAATATTGTATGAATGACTCAAGTATTATTGATACTAGCAATACATATTTATAGGAGTACAAAGAGAGTTCTAGAGTCCTAATCTAATTAGGAATACTAATACAATAAGGAAACTAATATTCTAGAATAATCTAACTTGGTGTACAAGATACAATCTCTATGTTTGGTAATTACAATATGTGCTAGGAATATATAATATTCCTTAATAGAACGTCCTTCACCTGTGGATTGTCAACTCCAAACATTATGTGTTTGCTAATAAAATTTTGTTGTTTGCTAAAAAAAAAAAAGTAGAAAATATTTTAAAGAGTTAATGACAATTTAGGGCCTGAACTCCAGGGGGTGCGTCTAAAAGGGGTCTCGTTTTTTTTTTCCGCTAGATCAGAGCTTCAAATTATTATTTTTTTGGCAATAAAGGGCTTTCTGACGGAATTCGTTAGAATTTCTGTTAAGTACTCATGTGCCTTGCACATGATCGACGAATTGGTTAATTTGAAATTGGTATTACCTATTAAGAGGCTTGATGAAAATTTCCAAGTTTAGTGGGTTAAAATTAAAAATAGTGTATGATAAAATAGATATTTTTATAAATAAATATTTACATTATGGAATACTCCCTCCGTCCCATTTTAAACTTCAAAAATTTCTATTTTTGGTGTCCCATTTTAAACTTCAAAATCCAAAAAAATAAATCTTTTTATACTTTTTTATTTAGTGGGACCTACATGTCATACACACAATAACTATCCACTAACTATTCCCTACCCCACTTTCTCTCTCCTACCCACTTTCTATACTCACAACACTCTACCCCACTATTTATATTATATAATATAAAGATTCTCATCTTAATTCTTGTGCCTACTTTTTTTTTTGAAGTATAAGATGGGACGGAGGGAGTATTATATAAAGAAATTAAATAAATAATTATATTTTGCTTAAAAAAACATAATAAAAATCTTATTAAATGAAATATTAATGAAAATGAGGGGAGAGGGGAGAAAAATAAAAGAAAAATTAACCCCTTCATCATCTCCCTCTCCCTCTCTCGTCACTCCCCAGAAACCTTTCATGTCCATTCCCACCAGGGTTGTAAATGGTTCGGTTTGGGGGTATTTACGGACCGAACCACTAGTAATCGGTTTGTGAAAATTACAAACCGAACCGAACCATGAAAAATTACAAACCGAACCAAACCAAACCGCTATGGTTTGGTTCGGTTTGGTTCAAACCGCGGTTTAATGATGTGGTTCAAACCGCGGTTCAAACCATAGTTTAAACTACGATTCAAATCACGATTCAAACCGCAACTCATTATTACATTTGTTTTAATTTTCCGTGATCACGGAGGAAGTGTGAAAGATGTGGATCTTGAATAGGAAAGTCGAATGAGAAGAGAGACTAGACGAAGAGAGAGGCCGAAGGAAAAAAACACTTTATAATATAGATCGAGGAGATAAATTGGTAATTTATGTATCGCAAATCGCAAGGAAGATGACAAACGATGAAATTAATATTAAATAAAATACAAAATGGGAGTTAGTATTAGTCTATGTAATGATCTAATAATAAATTTGAATAAATATATAAAAATATTAAATAAGATATGAAACTGGGGTTAGGATTAATTTATATAATGTGGTTTAGTCTGGCGGTTCGTCTTGGTGGTTCGGTCTCACGGTCTCAAACCGCGGTTCGGTTTGGTTTGGTTCAGTTTGGTTTGGTCTAGGAAGGTCAAACCACAAACCAAACCGAACCATGTGGTTTGCCAATATTTGAGACTGAACCAAACCATTGGTGCTTGAAAACCAAACCAAACCGCATGATTTAGTTCGGTTCGGTCTCAAACCGTGGTTTGAACCGAACCACTTACACCCCTAATTCCCACCCCACCACCTCCTTTCTTAACCCAATCCTTCTCCATCACCACTAGCATTCAGCACAGAATTCTCAGCCCCGACGGACATAACGGCAGCCTTTTGAGCTTCCAGAGCACTACGGATACGCTCCTCGGAGTGCTGCTCAATCGACCGGAAAACATCATCACCACCGCCGCCGCCGGAGTAGTGATCGTGAAATCCGTTACCAGAGCTCGTCTTCTCTGAGAATTGCTTCAATGGTTGCGGAGTTTCCGTCCATGGCTACAAAAAACACACTCACACTGTGCGTCTCCGATTTCTCTCTCTACGGATTTGAATCTGGGTTGGATTTTAGGGGTTAGGGTTGGGGATGAAGATGTGGATGGTGGTGGGGTGTAATATTTGGAGAGAATGATTTTCAATTTCACCCATTATCTCCAAACTCTTTCATTTGACCCCTCAATAGTTACTATAAACTTTGAACTAACGAATTCGTTGATCACGTGTCATGCACATGACACTTAACTGAGTTTTCTAACGATTTCCGTCAAAAAGCCCTTAACTGGCGAAAAATTTAGATATTAAGCTCTGATCTAACGAGAAAAAAACCCAAGGCCCCTTTTAGATGCACCTCCTGGAGTTCAGGCCCTAAATTGTCATTATCCCTGTTTTAAAATGTCTTAAACTTCCAATGAAGATAAAATACACCTTTGCGCCACATCCAAAACAGAAGCAAATAGCCCCTCACTTCTTCCTCCCCTCACTTCTTCCTCAACGCCATATAACATTGCAAACTCCTCATACCCAGCAATAAAAATTGAAAATTTAAACCCCAAAATCCCCAATTTCAATTTCTCTCATCCCCCCAATCCAAATTAAGTAGCAGAATCATACACACATATATGTACTGTACATATTTTATATTCTGAAATTGAATTTCTTAGCAAATGATGGGAACCCTCCACAGCTATGGAGGCACTGTGAATTTAACATTCCGTTTCAGACCCACTTCAAGGAAAATCTCATCTTGTAATTGGCCTCCCAGAAAATGTTCTTTGTGTAGTGTAGAGATGATATCAATGAGGCGGCGAGTGTTGGAGAAGAGGAATTTTGGTGGGTTCAAGTGTTTTTCTACTAGTGGTGGTGATGGAGGAGGAGGAGGCGGAGAGAAGAATGATGAATCGTTAAAAAACTCTAATCTGGGAACTGTTTCCCAAGATGAAGGTGCAGAAGAGAAACCAAGAAGTAAAGATTTTGATTCTGACAAGTCTACCCCTTCTGTTTCTTCCAGTGTGAGTTTCCAATTTTGATTGTTTTTACATTTCTACATTTATTGTTCACTGGGTATGATATAGATCTTCTGATGGATATTGGGTATTATTGGATTAGGGATTGAACCGAAGAAGCTTAAAGATTAACTTATCAAATGAGCTCCAGCTTTTAGTTTTCATAGAGAATTTAGGATGTTGATGTTTAAGTGCTTTTAGTACTCACATGTTGAGTTTCCATTTACAAATGTTTGTCCCTAAGGGCGGTAAGTAAGTTTTCAAAAGAATCATTCGGAATACCATTTTTTTGTATATTGATGAAATACACCCTCATATATGATACACACCCGCTAACAATTTCACATGTGTAGCACACAAAGTCTTAGCATTAAAGAAAATCAAAATCACATCCTCGCTTTTAACAACCAATGCAATGAGACTCTCTTCATACAAATAATCATCAAAATCTAGCACAATCTTGATAATGATAAGCAAGTTGATAATCCTACACTTACGTAATGTGGTCCCAACTCCATTTCAATTCAAGCAAAAAAACACATAACTATGGAGCAAGCGTAGTCTGACCCATACCCATACTCATAAAGATACTCCATTAGTCCAACTTGACCTCCTACATCGTGTTTTATTTTGTATTGCCCTTCCACCATTTGCCTCCTCCTCTTCACCCTTGTTCCCCTTCTCCCTCTCGCAAATCTCCACAGGCCTCTTTATCTTCTCCTTAAGATTCGTCTCCAGGGTCGTCCCCTTCCAAATCAAGAAAGAAAAGTAAATTAGTTCTATATTAGTGCATTCAAAGAAAAATAAAAGAAAAATAAATAGGTGAAAGTACATTAATCCATTTGGCATCCGCCATTATATGTACACAAAAATAAAGGGTGAAAACTACCTATAGGGTCTTCAGTCCAAGGCAGAAATAGTTTGGTACTTGCATAACCAAGTAAGAAAGATGGATTAAGGA
The DNA here is from genome assembly GCA_026119855.1 of Campanula takesimana. Classification (NCBI taxonomy): domain Eukaryota; kingdom Viridiplantae; phylum Streptophyta; class Magnoliopsida; order Asterales; family Campanulaceae; genus Campanula; species Campanula takesimana. The sequence continues at coordinate 1,494,025 of JAOWBW010000201.1, forward strand.
AATCCAAATCTAACCCCAATGGCTTGGCAACACAAGAAAATAGCACCGAGAGAGTATTTTAACAAAACCTGTGTTGCTCAGTCTTGAGTCTGTTACTCTCTGTCCACCATCAACATTAGAAGGAACAAAAACATACAAAGGGCGCACAAATATCAGTCATTTAGACTCATTACATCGACCAAGCAAGTTGGTTTTCAGTCAATCCAAAGCTGTATCATGCTAATTTTTTATTCTGATGTGATACATATCCTCAAACATGGCCAAATGGTGAACAAACAGACACACAAATAAGAGAAAGTTGCAAGGACAGGAAAATTTAGCTCTATTCGGCTGCGTTCCAAATATTTGGTTAGTAGCAATCCTTTTTGATACTATCAACAGTAAGGTAAAAAAAATAACAGGCGAAGCAAGTCCTCAAACCACTTCTATATTTTATTCGTGACATTAGATGGATTAAAAAACATTAAGGCAGCTTGGGTGGTTGATGGAGATAGCATCTAAAATTATTGGAGTGTCAACAGGTAGTCAATTTGAAGTAGTAGCGGCAACTATCAAAACAATCAAAAATACATCAAATTAAAAGAGAGGATCTTTGAACTCAAGAGTGAACACCGACATATAGAACACTAAAATACTTCTCCCTCCGTCCGTCCCAAAATATCCAAAAATTTATCACTAAAATACTACTCCCTCCGTCCCAAAATGAATATCCAAAAAATTATCACTCTTGATCAAGAGAATTTTTTTTTTAATTATTTTTTGGACAATCAATACAGGATTTAAACTAAGACTGCCAAAGTTGAAAACTGAACGCTAACATATAGAACACAAAAATGATAAAGCAATATTGAACTAAACTGATAAGGTAATATAGGCAAAAGTCTAACCTTTTGTAAGATGGAATTTGGCTAAACCCCCTTTTTTCTTCTCTGCGCTCACTGCAGACACACAAAAACAACTGACAATAATAAACTAAAAAACGATCAGCCCTCTAGAGCAGGCAATAATTTTTGAGAGTGAGAAGATGGGTCGAATTCAGCACCAAGGCTACGTAGGTATGAAATTATCCAGGAACTTAACTGACCTCATATGCAAGTAGTATACCACTGCCGACCCATGATCTCTGAAAATCTCCCAGTAACACATTCATCCTAAAAAAGAAAGTTCTGTTGAATTTGTCTTCCCATCATATCCATATTGAATTCCAACTTGACAAAGAAACCTACAAATCCCATCACCAATTCACCATGAATCCAATAATTACAAAATGTCTTCTGACTCTAATATGTCATTCGGGAGTCAAAGATTTTACGTTTGGTTGATCCCAAGCATTTCTCTACATTGACAACATCTAGCAAGAGACTTGAACCCAGAAACATGATAAAGCAGCAGCATGAATTAATCCTTAGACTATCAAATTGCAGCAGATCAGTGAAATTTGGGTTGCCTGGTTAAATGATTCTTATGAGAAACTAATTAAACAAATCAAACTAATCCCTTAATTCAAGAACCTATGAATTTTGAAAGCGAACCAACAACCCTAAATAAGTTCCCCATACAGCACCGCAACCGTTCCAGTGGCTCCCTAGCTCTTGAGGTAGGACATTTTTGCAGTAGAGGAGATGGAAATCGGGAACACCAAAAACGGTTCTGAAGAAGCTGGGAGGATGGGCGACGACGTTTGAGGAAGACGATGGAGGTTACGGCTTGAAAGGAAGAGGAGAAGAAGATGAGGGAAACCGTCAAATTAGAGCCGTAGTCATACAAACAGGTAGAGAGAGAGAGAACGAACCTGAGAAAGGGTGCAGGTGAGGTTGAGTCGGGGAACGGATAAATGTCCGGAGAAGATGGTCAGAATTTAGGTTATGAGGAAGGCAATTCAATTCTCCATCAACCTTCCGCCGGAGCTTTAATGACGGGAACAACACCTCCCGCAGTTCCATCATCATACAACTTTGCCTCGATTGAAAAGACTCGAATACTGACAGAGGAGGCGCTTGCATTTGCGGAAGAGGAGAGAAGGATAGAAACCGTCAAACGGGAGCCGTTGGATGATTTTTAGAAAATAAATCTTAGCCATTCAGATAAGAAAAAGAAAAATAGAAAATAATCTGAGCCATTGGATGAAGGCGGTTATGAGTCAATCTCAGCCGCTCTTTATGTCATTTTAAGAGGCGGTTATTTCCTATGTGTTTTATAATATAGATTATACCTAGTTTGCACCTTCACTATCATAGCTGAGCTTGTAAGTTAACTTCCTTGATTTTGTTGAAAAGCTAAGAGTGGGTGCTCATTTACGGATGGAGGGAATAGCACATATTCATGAATACCTTAAAATTAGTGGTACAATATGTGGTTGAAGTGCAAATTATGACATCATATTATATAGGGAAAAATAGCTAGGCGCCCATATGTTTTACTCATTTTGGATTTACCCCCATAATAATTTGTCTACCAAAGCCCCCATCTACTATGTGCCGTTTGGGGAAATCCTTGCCATCTGTTTTCTGTAACATAAGAGCAACAAAAGGCTATAAATGCCTTTTATAAAGAATGCCTAAACCACTTGTCGTGTTTGCGCTTTTGAATTGTGATGTTTGCGATTTTACATTTTGTATTGTGTTACCAAGTTATTTCCACTAATTGTATTCATGATTTGCACATCATTTATAAGGGACATTTCATCTTTTGATACCCACTCGTTATAAAAATAGACAACAATTGGACTTTCCTTAAACAAAACATACAAGACCGGGGCTTCGATACATAAAAGTAGTACACAGGGTAAAGGCAAAATGAGTAGACCACATGCGGGTACCCACTTTTTCCCCTATATATAAAGTGGTTTTAGTAATTTCACTAGAAAATAGTCACTCATATAAGGAAACCTTTTTCTTTGTAAAATGGGCACTCCCTTAGGTTCGGAAGGACGGAAGGGTTCTACAGTATAGTTGGTAGTAAATGTCTTGAGCGACATTGATGTAGCTTATAAATCACAAATGTATTGATGATCTTGTGCCTAGCCAGTTTAGGTTACCACTTCTTGCTCTTTCTTCTCCAAGATTCGAACTCTTTTTTTAAACAATAAGCATAAAACAAGAGGTATTGGTGCAATTTAAAATTAGACATGGAAATGTAATTATTTCTTAGAAAGTTTTAATTTTAAGGTGTTACTCCTTCCATCTTGTTTATATTGGTCAACTATCCTTTTTAAACGTTTGAATTTCTATGCCACATAGGATTCTAATGTCCAAGACTTATTTACGTACTTTGTCATTCAGTTTACACCCTTCAATAAGTCAAGTTTTTACTTAACTATCTACATATTTTTGATTCCAATACCTTTAAATAAAGAGCACAAATGAAAATCACTGTACTGGATTTGAATTCTTGGAAAACTTATCAACAGTCCCGTAACTTTGAGCTTGTCTTGTGGACATATAAGTGAAACAGTGATATAATTCATGCAGGTTTATTTGAGATTCCCATCATGAGAGTTTATTGCACTTATAACAATTGATTTTATTTCGATTTAGTAACTTGTTTATGAATGTAACATAATATAGTTGAACATATTTGTGAACGTAAGCTAATTGCAAGACTGGAATCATGAAAATAAAAAATCAGAAAGTTAACTCTGAAAGTTCAAACAAGTGAAAAACAGTTGTAGGATCCACAGGACAGTACATTATATGATCTATTCTGCTTATTTGTGCTTTAAGCAATGTACAGTTGGTGATAATTGTGGCGGCAGTAGATAACTGCCGTATACTCCCTCCGTCCCAGCAGAAGTGTCACCAATTTTTGGGACACGGGGATTAAGTAAAGGTAGTAGGTGTGTGGTAGAAAATGAAGAGAGAGAATGAGTGGGGTAAATAGTAGTGTTGGTTGAATAAAATGAGTGGTGGAAAATGAAGAGAGAGAATGAGTGGGTTAAATGGTGGGGTTGGTTGAATATAAATATATTAAAACATTTCCATTTTGGGTAGTGACACTTGTGCTGGGACGGACCAAAAGGGAAATAAGTGACACTTCTGCTGGGACGGAGGGAGTATATGATAGTGAATTTCCGATTCTAATATCTTAACATTTCGTTTCTCAGCCACCGTCTATATCTCGTGTTCGACCAGCGTATAATGACTTCCAGATTGACTCTTTTAAACTTATGGAGTTACTCGGACCGGAGAAAGTTGACCCCAATGATGTAAAGATTATTAAGGACAAGCTTTTGGCTATTCTACCTTCTGGTTGACCAGTGAAGAGCCATTTTTAGGCGAAGGTATTCTTTTCCTTGGAAATCTCAGAGGGAACAAAGAGGAAGTTTTTGCCAAATTTCAGAAGCAGCTGGCTGAAGTTGTAGGTGATAAGTATAATCTTTTTATGGTGGAGGAACCCGATGCAGAAGCACTGGATCCACGCGGTGGGCCCCGTGTTAGCTTTGGTATGCTGCGAAGAGAGGTTTCTGAGCCAAAGTCAACAACACTTTGGCAATATGTTATTGCTCTTTTGTTGTTCCTTCTCACTATTGGTTCGTCCGTGGAGCTAGGAATTGCATCCCAGGTACTCCTGTGCAGTATTCTTGGGCACCCTTTTCTTTAATATTTCCATATTTATTACTCCCTCCGTCTCAAAATGACCTTCCCATTTTTTGGTCGTTACAACAAAAGAACTTTGAGCAATAATTTTAGGGTGATTTAACTATCCTAATGAAAATATAAAACAGGTTATTGATAGTGTTGTTGATGGTGTGTCAAAAACACATTTTAGATTTTCATTTTATAATTAAATCTACCTATAATTATTGCTCAAAGTTCATTCGTAGTAATGCCCAAAAAAGTGGGAAGATCGTTGTGGAACGGAGGGAGTATAAGTTGTCTTCTTTTTTGTTATTACAATTTTTCTCTCATTGCGATGTTGTAATGTATGCAACAGATAAATAGACTTCCTCCTGAGGTCGTGAAGTACTTCACAGATCCTAATGCTATCGAACCACCAGATATGCAGCTTCTGTACCCATTTGTTGAGTCAGCTTTGCCCCTGGCTTATGGAGTTTTGGGTGTTCAGTTATTTCATGTAAGAAAATATTCTTCTTTTGTGTTCTGTGACGAGAATATTCTTTTGACTTGTCTTTTTCCTAGAGCAAATAATTCTGTTTGAGCACGATATATAGTTGGATTCATATCCAAGAGATTAAACTTTTACCCGAGTTGGTAACTTTAACATGATATTAAAGCTCGGGTTTTGGATACATCTTGGGTTCAAATTACAGTGCTTGCATTTGTTACCGTAAGTATTGTGAGCGCACGCACACGTTGGTGCCCTGTTTGTTTTTTTGACGCTCTCGTAAGTTATCTTTGTTGAAATTTCCATGCCTCGACGGGTCACACGTGAGGAGGAGTGTTAAATATGATATACTCCCTCTGTCGCAGAAAGTTACTCCCTGTTTTTTCATTGTTAGTTGAATGAACGTTGAGCAATTATTTATGTTACTTTTAGTTATCACAATGAAAATCTAAAACTTGTTATTGATACACCATTATAAATATTATCAGTAATCAGTAACAAGTTTTAGATTTTCATTAGGGTAATTAAGAGTAACCTAAATTATTGCTCGAATTTCATTCAAACTAACAATGAAAAAAAGAGGGACCGTATCTAGAAGTCATTGGTAACTTATAAATTCTTTCTACGGGATGCCAGCTTTTAACAGCTGCCTATGCAAGACTCATCCTTCTTTCAGCATCTTTTCTTCATATCCCCAGGTTGAATGTTCTTAAGTGACCTTATCTAGAAGTCATTGACATTTTTTGCGGTTGAAAATATAAAGTAAAGCTGGGTGCAGCACCTAGTGTAGTTAGGAGCTGGGAATTATGCTTCTTAGTTCTATGTGGTACTCCACACTTTTCTTCTCATTCTAGCACAACTTTCATATAAGTTAGTCCGTCATCCATAGCATTATGTCTTGTTGAATTATCCTTCTGTTAGCTTAATTACTCGGTACTATCTGAATTTTCAGTTCTACAATTTAACTACACCAATTTCCATTTTATTATGCTTAGTCATTATATAAGTGAATGGACAAGTCATTTCATCTTTCTACAATTGACTAGCAAACTTATTGTTTCTTATTTTGTACATATCCGTCACACCCTCAATACGACCAAGCACCTTTTCTAACTTTATTTTCAATATCAGAACAAAGTTTCCCCTTATTTCCAGATTTTTTTTCGCATACTCATAGGCATACACCCTGGCCTTAGTATACCATTTAAGAATGTCATTGAAGACTATTATTGGTACATTCAAAGTAGTATACAACAACAACAACAACAACATTACCCCAGTGCCGCAAAGGCTCCCACCTATGAATACTTCAGGCCCTAATTTGTAATTAACCCTTGTTTTTGTACAAAACTCAAAAATTCTAAATTATTTTGTTGTGTCTAATTACTCCCTTCCTCCTCTATCCTAAAAATGATCATTACACATTCACCCTAATTAGTACGAATAAATTTGAATAATAATTTTAGTTTAGTTTATCTAAAGCATTTTTATGATAGTAAACAAGTTTTAAATTTTCATTAGTCAGAATGAATCAATCCAAAATTAGACTTTCACCCTAATTATTACGAATAAAGTTTTGAATAATAATTTTAGTTTAGTTTATCTATAAAAGAGTAAGTTTTAAAAACGTGGGGTAATAATTTTAAAATAAAAATGATTTTTTTGAAAAAACGCGCAAATGTATTTTTATAAATAGTTAACAAGAGTATGTCATATGAAAAACCAGATTTTTCTAACAATTAGGAAAAAACGTGTTTGAAAATGCGCGGTGACATTTTTGTAAATAAGTCGAATTTCGCGGTGATATTTATTCGTAATAATTAGGGTGAAGGTGTAATTTTAGAATGATTCAATCAGACTAATGAAAATTTGAATAATAATTTTAGATTGATTCAATCAGACGAATGAAAATTTGAAACTTGTTAGTTATTGATAAACCATTAATAATACAATCAATAAAAATGCTTAGTTTTTTATTAAAATAGATAAACTAAACTAAAATTTTTATTCAAAATTTTTTCATAATAATTAAGGTGAATGTGTAATAATCATTTTTAGAACGGAGGAGGAAGGGGGTAATTAGACACAACAAAATAATTTAGAATTTTTGAGTTTTGAAAAAAAAACAAGGGTTAATTACAAATTAGGGCCTAAAGTATTATTAAAGTCCCAAATTGGGGCCTGACTTTTTGATGATTTCCATCTGAAATGACAAAAGTACCCTCACTCAAAGTCACATGCAACGCACATGTTCACTTAACGGTGTTTTTGGATGGAAATCGTCAAAAAGCCCTAATTTGGGCAAAAAAAAAATATCAATACAGTCCCTAAATCGCTAAAAAATAAAATTCAGGCACCGATTGGGGACCTCATATAAGACTTTAGGCCCTAATTTGTAATTAACCCTATTTTAAAAGATACTCCCTTCGTCCCTCTTTAATCTACAAAATTTGCCATTTTGGTTGTCCCACTTTAATCTACAAAATCCCAAAAAGGAAGTGTTTTAATACTTTTAAAATAATGGGACGCACTTGTCATACTCACAAACAACAACTATCCACTTACTATTTTCTACCACACTTTCTCACTCCCACTCAACTATCTACACTCACAACACATCAACTTTTTCACTTTTTCCTTAAATAATGTGCCAAACCCAAATTTGTAAGTTAAAGAGGGACGGAGGGAGTAGTTCATAGGGAAATACGTGTTTAGGTTCACGTGGAGATAAAAAAGCTGGATCTTGTTTCAATCATTACATATGTTGAATCTACATCATTTAGTATATACTCCATCTGTCCCGGAAATTAGTCCCTCTTTTTTCGTTGTTATTACAAAATAATTTAGGCTACTTTTAATAATCTTAATAAGAATCTTGATAGTATTTCTAATGGTGTATCAATAACATGTTATAAATTTGTATTGGGATAATTAAAAGTAGCCTAAATTATTGCTCTAAGTTCATTCGTATTAACAATGAAAAAGGAGGGACTAACTTTCCAGGACAGAGGAAGTATATATTAGCAGCATCTTCCTCATCAAGTTTTGCTATTATTGCTTCATACTCATGTCTTTGCTGCATGAAACATGCTATATTGTAAGAAAAATCTGCTGATTAATCATGAAAGTCCAAATGTTTTACCATCTGTCCCAAATAGTCATAGTTTCCTTCTTGGTTTCTCCCAGAATATAGTCCAATTTCTATAAAAAGTACTCCCTCCGTCCCAGTTGAAGAGCTGTGTTTTCCTTTTTCGGGAGTCCCATTCGATGAGTAGCTTTCGTTTTTGGGTCGTCAATTTTTCAATCAATTGACAACACTAACCTTCATTTACTGCCCAGTTGTGACTTGTGATGTTGCCTTTTGCATAAATTCAAATGTTTTGAATTCAATTAAAAGAATTAATCAATTGTCAAGTAATTTCCTTAACTTGCGTGTTTGGTGAAACCACACCTCTTCGAGTGGGACGGAGGGAGTAATAGTTGAAGTGTAACTTCATGAAGATACAAGCAAGTGAAGCATGATCCTTAAAAACGTGACTTGTCTGTGACAGTTTTTTTTTTTAATTTATTTTTCCGACGGGGGAGTATTCTTCTAGGAGGATTATACTTAGAGATTGCTAGTAGCTTGTAAGTTGATATTTTATTCAATTGCACTGCTTATATATGTCCAATATCATAATTCAAACTGCCGATATGTTGTTATTTAACTATTTTGATTTCAACAAAGAAGTAATGCCGTTAATTATTTCACATTCAATTTTCGGTTACCTGCAGGAAGTTGGCCATTTTCTTGCCGCATTCCAAAGAAAGTGAAATTGAGCATTCCGTTTTTTATTCCCAACATTACTCTTGGAAGCTTTGGTGCAATCACTCAGGTGGGCATGCCTCTTTCTCTCTCTCTCTCTTTCCTGAATGTGGAGCATGGAAGCCCTGAGAACCATAAATACTTCATTTGTTTGTTTTAATATTACATGTTCCACACAAGATATTTTTCTTAAATAGAAATGAAAATTTACAAGTGTATCTTGATTTACATGGTGGATGGTAAGGAGTTAATCCATTTCAAAATACTCCTTCCATCCTGAAATGATAGTCCCGTTTCACTTTTCAAACATTTTAAGGTTATATTATAAAAGTTTTGGAAATTTGGTGATTTTTGAAGCCTCTAATGTTGGAAATGGGACTAACTTTTTTGGCCAAACAAAATGGGGAAATGGGACTATCATTTTGGGACGGAGGGAGCAATTGTAAAACTGGAGTGACATGCATGCTTGGTGTTATATTTTCCTATGGGGGGTTATTTTGATCATCAAATTATCTTTTGAGTCCTCTACCTTATCCCCCCCCCCCCCCCCTCAACACCGGTAAAAACAAGGATGTCAACAGTTATTTTTGTCCAGCAATATATTAGTCTAAGCATTTCCTCTAATTGTTTTCTCCTCGCGCACCAGATGGTACAGTGATTTGCTTCTCACAGTATATCCCTTTACCTCTTATTCAAGAATCAGCTACTTTGCACCATTTTAGAAGTAATGTTGATGCTTTATCTGTCTTGCTTTCACATAAAGCACTAGCTGATCTTAACATTTGAAGTACGTATGTAGTCGAGATTAAGGACTTTTTGCCCAGCCTATGCCTTTTCTTTTCCACCCCACTGTCTACAGAAACTATTAAAATTTGTTTTGAAAACCAAGAAGTATCTCCCAGATCATATATTTCCATGCTTATTTTTCGTCTCTTATGGACTTCCACTTTACTTCCATTCACATTTTCCTAAAACTGCTGTATTATGTTGGAAAATACCCCCTCCGTCCCATAACAACGTACACCAATTTCCTTCTTGGATGTCCCATTGGTAAGTTCCACTTTCCTAAAATGTTCCCTTTTTATTCTTTTTTTTTTATTCACTCTACTCCACTTGTCATACTCGCATACTTAAATTGTGAGTCCCACTCTCAAATCATCATACTCACAACCCCTTTCCCACTCACAATACTTTTGAATATATATCTCTCTCCTCAATTCCCGTATTGGAAATAAATGGTGCAAGTTGTTATGGGACGGAGGGAGTAGATGACTTGTATATCGTTTTCCATTTCCTGTTGTTGATGCTGAAAAATGAAAAATATTGCAATGGACTATTCTACCTCATTTATTGGAACTTTAGAATAAACATTGCATTTTCCTAATAAATTTCACAGGACATATGCCCATTCATTATTCATTTGTTAAATTTCGTGGATATTTGTAGTTCAAATCGATCCTCCCTGATCGGAAGACACAAGTCGACATTTCCCTAGCAGGTCCATTTGCTGGGGCCGCTCTATCTTTTTCGATGTTTGCTGTTGGCCTATTGCTATCATCAAAGCCAGATGCTGCAGGAGATTTAGTGCAAGTTCCTAGCATGCTATTTCAAGGCTCTCTACTTCTTGGACTTATCAGTAGAGCCACACTTGGTTATGGGTACGTTTCTCCCTTTCCTTCTTCTTTTTTATTTACTAATAGATGGTATGCAAACTGAAATGGCCTCTATAAAATGTTAATACTCTTTTGACTTCTCTCTTGTTTCTCATTCCTACGTCCCGGGAAGATAGTCCCATTTGGTTTTTGATTGTCGACTCAAGTGAACTTAATGCACGAACTATGAGATTGACCGAACGGAAAACACAAGAAATCAACTAGAAAGCTTCAAAGCTTCTTTTGCAATTCAATTTTATCAAAAACTGTGTTCTTTGTAACCCTAAACAAGTTTAAATACTCTAAAGACAATAATTAAACCCTAACGAAACTTAAGAGAATAAAGACTAAAATAACCCTACTTAATTGTTCAAAAACCCGGCACAAATAAGGAATACGTAAACCATGTACTCGTCAGCGTTAACTAGACCTAGAAGCGGCCCCATCTGCATGATCGACTACTCCCTCCTGCCCTGACGTGCCTTCTTGTGCGCATTGCTTCAAGGGTGGGCTATGGCCGACTGCATCATCCTCCCCTCCTTGGAAAAGACTCAACCGCGAGTCGATATTACAATCAGCATCACCATGATAGGCAGACAAGTCAGATACATTGAAAGTGGTAGAGACGTTGTAATGACCCGGCAAGTCGATTTTGTAAGCATTGTCATTAATACGTTCCATAACACGAAATGGGCCACCAGCTCGTGGTTGCAGCTTGCCAAAGCGTCCTCCAGGAAACCTCTCCTTACGCAAATGAACCCAAACCAAATCACCTGCCTGGAACACAACCTGCTTGCGATGTGCATCAACACGCTGCTTGTATTTACTGTTCTGCTGAATAATCCGCTCGCGAACCTGCTCATGGAGCTCTTTAATCTGTCTAGCAGGTTCCTCTGCATCGGAACTATACTGACTAGTAACTGGAATAGGAATAAGATCCAAGGGGTTAACAGGATGACGCCAATAAACAACCTGAAAGGGCTTTTGCCCGTAGTACGGTTCTGAGAGTTGTTGTAAGCAAATTCAGCCTGCGCAAGGGTCAAATCCCATTGGCGCGGATGGTCACCAACCAAACTGCGCAGTAAATTACCCAAACTACGATTAGTAACCTCAGTCTGACCATCAGTCTGCGGGTGGTAAGAACTACTGAACTGCAATCGCGAACCCATCTTCCTTCACAACGTGCGCCAAAAGTGACTAATGAACTTGACTTCCCTGTCAGAAGTAAGAGATTTGGGAATACCATGTAACTTCACACTCTCCTTAAAATACAAGTCTGCCACCTGTGTCGCATCAAAAGTTTTACTGCAGGGAACAAAATGGGCCATTTTAGAGAAACGGTCCACAACCACCATAATAGAATCCTTTTGTCGCTGCGTATGAGGCAAACCCAGCACAAAATCCAAGCTAATGTCTTCCCAAGGCGCAATAGGGACCGGTAAAGGAGTATAGAGACCCGCATTGGTCTTGCGAGTTTTGGCCACATGACACACACGACATCTCTCCACAAATCGAGCAACATCATGCCCCAACTTGGGCCAATAAAACTGCTCTGCAATAAGTGCCAGTGTTTTATCCTTACCAAAGTGTCCAGCAAGACCCCCTTCATGACCCTCATAAATAATTAGATCACGCAGTGAACAAGAAAGAACACACAACTTATTCCCCTTAAACAAATAGCCATCATGAATAAGATACTGCAGAAAACTACCCTGGGTACACTTTGCCCACACATCCCGAAAATATGGATCATCACGATATAAATCTCGAAAAGTGTCAAACCCACATACCTCAACCTGTAAAATGGCGAGTAATAAATGCCGACGGCTCAAAGCATCTGCAACTCGGTTCTGAACTCCCGCCTTATGCTTGATGACAAAAGTAAAAATCTGGATAAATTCCACCCACTTGGCATGTCGCAGATTAAGTTTATGTTGCCCTTGAATATATTTGAGTGCCTCATGGTCAGAATACAACACAAATTCCCTAGACAAGAGGTAGTGCTGCCAATGTGCCAAGGTGCGAACAATAGCATAGAACTCCTTATCATAAGTCGAGTACTTCTTCTTAGCATCATTCAGCTTTTCACTAAAGAAAGCAACAGGCTTCTTATTCTGACTCAACACTCCGCCAACACCAACATTGGAAGCATCACAATGAACCTCAAAAACCTCATCAAAATTAGGCAAAATGAGTACAGGAGCTTGTGTTACCCTCGTTTTCAAAAGCTGAAAAGCATCCGCCGCCGCCTTAGTCCACACAAACACATTCCCCTTAATACAGTCAGTAAGAGGGCAATAATACTGCTAAAATCACGAATAAAACGGCGATAAAAGGAAGCGAAACCATGAAAACGCCTAACATCATGAACATTCGTCGGTGTAGGCCAGCTAGTAATAGCTTCCACCTTCGAATCATCCATCCGAATACCCTTCTTGGTAACAATATACCCCAAGAAAGTCACTTGCTCAGTAAAAAAGTGACACTTCTTACGGTTAGCATATAATTTCTGCTCCCGCAGAACATCAAAAACCTGTCTCAAGTGTGCCAAGTGCTGCTCCACAGACTTACTATAAACCAGAATATCATCAAAATAAACAACAACAAACGTACCAATAAAGGGTCTAAAAATCTGGTTCATAAGTCGCATGAAAGTGCTAGGGGCGTTAGATAGCCTGAAAGGCATCACCATCCACTCATACAATCCATCCCGGGTCTTGAAAGCTGTCTTCCACTCATCCCCTGGTCGAACACGAATCTGATGATACCCGCTCCTCAAATCAATCTTAGTAAACACCACTGCACCGTGTAGCTGATCAAGCAAATCATCGATCCGCGGAATGGGGAACCTGTACTTGATGGTGATTTTATTAATCGCTCGACTATCCATACACATACGCAACGCCCCCTCAGCTTTAGGCACCATCAATGCAGGAACCGCACACGGACTCATGCTTTCCCGAATGACACCCTTGTCCAACAATTCCCGAACTTGCCTCTCTAACTCTTCATGTTCCTTTGGCCTCAAACGGTAGGCTGCCTTATTCGGAAAAGAAGCCCCAGGAATAAGATCAATACAGTGCTGAATATCCCTCATTGGTGGCAAACCTGGAGGAATGTCATCTGGTGTAACATCACTATACGAGTCCAAAAGAGGCTGTACAACCGCTGGTGTGAACATATCTGCCTTGTTTTCCTCGACAATGACAAGCACAAAGAAACCCCTCTCTTTTTCTGTCGCTGCATCAAATTCTGACCGGCTTAGAAGTTGGTGACCAACAGTACTAGCGGAGTTATTACGCGCTGCACAATCCTGTCTCGGATCCGTAGGGCATAACGTAATAGACACACCTTCTTTTCTAAACGTGTATGTGTTCCTAAAACCATCATGTTTAACCCGTCGATCAAATAACCATGGTCGACCAAACAATACGTGGCATGCATCCATTGGTACAACATCACACCAAATTTCATCCTTGTATCGCTTACCAATAGAAAACTGCACCAAACACCGTTTATTCACCTTGAGCTCATTCCCCTTGATCAACCAAGATAACTTGTACGGTTGCGGGTGTTCCTCTGTAGTTAATTTTAACTTCTCCACCATTGTAGTAGAAACGACATTTTCACAACTACCACCATCAATAATTACCTTGCAGACTTTCCCTTTGGCAGTGCACTTCGTATGAAAGATATTGTGGCGAAGCCACTGTTCATCATCTGCTGCTGTCGCACTCAACACACGCCTAACCACTAAGGCTGGACCATTATCCGCATGCACCTCCTCAATCTCACCATCAGACACCTCATCCTCGTCTTCATACTCATCATACACTGGTAACGTATCCTCAATTAAAGCAACAACATTCCTGTTGGGACATTCTGCTTGAAGATGACCAATTCCTTGACACTTGAAGCACCTGGGAGGCTGCTTCCCTCTAGGATTGACTGATGTGGTACCCGGGTTTGCTGTCGCCTGTGCCTTAGGAGTAGTAGGTGGAACCCCCTTGGGCGTGCTGGAGCTGCCACCCCCTCGAGTACTAGCAAAATCCTTGCCCTGCCAACGATTCACGACCTTCTTTCTCTTCAACTGTTTCTCAACCTTTAGAGCAAGTCGACAAACATCCTCGTAAGTCCAGTACTGTTGCAATTGAACCACCTCTGAAACATCAATGCGTAGTCCCCCAAGGAAGCGAGCAATCGTTTGTTCATCCTCTTCTGCGACATCACAACGCATTTGCAAACGATCAAACTCGTTTATGAACTCTTCGACAGTCATATCTCCCTGCTTCAGATTATGATAATCAAGAAAGGACTCCTGTTTATAGTGTTCAGGAAGGAATTTCCGTCGCAACAACTTCTTCATCTTATCCCAAGATTTAATCTTGGATTTCCCTTCTCTAGCCCTTTGTTTCTTAACATGTTCCCACCAAATTGAAGCATGTTTCTTCAATTTGATTGCAACCACTTTCACTTTATTACTATCTTTCATGTGTTTTAAATCAAAAACACGTTCAACAATATGCAGCCAATCAATGAATTCATCAGGGTGTGCTTTACCTTCAAACTCCGGAATGTCGATCTTCACACCGATATCCTTTGAAGGATCTGCCCCATCCCTGTATTCACGTTCATGACCACGAGCGAAGGGATTGATCCCATCTGCATATTCTCCATCATCAGACGACACATTTGAATCAGAGTCCACATCGGTGGGAGCCTCCAATCGTGCAAGGCGACGTTGGAGCTGTTGAATCTGGTTTCGCAATACGTCATTCTCGATGTCACGGAGGTCTCGTTCGCGATGGAGTTCGTCTTCTTGGGGATCTGCTCCACGTCCCCTGCCACGACCACCACGATTACCTCGTCCACGTTCGGCCATTGAACACCAGGGCTCTGGATACCAAATAATGCACGAACTATGAGATTGACCGAACGGAAAACACAAGAAATCAACTAGAAAGCTTCAAAGCTTCTTTTGCAATTCAATTTTATCAAAATCTGTGTTCTTTGTAACCCTAAACAAGTTTAAATACTCTAAAGACAATAATTAAACCCTAACGAAACTTAAGAGAATAAAGACTAAAATAACCCTACTTAATTGTTCAAAAACCCGGGACAAATAAGGAATACGTAAACCATGTACTCGTCAGCGTTAACTAGACCTAGAAGCGGCCCCATCTGCATGATCGACTACTCCCTCCTGCCCTGACGTGCCTTCTTGTGCGCATTGCTTCAAGGGTGGGCTATGGCCGACTGCATCAGAACTTTGACCAAACATTAATATCAATGCAATCATCTTAATGAAATTGTTAAAAATGTGATTGATAAATCACTTAATGATTTGTCAATAACAATGTTTAGAATTCTATTAGGATAAGTAGATTGACATTAATATATGGTCAAAGTTCACTTGTGTTGACCATCAAAAACCAAATGAGACTATATTTCCGGGACGGAGGGAGTATATTGAAATGTATGTTTCATCATATATTTTCCATGTGCTGATAGAATTCGTTGATATTGATTTTGTTTGCAGAGCCATGCATGCGGCAACAGTGTCTATACATCCACTAGTGATAGCTGGCTGGTGATGTACTGTTCTTAAACCTCATTGCTTAGCATGATTTACGTGAAATCTTGTAGTTTTTACCATTCAAGTCTTTTATTGCAGGTGTGGTTTAACGACAACCGCTTTTAATATGCTTCCAGTTGGATGCCTTGATGGTGGACGAGTTATGCAGGTCCATTTCTTTCTTTCTTTCTTTCTTCATTCTTTTTTTTTTCTTTTATTATTATTTCTCCCTCCTACCTAAATTGAGTGTTACTATATTCACCTTTACCCTCTGTAATCTCAGGTGCAATTGTTAAATTAGTGTAGTCACTAAGGACAATCATGTTTATGTACTATTCCCTCCCTCCCAAAATGAATGTCCAAAGTTTTTTTCAAAAAACTTTGTCTCAAAATGAAATTTTTTGGAAGTTACTAAATCCTCCCTCATCATACAACAAGTTTTAACATGCAAGATAGTGAGTTCATTAAAGGTTTTTTTGTACTTATGCTACTAAACATGCATATGTTTAACCTTTTTGTAAATGTCCTTTAAAGTGAAATTTGGACATTCATTTAGGGACGGGGGAGTACTAATTTAAGTTAATAAGGAGAAAGAGAAATGAGATTGTCTGAAAAAGAGGAAAAGGAGCATTTTATTAATTGCTACTCCGTATATCCATCCCAACAGAAAATCAGGATTTTCAAAGCAACCTAAAATTTGGCATTTCGTTGCAGGGTTAACTGATTGTTGTGCAGTCTTATAGATATCCTACTTTTTGTTTGGCAGGGCGCTTATGGAAACAGTGCTCTGAATGGATTTGGTTTGACAACTTACGCATTGCTTGGGTTAGGATTGGTATGTTTCATTCACAATGTTACACATAATTTTTATTACAATTAATTGAAAGTCTTTTATTTTGCTTTCAAACCACCTTATACACACACACTGACACACACACACACTCCCTCTATCCCGTTTGAAACTACACTTATTGCCTTATTGGGTGTCCCGTTAGAAAGTCCTCTTCCCAAAATGTCACAACTTTACACTTTTTCTATTTACTCTACCCCATTTGTCATACTCACACACTTAAATTTTGGGCCCTACCGGCAAATCCTACTCGCAACCCTTGTCTCACTCACAATACTTTTGAATATAAATTTGTTGATTTTCATTGCAGCTCGGGGGACCTTTATCACTTCCTTGGGGACTGTATGTGCTGATATGCCAGGTATGGAAATGAAGAATATAAACATACGCGCACACACACACACACACACACACACACACACACACACAGAGTTAATTCTTGATATTTACTGAAGAGAAAAGGGAGTGAGTAGCTTGTCTGAAGTAATTTGGTTCACATTAGCAGTAAAAGAAAATTATGTTGAGAACCATCAGGCTTTAGCCTGGTGGCCAGAGCTCATGGCTTCCAACCTGGAGGTCATGGGTTCGATCCCCCCTCCCCCAGAAGTTAGAGAGAAGTTTTCTCTCCCTAGGATTTGTCTCCTAGGCGCTTCTGCTGATGATTATGTATTGAGTTCATCTATGAATTAAATTTGAAAAAAAAAAAAAAAAAAAAAAAAAAAAAAAATTATGTTGAGAAAAACTAATGCCGGTGCTTCTGTTTAAGTGAACCAGATTTTTAATTTTGTTGGAGAGACGGAAGAATGAGAATAATTAATTTACTCCTCTTTATGATAATATTATGTGTTGTGCAGAGGGAGCCAGAGAAGCCATGCTTAAATGATGTGAGTGAAGTTGGAACATGGAGAAGAACGGTTGTGACGGTGGCTATATTCCTAGTTGTTTTGACACTGCTACCCGTAACGGATGAGCTAGCAGAGGAGTTGGGTATAGGCCTCGTAACCACATATTGATTGAGCCGCTTCACTAGTTATATTTACATATGCAAACCAAATTATCCAGTTTTGATCTCAATTTAATTTGACCAACCAAGTTGACCTGCACCTGTATATTTTGCTGCAAATTCCTTTCTTTTATGAGGAGTTTTAACTCTGTTTTGGCTCGGGCTCGTTCAATAGTCAAATCATCAAGCCTAATTCTTAGACTCGTCAGATGAACATGCTGGATGCGGGGAAATGTATGTTTGGCTGGGTGAAGTTTCATTCGGATGACACTATTATGAACAAAATGGAAATTTATAGAAGAAATGGGGCTTTTGGTTGATGAAAATTACTGCTATTAAACATCTGTTTTATATAATTTCTGTCAGTATGACACTAGATTGGGCAAGCATATATATATATATATATATATAGTACTCCCTCAGTCTCAAAGTAAATGTCTACCCTTTTATTTGCAAGAAAATTAAGAAACAGTGAAAATGATGCAAGTGTTGTTAGTATAAAAAGTGAAGTAGGAGAGAGAAAGAGGTGCATGGAGTATAAAAGTAAAGTAGGATAGAATGATTGGGAAAAATAGTAAAGATTTTTTGTCATTAAAAAAAAAAAAACACTTACTCTGGGATATACTAAAAGGAAAACGTGGTATAGACTAAAAAGGAAATGTAGACATTTATTTTGGGACGGTGAGAAAATTATGTAATTTAGGGGACTTGAACCGTCGCAGCGCACATGTGTGGGGTTGGGATTTTGATATTTCCCTTGTTTTCCCCAAATTTATGGTTCATAATAATTTGATTTGATATGAGTTTCACATATCTTCTATATCTATATCTATATACTATTATTAAAACAGAAGCTGCTGACATCAGCAATGCCACATGGCAGCTTCTGGTGCAAAATTTTCTCTCCAAAACCACTTGCTGACATTAGCAATCATTTATTAAGTCAATTAATTAAGTTACAACTAATTAATTCATTATTACTTGCATTAATTATTAGTCTTTTACAATTACTCCCTGCTCATTATTTATTTTAATTATTCAATCCAAAGTTATTTAGATACCTTAATAAACACAATTCCACACACTAGAAATAGTCATTTTAAAATTTCTTAAATATTCAATTTAATTGATTTACATGCCAATATATTCGTTGTATATAATAATTGGTGGTAGTATTTTGATGTAGTTAATATTAATGATTAATTATTATGATTAAAATATTAATTGCTAGAAATATAAAAATGTTACTAGTATTAAAAAAGCTAAGACTACGGTGAGAAAATAGTTAAAATGGTTTGAAAATGTAGAATTAACAATTGATGTTTGCTCTGATTTTTAAATAATTTGATTGAAATAATTGAACAATTATGTTATTTAATCCAAAAAAAAAAATATCTAAAACAAATCTTTGAATATAATTAAATAGAATGTATGCCTATGATAATTAGGGTGTATAATTCATCTTTTTTTGGATGTCTTCCATTTAAAAATTGGGAGCCGAGGCAACTATGTTTTTTATTTTTATTTTTTACTTATCCTCTAGGTGAAAAATAAATAATAATTTTTCCTATAAAACATATTAATATTATATATAATCTTCCATAAAAAATTCCACCTAAAATCATTGTTTTTTTTGCCATTCTGAGATGAATTGATTAAAATTTATACATTCCTTTTTATTCAATATTTTTGTGTAATGAATTCACTGTTGAGCTGAATCAATTGGAGTCCATAATTTTATTTTATATTATTTATAGAAACCGTGCATCGCACGGTCGTTAATCTAGTACCAAACTAAGTCTTGTAATTCACATACTCTGTCGCCAACTTTGTGATGGCTTGATGTGGTCGCAGCAACAGAGCAGTTCCAAATTCTAAATCAGTTTGTGGTTAGAATAATTATTAATTTGTGACAATTAAAATGAACAAATGTCATTTGGCACAATTAATGTAATACTCGAAAGTGATTGCAGATTCAATCAAGTGTTGAATTTTGGGCAACATTTTAAGAAAAATGAAAAACCAAATGAATGCGTCCTTATACCGAATAATCTTAACATAAGTGGAAAACTGCAATTTAGTTACTTGATTTGTATCATAATTTGGTTTTCAGAATTTAAAATTAATAACACCATTTTCAAACTTTATATATTATTTTAAATTGGTATAAAAACTATTAAGGTGTTAGTTTTTAGAAAAAAAAATACATGACGTTTCAAAGGGCATTTAAGTCATTTCACAAACGCCATTCCGCTACCATTAACCCTAGGCAACCATCAGTTATTTCACAAACACCATACCCACATACAACCATTCCCTCTTTCAATCCATCTCCGTCTCCATTGATTATAGATTGGCCTCGGAATACCTTTTGCCCACCGGGTACCAAGATTGATGGGATGCGCTTAACTAAGGTTGTGTTTGATGTATTAAGTGTTGGAAAAATGTGTAAATGTGTGAAGGAAATTTGAGAAATTGCGCGCGTTTCTTAAATAAAAATCATTTGTTGATTAAAGAATAACTCCTACTTGTTAGTAATAAATTGGTGTGTCCAATTTATGTAATGAAAAGTAGAAGTTGAAATGCTCAAAAATGAATGGGTAAGTTGGGGAAGTGGGTTACTATCCCACATGGAAAGGGAAGGGAAAATTCCCTAGGATCCTTCCTTGTAAAAGGGTATCCCAAATGGGATAATGGGAGAAATAATGTTCTAAGACCATTTGTGGGTAAAGCCAAGTGAACTTCTCCCACATTGGTTTAGAATAAAAAGTTGAGCTAGTATAAATACAATTACCCATTTGTATGGGTTAAGATTGTGTAGACTAGAGGCTCTCTCTCGCGCCCGGGTGCGCAGGGGGGGGGGGTGCAAATTTAGTTGGAAATTTGTCGATTTATGCCACGGACCACTGGACTCATGTGTGCGCGTCCTGCGGACACGAATGTAGCTCCGAAATGGCCTAGGCGTGACAAGCTCACTTTTTGATTATTTTTTCCGTCCCTGAATTTTTGAATTCGGCTGGAACAGAATCTGTAACAGTCAGAATTAAAAGCCATTCATTGCATAATTAATTTTGTAACAGCCAAATTAATTCCATTGATTCCCAGATTAATTGGGTCATTTGAGCAGTATAAAATGGTGTTCTGGACAGCCATTTTAACACACATTTTCAAACAGTCTCTCATCTTTTTGCTTAGCGTTTTCCTTGGCCCTCCTGTTTTTTCTGGTGGTGATTCTTTCCAGGCACATCGAAGTTCGCCGGAGGCACTATTGTGCAGTCGTCGTCCGGTCCGTCCGTTGTATCCTGGGAGACAGGCGTCCAACGTATCCTCAAGCACAACACCGGTGAGGGGACGAATTTGTCTTAAGGACAGTGTTGGTTTACACGACTCGGACAAACCCAACTACACCTCGTTCCAGTTTCTAATTTCTGTTTTGTATTTCAATTCTGTTTCTATTCAATATTTGTGTAATATTTATAACATTAAGCACTTGATGCTTGATGCTTAATAGATTGCAAGGTATATTTTGGAGGTAGGGTGCCTTTGATGACATTGAGGTATAGATGTTGGAGGTTACGTGAGGCTCTTAATGATTGAGAATCAAAATCATTGCTTAATCAATAAGAACCTCATGGAACTTTCAACATGTAGAGCTCAATGTTATCAAGGCACCTTACCTCCAAATTATACCTTGCAATCCATTAAGTGTCAAGCATCAAGTGCTTAATACATCAAACACCACCTTAGTCGCTTGCAATTGAATGGTGACTTTAGTATGAAGATTTCGATAGACTCTACGTTGGTGCCAATAGTGTCGACGATATAGGAAAGAATGGCAGCCCGAAGGACTTAGGTGTTTTCTTTCGCATCCACATTTTTGGGGATCAAAGGCTATTGGGAATGAACCAAGTGAGAATAGGGAAACTAGCTTACTTTTGACGATTTGGAGGTGGCTATCTCCTTTCGGAAGCCATGACAACCCGATTTGGGAATTTGAGTATTTTCTTTTTGATTTATTTAAAGTTATAAAACAACATTATTTTGAGGTTAAAGAGTATTTGTTTTTTGTTTTTTTCCTTGTGAAATGACCAACATGCCTTTAAAAAATCATGCATGTTAGTAAATCAGACCCAAGAGATAGCAGATAATAATGAACGCAAATCAACAAGTAAGAACACAGATTTTACGTGGTTCACCAACAACCTATTGGCTACGTCCACGGGCAAAGGAAAACATATATTATTATGGCGGAGAAACAATTACAAGAAGATGATCACACTAATCTATGTTTACATGAACTTTGATCACAAAGTTCTTACCTATGCAAAACCCTAGATCTAGAATTATTGATCTCTCACAAAGTTCCTACCTATGCAAAACCCTAGATCTAGAATTATTGATCTCTCTCTCTCTCTCTCTCTCTTTGTCAATGAATCACACAGAGACTACTAATTTGCAACTAGTATTTATAGGCTAAAGACCTAAACCAGAAGACAGAAGGAGTCCTTAATTAAATCCCAAAATGATTTAATTACTTTCCTTTTTCTTATCAAATTTGACTTACTCAAAATCATTATTCTCTAACAATCTCCACATTGACTTTGAATCTCCCCTAATAATTCAGATGCACGAACTGCTGACATAGACTCCACCTTGAGCCACATCACTCGTACCAGAAACAGATTTTCCAACATTTGCCTCAGTTTGTCTTTCGTCAAAGACACTAGATTTGTCCTCCGGACAATCAGATTTTTTCGCGCGCCATGTATTTTCAAGACACTTAGAATTTGCCTCACTAGACAAACAACTTTGTCCTCTGGACAATCAGATATTCTGCATGCATGTATCCTACGGGCACTCAGAATCGCCCCAACGGGCAACTAACAGTCATTCAGATGTGGCCCATCCAGTCGACATTGGATCTTGCCAACTATGACAGATAAAAACTGGTGTGTGTTGACCTTCTAGCCGTGGCTTGCCCAGTTTACTCCCGCCTAGAGTAAAATGCTGCTCCACCTTCTTGTCAACACCCTCACCCATCTCAGAACCTTTGAGGATATACAAGGAACCTTTTCTCTCACCCTTCAGAATCACATCTGAACCTTTATAGACATCCAGAACTCAACCTTCACCTTTGAAACTGTATCCCTTCTTGTCCAACCGACTAGGCGATATCAGATTCTTTGCTACTTGTGGAACATGTCTCACCTTTTTCAATGTGAGATATTTATCATCCGAAATTCTCACCTTTACAGAGCCCATGCCAACTACCTCGCAGATAAATCCATTAGCCATATAAATATGGTCTCCATCCTTTTGCTCGTATGTTGTTAACTCCTCCTTGCGCGAATACATGTGATAAGAAGCACCAGAATCTAGAACCCATGCAACTTCCTTGCACGCTTCTTCTTCAGTCACTAGGGCATAATCACCATCCCCTTCCAAATTATCACTGCTCGCCATTACTGCAGCCGATTTAGAATTATTCAGATGCGGAGTCAGATGTATAACTCTGAAATCTAACCAGATTATTGCCTCGGGCAACACAGATTTTGTATCAACTTCTAGATCACTAGAATAGACTACACCAGATGTTAGATCTCCATATTATTGTTAGTACCCGATATGAAGATCAATGACTTCCTAGACGTTTAGGAGTCTCCGAGGACCTTTTAGGTAACTATAACTTGATAGGGACCTATCCGACAGCTTTTCAGAGTTCTAGATAGACGAAACCGGTTCTAGATCGAATTCCATCAGGATAATGAACAAATCCCGAGAACAAACTGATAAGGATTCGTTGAGGTCGTTCTAATCACAAAATCTGGAGGGTCATGCCGTGCGGCCACTTTGGAGTCGTGCGGCCACTTTCGGGCCGTGCGGCCAGTGTTCCAATTTCCAGAATTTTCCCTATAAATAGGCCCCTCCTCTCATCCATTTGATCACACCTCTCACCTACGGGAAAACCCTCACAGAAGCTCTTCCCAGCCTCTCTCTCTCTCTCCCTCTCAAACCTTCTCTTTGATCTTGCTTTGATCATCAAAGAGATTCAACACCGCCATCAACCAAAGGAGTGAAGATTCAACCTTCGAAGCCTCTTTAATCGGTTTGGTAACGCGTTCTTACTACTTAACTACTTAGATCTATTATATTCATTCATATATTGTTAGATCTAGGGTTTTGTTCATCGTTCATATTCGTGACCGATGATGATCTAGGGTTTTCAGGAAACCCGCACTAGATCTAGGTCACATATTACTTACATAATGCTATATTTAGGGTAGCGATCTTCATGTTTATGTGTTCATTCATATGTATTCATGATGTTCTTGTTATAATGCTAGATTTACGACTTATTATACATCATATGCTAGATCTAGGATTGTAATCCCTATTTATGTATACATGCCATAGCCGATGATGATCCTAGGGTTTCATCAAACCCTAATATGATCTAGGAACTACTTCTAACCCTAATATTCCCCCTCTATATGCATGATCCCGCTTCATCTCTCCCCATTCTAATTCATCAATGAACTACACCGACCTGAGCTTCTCATGATGAGAAGAATGTAGGCAATCTTCGGATCCGGTCTCAAACACTAACACACACACACACACACATTGATCATGATAGAAAGACCGATTCGTCGGGCAATAGGAGTGATAACATGAATATTCTTCTCTTATTGTAATTTGACTCCCGAACCGTATTATTCTCATAAATGGTTTTCTCAATGTTTTAACAACAAATAAAACAAGTGGCGACTCTCAAATTTTCAATCGGGCGTATTCACAATTATACCGGATAGCTAAATTTTGATCACAAAACCCTAGCTTCAGATCTCCAACTTCAGATGCAGATACCAGACAGGACGTTCCAGATGCGTTCTTGGATCACCAAAGTACTCGATTGTATTTTCAAGGGTACTTTCGAAAAAGTTTGGACCGCTATTCAACCCCCCTCTAGCGGTTCTATACCCTTGTTGACCTTTGGGACCAACAGTACGCTTCGGGTCGGGTTCGGGTCACTCCTTTTGATTTTAGGGTCGGGTTCGGTTTTGACGAAACCCGCCCCGAACCCGCCCCATTGCCATCTCTAATTAAGATGCTAAAATTCTAAAGAAAAATATTTGTCGTCTACAATACACACTCTGTCCCAGAAATATAGTCTTATTTTGACTTTTTATGGTCAACAAAAATGAACTTTGACCAAACACTAGTGTCGATCTAATCATTCTAGTGAAATTCTAAAAGTTGTAATTGATTAATTATTAAGTAATTTATCAATAACACTTTTTGGAATTTTATTGTAATGATTAGATTGACACCAATGTTTGGTCAAAATTCAATTTTGTTGACCATAAAAAATCAAATGAGACTATCTTTCTGGGATAGAGGGAGTATTAAAATACATCTTACTATTATCTGTGACAATGTACATCAAATTTGATATAAGAAATGGTGCATATAAAAAATGATAATGATATTTTTTTGATAAATTGGTGCAATTTTTAAGCTTTGTTCTAAAAGTCACTCGCCTAGGCCCTGCCTAGGCGCTAGGCGGCCATTAAACGCCGCGAGTAACTTCAATTCCGCCTAGAAATACGTCTAGTAAAAAAATCGTCGCTTAGGCACCGTATGAGCCGAGTAGTCGGGCTGAGCTCGCTTACAGCAGAGATTCGCCTTGTTATTTTGATTTAAAATAAATATTTGGTCCTAGAACATCGTCATTTCTTATTAGTATAAATACCAAAAAAATCTTCATTAAATATTTGTTATACCGTGGCCTTGCTGTAGATTGCTAGAACTAGAAGTTAGAATGCTTAGCAAAACAAATATCAGTATGTTTTTAAAGTTGATATGTATCCTCTTGCTTAATACATTTTTTTTTTTTTTTTTGCTTCATGGTTTTTCATGTTCTTGTGACATTTCAACTATTTTTCACCAATGGTTTTCATTTTCTTGTGACATTTCAACTATTTTTCACCAAGATGTTACTCTCTCTGTCCCGATTTAATGTTTTTATTTTCCTTTTTAGTCTATCCTAATTTAAGGTTTTTTACTTTACTTTATTACCAAAATGGAAATTGGGACCCACTTGTCATTCTCACAACAAAAACTCCCTACCACTTTTTCTCTCTTAATTTACACTCACAAAATTTATTTTTTTCTCTGCACAAAATCAAAGTAAAAACCTTAAACAAAAGAAATACTCTCTCCGTCCCATTTTAAAGTTCAAAAATTTCCCTTTTGTGTGTCCTATTTTAAATTTCAAAATCCAAAAAAGGAAAGTTATTTACATTTTTTTATTTAGTGGGACCTACATGTTATACACACAACAACTATCCACTAACTATTCTCTACCCCACTTTCTATACTCACAATACTCTACCCCACTATCTATATTTTATAATATGAAGATTCTCATCTTAATTTTTGTGTTCACTTTTTTTTAAAGTTTAAAATGAGACGGAGGGAGTACTGTAATTCATGCCTAAATTCTATGCCCGTGTAGCGGTGTAGGGCCTGTCGAAGCTCCGCCTAAACAAAAACAGAAACCCAAATAAATGCCGGCCTAAAATTAAATTTGTGCAAAACTAAGCGTATACACATTTCATGGCTAAGCATGGGAAAACCAGCAACGACAAAGACAACAACAGCCCAAACCCATCACTCCTCCATTGCGCCGACCTCATCCTCCCATGGCTAAACCCACCCGACCTTTCCTCCATTTCACTCACCTGCAAATCCCTCCACCGCATTGCCAAATCCATCACTACCCGAAGATCCGCCGACGCTTCCCGAAACCTCGAAATTCTCCCCATCCCCTTCATCAACACCGTCGACGACCAGCCTTACGCCGACTTCATCTACACCCCAACTCAAACCCTACACACTTCTCGAATTCTCCGTCCATGGGGCTCAAATTCGACGACCCGACCCGGATTCAGAGCCACACACCCGGTTCATGTTGCTGTGGTTGAGGATGCTTCTGGGTGTGATTGCGAGAGGTGCGATGATGGGGAGTTGGGGTGTCCGTGTTTGATGGATTCGCCTGAGTTGACTCGCGAGTGCGGACCGAGTTGCGGTTGTGGGTTGGAGTGTGGGAATCGGGTGAGTCAGGGTGGTGTTTCGGTGAGGGTGAAGATCGTGAAGGATGATAATAAAGGTTGGGGCTTGCATGCTGATCAGTTGATTCCGAGGGGACAATTCGTCTGCGAGTATGCTGGTAAGCATTTCTGAGATTGTATTTTGAAATGATTCCTTAACCTAAATTGCATCTGTTTGAATGATTTACTCGAATTTGCATCTAGTTATAATAACATCTAGGATCATAGCTTCGAAATGTGCTTATACCCTGGCAAGAATGAATGATTTAACTAACATCAAGGGCCCTAGATTTGTAATTATAATTCTTGGGATTGATTTTGTTCAAAACTTTGATTTGCTGACCACATAATTTATTACAGAATCATAAACTCAAGTTGTAAGTTTGATAGGAAAGTCAAAATTTGTCAAGCTCCAGTAATTGATGAGTTTTTATGGGATTTTATCTTTGGTTTAGTTTGAAATTTTAGTAGGTGAACTTGGTGTTTTTCCTTTGACCCAGTGTGGGTTTTAGGGCATGGCTTGTCCTACCCCGTACTATCGTCTTCCCTTTTTCAGGAAGGGGTATGTCCGAATTCTTAGCAGGGCACTTAAGTTTGTGTTCTTGCTGTAAATATGGACTAACAATGATACGTGGGTTTTAGGTGGCAGTTGATGAGTACAGGGTGCCATGTGGGATCTACGATACATTTAGGCAAGTCTATGCTCTTTTGGTATCTATAATTTACTTGTTACATTTTCTTGCTACCGATCTTGTTTTCTAGATGCCTCTCCTCTAAATATGTTGTGCGCAATGGTTGTCACTTGTGTCACACAAATAATCAGAAAATGGTCAAGTCATTGAAAATTGTTTGGCTTTAAGCCGGTTGGAAAAATAATAAGAAATGTGCAAGTCATTGAAATAAAAAGGGCTTAGGTGTGTTTAAATGCTTTTTTTTTTTTTTTTTCCCCGAGAGGCTATTATTACCTTTTGGTATCTGAACAATTTATTGTTGTTTATTTTGCATGCTCTCTTAGCCGTTCTCTATACAGTTGACCTGTAGATTGTAGTAATCTTTTGTCTTAAAGAACAATGTAGGTGTAATAAACGGGAAATTAAATAATACTCCCCTGTCCCAAAATGATCTTCCTACTACTTTTCATGTCAGATACGAAGGTACTTTGAGCAATAATTTTAGGTAAATCTACTTATCTTAATGAACATCTAAAAATTGTTATTGACGGTGTTTATAATGGTGCATCAATAATAAGTCCAAAATTTTCATTAGGGTAATAAAATAAACCTAAATATACCTTTGTGTAAACAACAAAAAAGTGGGAAGATCATTTCTGGCCGAGGGAGTAATAACAATAATAATAAAAATAATTGTTTAAAACACTATAAAATTAGATTGAAATAGTTAGTTGGACCTTGTTTAATTGGCTATCATGCATGATTGAATTGGTCTAACATTTTAAATTGGGTAGTTTTTAAGAGCTTTTGGTGCAGTTGCTATTGCACCCACTATAAGAAAAGAATTAGAAAGCTTTATTTGGACAGAAATAATAATAATATATCAAAACAAAAACCGCAAAATAGGAAGTTTGGAGTGTTATGCGGTAATGGAAGAAAGATGAAGATAATAGTTTCACATTGTTAACGGTTGGAGAGAAAGAGACCCCTGAATAGTATAAAAGGCCTGGGTAGCCTGTCCTATATTGGCCCCATTTTGAACGGAAAAGAGAGGAAAAAAATGGAGAACAACTTGGTTCAGTTGGGAATGCTCGGAGTAAATGAGAAAGAACAACCACGTCGTTTTGAAGGTATTTTCTCTAGTTTCCTATGTGATTGCTGCCAATTGAAGAAAAAATGGTTAACGTACTAATAGTTTTATGGTAATGTTAGAATAGATGTATTGTTGAGAATTGTGAAGTTTCTAGTTGCATAACGACAATGGTGACTTGGGTGGTTGTTCAAAGGTAAATTAAAAGAGAAGTTTACTATTTGGGTGTATATGAGCTGAGAAAGAGGAAATGTGCACACAGTGTGCGTGTGTTTCGTTTGGTATTTTTTGTGTGTTTGTACCGAGTCCTACGGGGTTGGAAAGGGGTTTGGAGTTACACAATAAACCACCAAGAAGAAATGGAGCGGGATCGAGAATAGGAACTAATTAACTCAGGAGAAGACAATACTTGCGGATTAGGTGGGATATTATTGTATCCGGTCTCAATAAATGAGCCTGGTATTTATAGGCGTCGAAAAACGAGCCCTCGTGACTTTGCACATGACATCCGTACATAGCGGTGTCGTAATACCATTGGTCCACGTAAATCGAGTGGGACCAATCCGCAATTCTCCTATGCGAGCTAATTAGGCCCAGTGTGGTCCATTAAGTGGACCACGTGGCGAGCTTCCTATTCTAGCCTCCATACCCGACTAACAATTACTATCTCACTCTCTATACTCACAACACCTTAATATTATACACTTTACCTTAATAATTGTGCCAACCTTAGTAAACGCTTCTGCAATACTAATCTCATCTCTATTGTTGATCAAATTTGTACCAATAGGTGAAATGCTGACAACCAAAGAAGCAAGAACGCGACAACAAATATACGACAGACTCTCATCAGGTGGCACCAGGTTTTCTCCTGCTCTTCTAGTAGTAAGGGAGCATCTTCCATCAAGAAACGCGTGCATTAGAGTTAGCATTGATGCCACAAAAATTAGCAATGCTGCAAGGTTCATTAACCATTCATGTGATGGTGGGAATCTGACGACATCATTGATACGGAGCTCAGGTTCGTTGCTACCTCGGGTATGTTTTTTTGCTTCTAGAGATATATTAGAAAATGAAGAGCTTAGTTTTAGTTATGGAGATAGTAGGTTGAAGTCAAAAGGTTTGCCGTGTTTTTGTGGTAGTTCTTGTTGCCCCGGAATTATGCCTTCTGAAGATACATGAGTCAACACAAGTAAGGATTCTTTCTTGCAAACCATTTTACATCCTCCGTCTGAGAATGCGTGTGTATCTGATTTTTTTTTTTTTTTTTTTAGAAATGAATATCCAAATCCTATTGATGTTTAACTAAATTCACCTCTTGGCAATATATCTTCACATCATTGAGATAAACCTGAAGATTCCCACTTAAGATTCTACCTTGCACAATGAATGGAAGACCAAAACAAATCTCACTAGAATTGACTTTTTTTTGTATTCCACTCCCTTTGTCGGAGAAAAATGGTCCCATTTATTTTTGATGGTAAAATTAAGTGAACATTGATCAAAGTATTATGAAAATTTGATTATCCTCATTATTTTTTTTTTTTTTTTTTTTTTTTTTTATTGATGCACTACAAAAGGATATTATCGATAACGAATTGTAAAATTTTGAGGATAATCTAAAATTATAAAATTTGGTCAAAGTTCACTTGAATTTACTATTAAAATCAAAGTGAACTATTTGTCCGTAAATGGAGAGTATTTGTATAGACTTGGGTTTGCAACTTCCGTTTTGGAAGGAGGAAATGTTATTCACAGTGATCATCTTATAATGTCATCAGAGAAACATAATAAAAAGCTTTAAAATGTTAACTTGACAACTGTTGCATTTATTTTGAGACGGAGGAAGTATTCAAGTTAAAAAAATTGTGCATTGCGAGTCTGTAGAGTTATCGAGCTGGTTGTAAAATTTATGAATATCGTGTGACATTATAAGATGCTCATTTTTTATAAAGCAAATAAATCCAAGCCCGGATTTTATTTGGAAAATTATTTAACAACTCTTCAAACTTAAAAATGAGTATTTTTTTGATCCGAGAGTATCATATGGTTTGATAGGGCATTCCTTTGTGTTCAACACCAACCAAAACAGCCATTGTATATAAAACAAGATAAAACTCATCTCGAATGAAGCATTTGATTCATAAATGCCAACGAGTTCCGGCTTATCTCTTCTTCGTCCTCCTCTTCATCCTCATTAGTTGGCTGTTGGCCGGAAAGCTGAAGCGGGTCAAAGCTGTGAGAAGAATTAGGTTGACCAGCTAGGTTTAGACTCGAGGCGAAGCCGGTCATGTTGTTAAGGATGTTGATGTTGTTGGAAGCTGAGGAAGTGTTGGAGAATGCCGGTTGTAGTAGGGCGGCGGCTGTGGCGGCAATGTCGTCGGGTGGTGATGGTGATGGAGGGTGGTGGTGTTGGGAAGAAGTGTGGAGTGCATTTGCTACTGCAAGCCTGCTGTTTATTAGTTGGCTTTGTACCATTGCTAGCTCTGTCTGCAATGATGCCACCTACAAGGTGAAAGTTAAATTGCAAAGGTTGTTTAGCAACTTTAACAAAATACTTCCACTGTCCCGAAAAGTTTGTCCCGTTTGACTTTTTATGATCAACACAAATAAACTTTTCGGGACAGATGGAGTATTCCAACACAGATTTATACTAATATTTACTCCCTCTGTCCCTAAATGAGTGTCCAAATTTCATTTTAAGGGACACTGAAAAATCTCAACTTTTTGAACAATTTGGTAACAACGATTCATATATAATCTTGTAATCTCCTTTCCAAACCTTTAGTTTTGCACGTATAAAGAAACCGGTGAAAAAAATTTCGAAAAAAAAAACGTTTAGGGAGAAAGTTATGTTAAAAAAAGACACTCATTTAGGGACAAAGATTTCTTGAAAATGGACACTCATTTAGGGACAGAGGGAGTAATAGTTTTGATAAATTGTCAAAATGATTATAGATGCCGCAACTTGAATTATCATGGTCAATTATCTTTGTTAAAATTTTATTAAATTAATTATATTTTCACAAACATTTGATTAAAGTTTATCCACATTGACGACGTAAGATTGCGACTATTGTTCAAGTATGAAGTGTGTATACACATGCATATCTAATGTAATACTCCCTCCATCCCGGAAAAATAGTCCACCTTTTTCATTGTTACTACGAGAGAACTTTGAGCAGTTATAAATGTTACTTATAATTATGTTAATGTGAATCTAAAAATTGATATTAATAGTATTTATAATGGTGTATCAAGAACAATTTCAAAAATTTATTAGAATAATTAAAAGTAGCCTTAATTATTACTCAAAGTTCCTTCGCAAAACCCATAAAAATAGGGGGACTATCATTCTGGGATAGAGGGAGTATAAATACACGCTCACACACATTTTATTTTGAGTTTGTCTTATGAAAAATCTGTTTTACAGTAAGAGGCGAAATAAGGAGAGTCATAACCAGGAGAAATGTCTCTGTGTCATAGATCAAATTGAATGAACAAGAATTCATGTAAATCTAAATATTTTCATAGAGATTATAAAATTTGTTAGTGACGCACTATGAGAGATACTATCATTCAAATTTTAGCTTCTCATAGCACCAATTTAATTTTTCTTATCTTAAACTGATTATTCATTTATAATGTTAACAGAAAAAAAAAAGTTTCATATTTTTCCTTTGAAATTCTTAATGACAATGTATCGACAAAAATCAAGACAAAATCTTTGAACGTCGATCATTTATAATAACAATACCAATTAATAACAGTCACTTGAAATTTTAGAGTCCAGATCTCCTGTGGTCCTCTATGTGCTCCTCCCTGTGCCTCTCTAATCTGGACCGTTTACATGCTTGGATAATATCAACATAAACGGTTGAAATTAGAGGGGCACATGGAGGGGCACAGGAGATCTGGACTCGAAATTTTATGTGTGAATTTTATGCTCATAACATTAATTATTCATTTGTTTATGGAACCTCAGTTATTGTTCAATCAGAATAGTATACGCATTCAATTTTTTTTCATGAAAAACGAAAGAAAAGCAAAAACCTGTTGTTGCAAAGCAAGTACGGTGGAGACGCAACCATAAACAGGATCGGACAGCCTCGCCTGTGCCTCGTACGATATAGTCACAACAGCATCATGTCGCCTATTGACCGGAATGTGCAACAGCAACTTTGACACGTTACTTGCACCAAACACTTTATGCACAGCTGCAAACCGAGCCGCACCTTGGTCCGACGCAAAGTAGGGCGCAAAAATGCACCCGTCCACGCACTTGCGCCTCAAGAACTTGCACGCGCCGCACGGAGGGTTCGGTATCGTCGATGAAGAGCCGCCCATTTCGGCAGTGACTGGTCCGGTCACCGTCGTTGCACGCCTTCCCGTGCCTTTTACCCTATTATTATCGGATGACATGTCACCTTGTGGGTCAGCCATGAGGGAGAAAAATAAGAAAATATTTGTGTGCTAATTAGGGAATATATGGTTAAAAATGAATGATGTTGGAGGGAGGGGATGCACATAAGTCTCGTGAGAGGGTTGGCGAGGTGAATGTGGCAATCTTTTGAGAGGTGGTTATAGTTGGTAACAAGGAATAACAAAGGAGAGGTTTTTGGTGTGACTTGCACTGCAAAGGGAGTGTTAGAAGACACTGTTGGTTTTTTTTTTTTTTTTTTTAAATAATTTTTTTTTCTTAAGCTTCTAAATAATGGTTAACTTTTTTTTAAAAAAAAAATAATTGCTAGAAATATTAATAGTTTGTTTTGAAGATAGTGTTATTACTTTTTTCTAATTATGAAATAAAGCTTACTCCCTCCGTCCCAGCACAAGTAGGACTTCTTTCCCTTTTCGGCCATCCCAATACAATTAAAACTGCTCAAAATGGAAATGTTTTAAGATATTTATATTCAACTAACCTCACAATTTAATCTCACTCATTCTCTCTCTTCATTTTTCACCACTTATTTTTATTCAACTAACACTACTATTTACCCCACTCATTCTCTCCCTTCATTTTCTACCACAAAATCACTATATTTCTCTTAATTATTGTGTCCACTCCCTCAGTCCTACTTGTGCTGGGACGGAGTGAGTATATATTATCATATTCTAATTTGCACTTGATTGCAAAATTTTTCGTGCTCAATTTGACAATCCCTATTCCAAATCTGGATATTGTAATTAGGAGAACAAATAAATCTTTTAGACCAAAAATTGTTATTCTAATTTTAATATCATATTTTAGTGTTAAGAAGCTAATCATACATTTAATGGATTTTCCCTTAAGTGGTGTGACTTACAACTAAGCTTAAATTAAGCCTCGCATGATCCAAACGCGGTCAACATGTCCAACTATTGTTTCTTTTAAAAGACTTTCCTAAAGCATTTACAAAAATGTAATGAAAAAAAAAAAAAAAAACTTGATATATATTGTTGAACTCATATTTCACAGTTTAAGCTTTTTGAATTTGGTAATTTAACATAATATGAAGTCCTATTCAAATTCATGAGTTCGAATGTTCTTGTTGATGTTGATATCCAGAATTATAAGTGGTTTTGCTTACGGTAATATCTAAAAATAAATGTAAATATAAAAATCGCATTATATGAGTAAAAAAATTTGAAAAAATTGTAAAAAGGAAAGGCGGATTAGTTAGTTAGCTTTTGGTAAATACTTGCTACATAGTAAGATGATTGTCCTCATGAGGGAAGCACAAGATATATGCTCCCCGTGGCGTGTGGAATGGTAGAAGAATAACACAGGGGCACAAAAAAGTCACAAAATATTGCTCACAAAATCTTAGGTGTAATGATTTAATTGGTGTTTTAAATTAGAGTGTGGCGGGTCCATTATCGATGCAACCAATAAAATATCGTCACCTCACTTTATGAGCAAAATTTTGTGACTTTATTTTGTGCCCCTAGCATTGCTCATGGTAGAAATCGTACCTTATTTCTTATTATTACGAGACGCAATTACCTCATTTTGGCCTTTTTCTTTCTCACACTAATTATTACGTGAGGATGATAAATCGAAAACTTGTACTGAAAACAATGTATTGAAAATTAAGTGTACATTATTTCTTCGTGTCGCTTAATAAGTGTCACGCTTTCTAACTTATATACCGAAAACTTGTATTATTATTTTTTTTGAGCAAATACCGAAAACTTGTATTAAAAACTATATATTGATAATTAGGTGTAAAATAGTACTCCCTCTGTCCCTAAATGAGTGTCCATTTTCAAGAAATCTTTGTCCCAAAATTAGTTTTTTTTAGCATAACTTTGTCCATATTTTTTTTTCGAATTGTTTTTCACCGGTCTCTTTATACGTGCAAAACTAAATGTTTGGAAATGAAATTACAAGATTATACATGAATCTTTGCTACCAAATTGTACAAAAAATTGAGATTTTCAGATGTCTCTCGAGGACCTAGTGTATCATTTATCGTGTAACATTTGTCTTGCTTTTTATTCTATGACGTCAAGTGGGTGGCTTGATCTGTATGAGGTTTGTACCATAGGCCTCTTTATTGAGTGAGACTACAAATGCATGGCCAGTGCATACAGGCAAAAAAATTGGGTGAAACCGTCACACTTTGTGAGATTGATTCGCCCATGGATCTTATGCATGTCCGTCAGGTCAACCCGCCCGCTCCAGTACCTTTTCCTCCCAAATCGCGACACGTGTCGCGAGTAAGAAAAAACCTTCAATAACTTTAAAATGCTATATCTTGAGATTTTGAAGTCGAAAAAAATTCTAAAAATACCGGTGTGTTCGTCTCAACTAGACGAAGAAAACTAGATAGGTCATGATATAGTTTGTTTGTTTTTTTTTTTTTTTTTAAAAAAGCATATTTTTTAACACACAAAAAAGTGGGATGCTCGTCACCTGAGATGTAACACGTTCTTATGAAGAAAGTAACATTTTGGTCTTAAAAAGTAACACTTTATTGTAAAATGTAATAGAAGTTTCGCAAAATAATATAAATAGTTTTTGTGGTTAGAAAAAGTAATAATTGAAGTGTAACAAAATGCATATATGATTGTAATATACTATATAGATGAATGTAACAGTTTTATAGGTTAAATGTACATTTTTTTTCTTTTAAAAAAGAGTAAAAATTCATGTATATAATTGGTTTTGCATTTCAATTGAATGTAAAACCCTAGAAAAGTGTTACAATTGAGGAAAAAATGTTACATTCATTTAGTATAAAATGTAGCATTAGTTTAGTTGTCAATCTTATGTTATCTTTAATCTATTTCAGCAAAATTATAGTACATTTTTGGAAAAAAAAATTTGATACATATGAGGAAAAAATGTTACATTTTTGTATAAAAATTGTTAATTTTGCTGGCGAGCAAAAAATAGCAGGGAAAAAAAAGTTGGAGGGCAAAAAAAAAATTTAAAAATTGCTTGGCTCGGCTTGGATGTGAGCCGTCACACGCCGTGAGACGGTCTCTCACAGGAGTCCGCCTCCCATATACTCCCTCTGTTTCATTTGAATTGAGACTTATTTCCCTTTTCGTCCGTTTCACCTCAACTGAGACTGCCCAAAATGGCAAACTTTTTAATATTTTATATTCACCCAACCCCACCCATTTAACCCCACTAATTCTCTCTCTTTATTTTTCACCACTCATTTTATCCAACCAACACTACTATTTACCCCACTCATTCTCTCTCTTCATTTTCCACCATACATTCAATACTTTTTCTTAATTATTGTGCCTTTTTTTTTGTCTCAATTCACATAAAACGGAGGGAGTATATTCCATCTGTTGCATTTTATGCTTAAAAATGGGCACAAATTAAAGTGGAGAATCTTTTTATTATAAAGCAAGAAAAGTGAGTAGTGTATCGTGAATAAAGAGAGTAGATAAGAGAAATAAAGTGAGATAGAAAATAGTTAATAACAGTTGTTGTGAGTATGACATGTGTTTCTACTAAATTTAAAAATATTAAAGATATTCAGTACGTAAACTAGGATACCTTTTTGAGAAAAATTTTAAAGTTTAAAATGAGACGGAAGAAGTGGTATTGTATTCCTGTTGTTCAATATAGTCAACTCTAGAATAAGATAAACTAACACTCGACAAGCAATGTACAAATAAGAATCGCACATTATTTAGATGTTTGACTAGTCAACGACGGCATAAATTATGGAACATGAGTTAATACTAAGAGCATAGTTATTAATCCCTTCTCGTTCCGGTCTGAAACCGGTGCGGAACGGGCAATATTCCGTCCCAGGTTAAGCCTTGTTCTGAACTGGCTCGTACCAGAAACCGGCCTGAACTGGCCGAGATACGAATTCCGGTCGGGATGAAAAATGACCTTACACGCATGGTGTGGCGTCAAACCAGAAAAGGAGGTGGTTACAGAGTAAAAAGGAAATGTTGTGAGTATGAAAAGTAAAGTGGGAAAGATAAAATAAGTAGAGTTTTTGTTGTTAAAATGGAAAGTGGGTCCCACTTTCCATTTTAAGTAATAAAGAAAAATAATAACCTTAAATTGGGACATACTAAAAAGAAAAGTAAGAACCTTAAAGCGAAGCTAGACGGAGGGAGTAATTTTTTGAAATGACCAAAGGTATACTATAGTGTTAAATGGTGGATAATATAGGTGGTAGGTAGTTGTCAAAACCCATTTTTCAACGAAAATGGCTGAAAAGTCGGATGTGGCCATACTTGCAGTCTCTTCAAGAACTTTATAACCATGTAGGTTTAAAATGTGCACTATGAATTGTGCTAAAAGAAAATGTGTACAACGGATTATGTACTGTGGTGAGAAAATTTAAATTAACAAAAGTTACATTGTAATTATTAATTAATTTAGAATGGATTTTTTTTATATATATACAGATGAGACTATATATCAGGATTATACAAAGTATATATAAATTTATGAAAAAAATTTAAAGTTCGGTAAACCCGGTACGGTATGCCGGTACGTTCCAGTACCAGTACGTCCCGTTCAAAATGAGAAAACCGGTGCGCTTGCCGGGACGGGATTCACAACTATGACTAATAGTGAGGAAGGAAATGGAAGAACTAGACGGCGACTTTTTAATTTAATGATTAACGCAAGTGAACTTTGAACAAGCATTAATGTTAATCTAATCATTCTAATAAAAATTTAAAAATAATTCTTTTGAATCACATGAAGATGATTGGATTTAGTTACAAGATCATTTCGGTTGACGAAAAACTCTAATGAGACTAACTTTACTAACTTTCCAGGACGCGGGAGCGAATTATTAAGAACTCTAAAATGCGAAGTTTTTGTCTAATGAACAATATATACGAGATTGGAGAAGTACAATTAGAGCTTAAAATTACAGATTTTCCGTGCTCCATGTATTTCCTCTTGAAGATGTCACTTTTATCCTTTCCTCTTCTCTTTTTTCTCCTCATTGGCACTCACATTGCCCCTGCAGAAAAGCCTTCAATCAATCGTTTTTGTTTCCAAATCATCCGGATGAATAGATTGACATCAATGTTTGGTCAAATTTCACTTGGGTTGACCATAAAAATTCAAACAAGAATAACTTCCCGGGACGGAGGGAGTATACAAGTGACCAATAGCTAGGCTGTAAACTGAGCCAAAGCTACTCGACTCAATTCGAGTCAATTCTAAAAGAAAAGGCAAATTAAAAACATAGAATCAGACTCACTTCTCAAGTTCGAATTAGAAGAAAGAATAAGAGACGCAAATCAAGAAAACTGCGTGAAAAAAAAAAAAGAAACTTTGAGCATACCTGAAATTAGGTAAGCTACTGCTGAACAGGTTGAGATGACAAAGAAAGAGGTGACCCCTCATTGCTTTGCCAGGCATCTTGAACCTGCCCAGCAAATTGCAAATTCCATAGCACATCCTCAATCGAAGGCCTGTCTGCTGGATGTTTAAGCAAACATCTACTACAAATTTCAGATAATGTTTTCAGAGCTTGGTCTGAAGACGCGTTACGAATAGCTGGATCCACTAAACTCTTTATTGCTCCATCATCAGCTGTTATGCTCGCTTGAAACTGCGAAAAAACATAGATAGATGAAAGTTTTTTTAACTTTTTCGAGCAATCCATTTTCACTGATCCAAATTTTAAGCAACGATTCAGAAGGTTTACCTGATCTTTTACGGTTTCTACTTCATTCCATGTGCTAAGCGGTCTACCCACAATGATTTCTAGTAATATTACTCCAAAGTCCAAAATATCAGATTTTTCCTGATATTTGACCCTGAAAAAATAAATAAAAAAAAAACGGTTTTTAAGGTTGATTGCCTTCTACAGACTACAGAGGTACGGTCCAGTGTGTGTATTTGACTGTAGGGATATGGGGCATGTGCAGTCCGACTGCACACCAGTCAGATTTATTAGAAGATGAGTCACAAAATTAAGATCATGAACCTTGTTTTCCCTGCTTCTTTCAATCCAAAGTAGGAAGTCTGATTGCCAACCTGGTTACAAGAATCAGATACCAAGATTAACTTGCGTCAGTAATATAAGTAAGAATATATAGCGAGGTAGGGTGGAGCTACCCTCTGACTATTGGGGAAGCTACCCCCTATATGACTTACAAAATGAGAGAAACAAAACTAAAAAAACTTACTAGTGTTAATTTTGCCATTAATCTCAAAATTCAGCAATTTTAGTACAATAAATGAAATATATCCTCCATTTATGTGTAGAAAAAACACATTTATTGCCCCTTTTAACTATTGAAATTAAAATAATCTTGCCCCCTTCCAGAAAAAATACTGGCTCCACCATCTCTCCTGATGACAAAGACCACTTGTTGCCTTTTGGATCATTATGCTACATTAGACATATGCATACAAAGGATACCAACGGGCAAAATACACACAAAAAAGCCGTGACCCAAGGGTCACAAATGGCTTTCTTCTGGCATTATCATAAAGGGAAATACATTACTGATACTGAAAAGGATAAAATTTGTACCAACCTGTCCCAAATTCTCAGCTAACAAAGGCAGGTTGTAACTGCTGATTTTCGCAACATAATTTAAATCCAATAAGATATCTGTTATCTTTAAGTTACTTGAAAAGACACCGGGTACAATTCCTGTATGAAGGAATTGGACACCCTTTGCTACTCCTATAGCAGCTGCGATACGTTGACTCCAAGTTAAAGTCCGTCTACCTTGTCCCCCTGCCAAAAAAAATTCCATGAATTTCAAGTTTGCAACTACGAAATATGGTCCCGGCGTAATATGATCAATTAGACCGATAATATACTCCCTCCGTCCCCATAAGAACGTTCGCATTTGACTTGTCAACATTTTTAACGAATGTGTTTTACGTGTTTGCACATTACTTGTACAATAGTAAACTTGCAATAAGACACTCTCCTTATTTATAAATGCGACATTTATCTTTGGACGAACAAAAAAGGAAAGTTTGATATTTATTATTAGACCCGGGGGGGGGGGGGGAGTAAAGATGTGTGCTGAATGAAGCATTACCAGATATCCAGTCTCTTAGAGTCCCATTTGGCACGTATTCAAAGACGAGAAATACTCTGCTGACACTTGAATCATCCACGTAACATTCAAAGCAGTGTCCAATACAGCTGACCAAATGTTGATGTCTGAGTTTTGAAATCATTTCTATGTGATGCATAAAACTTTGAGTCCCATGGCTTCGTTTCACTTTAAGGCATCTGATAGCAATTTCGGACCCATCTTTCAGCTGTCCTTTATACATCTGAGCTCACAAAAGAAGTCAAACATTTTTCAACCCTTATTCATTATACATCGTACATTCATTATAAGCCATTACGGTGAAGCGGAGAAATGCACTAGAGGACTTACATGTATTATACTCCATCCATCGCGGAAAAATAGTCCCATTTGGTTTTTGACGGTAAACACAAGTGAACTTTGACCAAACATTAATGTCAATCTAATCATCCCAATGTAATTACAGGTAGTGATAAATCACTTAATGATTCATCGATAACAACTTTTATAATTTCACTAAGATAATTAAATTGACAGTAATATTTGGTCAAAGTTCACTTGTGTCTACCATTAAAAAACAAAATGAGACTATCTTTTTGTGACGGAAGTAGTATTATAATTAGCTAGTTAATAAACAACTCGTACCTGACCATAAGATCCTTCGCCCATGAAAGTTGATGTATCAAAACTATTTGTCGCCATTTCAAGTTCTTCCATTGAAAAGGCTCGATATGCAGAAACACCAAGTGCTCCTAGCTTCATCGCTTGAGTCACATATCCTTTATTCAAGATAATCAAACTGTAACACCTTGTGCAAGAAAATATATTAGAAGATCAACTCGTGCAAAGAGATATAAAGCTTACTTGCATCCGAAAGCCACTTCGAAGTGTACCCGGTTGTTGCATTCTCTGATATTAGTCTTGTAGGGGGAGATTTGACCATATTCTTGGAATGAACTTTTCTAACTACCAAGAAACCAAGAGCAACAAGTAAGAGACCACCGATTATCCCTCCGCTAATTGTAGAGGCAATAATTACTTTAGAACCTTTCTTAGGCTTCTTGCGATGAGGTAAAATTCCCACAGCCAAAGCTTCATTTCGACAAAAAGAAACCGTGCGTTGACCTTTATCCACAGATTCAGTAGTCAAACAATTTCCAGCATAGAACACACCCCTCCTGTTTGGCTGGGAGAGAAGACAACTAGGCAACCTTCCAGTCAAAAGATTAGAAGACAAATCCACAAATTGTAGCTGTTCATTACAAGGAAGATCTTCAAAAAGCATCCCAGTAAACCTGTTTCCCTCAATATTCAGGTAAGCCAGTGATGGGAGGGATAAAAGAGAAGTGGGAAAGGGTCCCACAAATCGGTTAAAAGCAAGGTCAAGTCGCTGAAGTTGATAACATGACTGCAGTTCTTCTGGTATAGCAGAAGTGAACTTGTTCTTTCTCAACACAAGGGTAATAATTTTGTCACCGACTTTAGGAAATTGAGGTCCAAGGGTGTTGTCTTCCAACTCGAGCACTTGAAGGTTTGTCAAACCACTTATATCCGGCACGCTTCCCAAGAAATGGTTATGCGAAAGCACGAGTACTCTTAGGTTAATCAAACTATTCAACGAGTCCGGCAAATACCCGGTCAACAAATTCTTCTTCACACTCAAAACAGCCAAAAGTGAGAGCTTACCGAGTTCCCCCGGAATTTGACCACTAAACATGTTGTCATCGAGTACAAGTGTTTGGAGATTTCTCAAAGAAGAAATCTCTTTCGGGACTACTCCATGGAAGAAGTTTGAACTGATGTTGAGTATTTCTAGAGATGATAAGCGCGCAATTTTAGAGGGTAATGACCCACGTAGACCAAGAGAAACTAGTGTGAGGACTTTTAAGCTGCGAAGCCTAGTGAGGACAGTAAGAAAGGAATCAATGGAGAAGGTACGGGGCAATGGGGGAACATTAGAACTCTTGTTCCCAATTATATGCAATTGGGTTATGGTGTTCTCATAACAAACAACTGTCAAGTGTGAACCTTGTTCATCGTCGCAGAAATTCGTGTTGTTATTCCAGCTGCTAAGAATTTCTGGGAAGTTTAGGAGGGATTGAAGTGTAAGTAAAGTATGCGATTCTGATGATTGCAGTTGCTCGGATATGTCAATTGAAGTAAATAGAAGAGCCAAGACTAGAAGTGTGAAATGCCCATTTATCTCTGCCATTGCCACAAATAAAGTTCCAGTTGGCCAAAAACGTATGTATAGATTGTCGAAGGGGTCTGAAGATTTGTCTGTGGCATATTAAAAAATAGTTAGTATATTGCTATGGTTTTAAATCATAGCTTACACAACTCAATAATGAGATCTGAAACTTTGTTTGGTGTTGATTATGTAATTATTGGAAAGATAAGCCAAACATATTGCATTATCTTAGAAAACACACACACACACACAAACCCACACAAAGACTAATATACAAACATGATTTTATGAAGATGGGAAGGCATATTGCAATATCATGCTAGAATTTATGCTCATACACATACACTAATACAAACACAATTTCAAGAAGATGGGAAGGCATACTGCAACAACATGCTAGAACTAATAAACACACACACGCAAAACATAAATTCAAGAAGATGGAAGGCATAGATGCCAGTTGGGTTTCATATTTGAGGGTTTCTGGTCTGAATCTGAAATCAAAAACACCCAAAAACAAGTTGAAGCTGAAATGAACAAAATTGGGGGGGGGGGGGGGGGGGACTGAAATTTGAAGAACAATTTTCAATAGTTACCAACATTGAGCTAACTCATTGCTAAAACAGAGTGACTTCATAATGTAGTAAACAAACATATCCATAACTCTAAACGCTTATGAAAACTTAATTGTTCCATATTACCCAGAAAACACACACACACACACACACACACACATAAACATATACTGTATATCATAACTTCAGGAACATGGGAAGGAAAAATGCAATATCATAATAGAATTTACACACACACACACACACACACTCATATACATACCATAAATTCAAGAAGAGCTTAAGGACACATACCAGTTGGGTTTCCAATTTGAGGGTTTCTTTTCTGAACAAAAACCAAATGGACCCAAGAACAAATTGAGGCTGAAAATGAAGCTAAACCAACAATGAGCTAAAATTCAAAGCCAAAACAGAGGAGAATGACTTCAAAATGAAGCAAACCAAAAAAATAAAAATACCCACAACCCAAAAACACTTTTCAAACATAGAAACGTGACAGACTACCCACAAAATTCACCAAACATTTCACTGACATGACAAAACCCCACCATCCAGTTCAATCCAAAGACTAATTTTGGGTCATTTAGGAGCATTTTCAAGTGAGGTGAAGAAGGGACACACTTTTCATGCTCGTCCTGTCTTGTTCTTGAAAATGGACCGTGAGTGCTGCTGCTCTATCAGTGAGACATTGTCGGAAGCACTTGGAGGTCACAAAAATTGAATGGACAAAGACGATTTAGGAGCACGGGTTTGAGAAAATGGGTTTCAAATGGGGACAAAAATGGCTACTATATCTCATTTTTCTCTTAATCATTTACTATCGACATTTTTTGTAGGTGAATTTGAGATTGTGATTTAGAACCTTTTGTAAAGATTTAAGGCAGAGTTATTTTGTGATGGTGGCAAAAAAGGAAAAAAAGTAGCAACGTCAGATTCTTGGGCGGTGGGAGTGAGCAGAAGAAGAGACTCTTTATTCCCATCTACATCGCGGTGTGTGTGTGAGAGAGAGAGAGAGATAGGCAGCTGTACACATCTTTGTGCTTATGTTTTGCCATTGCCATAATGCATTGAGTAAGTCTCTTGTAAAACGCGTTTTACACTAGGCTTAATGTAAAACGCGTTTTATTAATAACGGCAAGTAGGGTTTAAGAGACGCGGTGACATAAGTGTAAATATTTGAAACTTATGAAATCTCAGGAGGCATATTTTAAAACTGCAGGAGGCATATTATGAAACTGAAGGAGGCATATTTTTGAACTCCACATCAGGCACTTTGTAAAACTATAACAGACATTTTTTTCAAAGAGGCACTTCTAAATTTTAAAGCAAGCATGTTTTAAAACTGGAGGAGGCATATTTTCACACTGCAGGAGGCACATTTTTAAACTAGA
This sequence comes from Campanula takesimana, assembly GCA_026119855.1. Classification (NCBI taxonomy): domain Eukaryota; kingdom Viridiplantae; phylum Streptophyta; class Magnoliopsida; order Asterales; family Campanulaceae; genus Campanula; species Campanula takesimana. Next base: position 1,538,495 of record JAOWBW010000201.1, read on the forward strand.
GCAGGCATTTGTTTTCTTAAAAAAAGACAATGTTAAAAGTTCAAAAAAATCTCAGGAGGCATGTTTTGAAACTGAAGGAGGCATGTTTTGAAACTGCAGGAGGCACATTTTTTAACTAGAGCAGACACTTATTTTTTCTCAAAAAATGCACTGTTAAAAGTTCAAAAAAAGTGCCTCCTCTAGAGTTAAAACATGCCTGCTTTAAAAAAGTGTCTCCTCTAGAGTTAAAATATGCCTGCTGTGAAGTATTGAAAAATGCATCCTCTTGTTTTAAAATGTGCCTGCTGAGATTTCCATGAGTTCCACTTATTTACAAAATTGCCACCGCGTCTTTTAATCCCTCTTAAGCCGTTATTTGAAAAACACGTTTTACACATAGTTAGTGTAAAACACGTTTTTTACAAGATTTTGTGTAATGCATTTGGTCTATTATCACCTTTTATTTTAACCAACATCCTTAATTTTTATTTTTTTTTGAAAGAAACATCCTTATTTTTTTAAAAAACAATTTTTACTACTCTATCATAATAAATAAATACGCATTTATTTTTACCAATATACCCTAACAACATTACAAAAATTATTTTGTTACTAAAATTTAACTTTCATTAATATAATTTAACAAAAATTTCTTCTTTTTTTTTTTTAAAGAAAACTTAGCAAAAACTATCAATCAATCATCATTAATGATATGCTTTTTTCGCAACTCAAGTAATGCAAGATAAGAACAATTAGTTACGGACCAAATGAGGGGTTGTGGGCTTGAGGGTAGGGACTGAGCAGAGAGTTGTTAAAAAATCATTTTAATTTGAACAAAAAAATTGATTAGGGTGATAGGGTTGGGGTGGGGAATGTTAAAAAATAATTTTCATATGAGTAAAAACAAGTGAAGGAAGGCGGTGATCAAGTCTTTCTTTCAAAATTAATCGGGAGGTGGGGTAGTGGTGGTCGAGGGGTAGGGGAGGGGGTGGTGGGTGGAGGTGGATGTGGATGTGGATGTGAAGTGGGTTGCGTGTGGGTGTATGTTGAATTGGGTGTGTAAGCGAGAGTGTTTAACATTTTCTCGGAAAATGAAATGCAGAAAACATTTTCTTCATTTTTTTAGGCTTACCAAACACTGAAAAATGAGGAAAACATTTTTCCAAAAAATATGTTCAAGAAAACATTTTCTTCTAAACAACCGAAGCGTTAATTTGATTGCAACCTCAATATATCACCATACTTGAATTCGTCTTCTTCAAGCTAGACGACCCAATAATTTGTTTTGCCTCTCTTTCTTGAAAATTGAACATCGCCAATTGAAGGTTCTTAAACCTAGGGTTTTATAATACTGAAATTCTTCTGTTTCATTGGGGTTTTAAGGCTTCAATTAGGATAAAAAGTGGTGAATAGGGTAGAAGAAAGAGTAACTCAGTTTCAAAGTTATAATCATTTTAGATTTCGTTAAATTTTATTAACTAGTTTAGGATTTTTTTTTTTTTTTTTTTTTGGGATGTCATTTGAAGTTAAGATTAAGCGTGTGTATAGTTGAGTGGTTAAATCTGCTAGAAAAAAACAAAAATGGCCAAATTCTAGATTCCTTTTTATTCAAGGATTGAGAGTCATTTCCTAATTTGTAACTTGTATTGCCCTAGTATTTATATTACAAACTCTAGCCGCCTTTATTATTATGTTTTTAATCACTTTTCAAGCTTTGTAATAAGATTCAAGAATTTCAAGTTTTGATTCAAGATTTGAGTCAAGTTTTTATGTAATTTATTGAAGATCTTACAATGTTTATCATGAGTATAGTTGGCTGAGTTTGTTAGTTTATGGATTGGAGCACTGGCGGACCTACATACATGCTTAAGGGGGCTGCGGCCCCCGTTTGTAAAAAAAAATAAAAAATTATTAGTGCAATTTTTGTAAATTTTAATTAGATTAGTACAATTAATTAAACTTTGCCCCCCTTTTAGTGAATAAAAAAATACACTAATTTTTTTCTTGCCCCCTTATACTAATAAAAATTATTTTTCCCCCCTTCAAAAAAAATCCTGGGTCCGCCACTGGATTGGAGGTAACATGTACTCCCTCCGTCTCAAAATAGATGTCGTTTTAGAGTGTTTTACACATTAAGAAATGCTATTAATGCATGTGAAGAAGTCCCAAATACCCCTAGAGTAATTCAATTACCTAGGTAATTAAATGGTTAGGTAAGAGATAGTTCACTATCATTATTAAGAGTATAATTGGCATAGAGCAATAAAAAAGCTTTGAAAATAGTACAATGACAAGTATTTTGAGACAAAATTTAACTCTAAAAACGACATCTATTTTGAGACGGAGGGAGTACTAATTATTTATGCTTTAGTTAATTTTACTTTATTTTTGGTTTTTCAAAAAGTGTTCTTAATAAAAGTTTTGTAGCTACAATTACACCTGTAGATGTGATTGACTTTTTTACTAAACTAGTTTGTGACCCGTCGATATTCGACGGACATAGTAAATTAGTTAAATAAGATTTATAATTGAGATTTGTTTTTAAAATAGGTAAAAATATATAGAAAGAATATTATTACATTTTTACTATTAAAATTTCTCACATCTAAAGTCCTTTAAATATAAATAGATATTCATAGATATTATTCTAAAACGGAGAATAATCAATTTCCCTTTGAATATTCTAAATTAAAATTGGCTTCCTTCCGGTAAATATTGCAGTTTTTGTATGCTGCATAAGTTTATTCGTGTTTGTTTTGTTGGATTTGAATTATGAAGAATCCCCTTTATTTTAAAATTATATGGCGAAGTAAAATGGTATTTTTGGTATATGATAAAATGCTTCATTGCCTTATTATATATCAAGGGTAATTTGGTCAATTTATAAATTGTGTGGTAGATAAGAAAAATGTGTAGTGGCATTAGCCACTCTCTTTATAATATAATAGTATTTAATTATCGATGGTTAAAGTTTCAAATTTTGAATTTTGGTATTTGAATTTTGAATGATCTTAACATCCCAAAATGAGTAAGATGTTTCAATATTGCGCCATGTTGAATTCCACGTCATAAATTCACGTGACCCTCTCTATGAATGGCATTTTACTCTCCTTTATTATCTATATAGATTCAAGTATACAGAATTGACAAGTGATTGCTTGATCTATAAGAAATCTAACTTTTAGAGAAATATAATTTTGTGGAGTCATTAGTTTGTTTAACAAATAGTAGGTTCTTTTATTTTTAGGGTTTTAATTGGTTCTTTGAATGTTACACGGACTTTGCAGAAAGTATAACATCCAGAGAGTACTAAATTTTAGACGTGTGAACACCAAGTTTTATTTAAGTGAATGAATCTCCAACATTAATTGTCAATATGATTAGCTTGACATATTGATGATATATGCTTAAAATCTAGTATTCTCGTTACTTGTTTTCTAATTGCTTGCTTTTAGATTAATTTTACTTTCTTTCTTTGTTAATAGATTACAATCAAAACCAGTTTTTATTTTATGTTTACGGCTGAGAATCGAATTGTTGATACACAAATCTCTGTGGAATCGACCATCGCTTTCGCGAGTTATTACTGCGCTTGCTAGGTTTTTATTACAGTTGGAGTTTTGTTTCATCAAGTTTTTGGCACAGTTGTCGGGAGCTTGTTCTGTTTTCTACAGTTCAATTTTCAGCAGCGTATGCTTTGTCAGAAGTCATTGAACCCTAAGTTGGTTTATTTGAACGACGACATCGACAAGCTTGAGAGGGGCATTCCCCATGTTCGTCATATGAATGACTATTTCTGTCCTAAAATTGATGCAGCTTGCTCCTGCATAATCTTGTCAGTTGCGGCAAGACCGTATGAACTAAATACTTTAATATGTGACCTAGCTACCACGGGGTGGCTATTGAAGATCCCTTTAATTTTATCCGTGAGTACCTAACGACTATTTAGTCATTTCCGGTAACTAATGGTATCACGGAAGACCAGTTGAAGATGTGATGCTTTTCCTTTGCTCTTAAGGAATTAGCTAAAACTTGATTTATGACTCCAGCACCTAATAGTATAGACACGTGGGAAAAGATGTACCAAGCTTTCATGCAAATATTTTATTCTCATCCCTCATTGTCCACTTTAAGACATAAAATCACAGACTTTCAACAGGAACTGAGTGAGCCGCAAATAAAATAAAATAGTTGCACGCTTTACTTAAAAAGATTGTCCTAATAAAAATTACATTTTTTCAAAATAATAATATTAAAATAGTTTTTTATTTAATGAGACACACCAACCTACTGACAATAATTATTCATTGGGTAAATATAAAGTCACAAAAAAGTGTCACAAAATTTAGCTTACAAAAGATGTGTCATGATTTTGTTGGTGTTTTTAATTAGAGTGTGCCGGGTCCACTATCGATGCAACCAATTGTTGGGTTTTGCACAATCATGCGCAGCGGAATAAAACCCAAATGCCTAGATCCGTTCAAGATGATTAAATTAATACAAGGTTGAATTTAGAATACTAACCGTGATGGAGCTTTAAAAAATTTTGATCTTGGAACTTCGTTCTTCAAGATTTGATCTTCTCCAAGATTTTCTTCAAGTCTTGATCTGTAACGCCCCGAATTCTTAGATTTGATATGAACCATAGAATTCGACACGTCCCTACTACTAATATCTGGATATAAATCAAAACTAATACAACTATACACCCCTAATAATCATGGAAATACGTTACTTGAGATGGTTCAAACGCTTCACCACCATTTTAACTTTACATTCTCACTAACTAATCTCAACTCTTTAACAGCTCGGCACAGAAGCCGGCAAACAAAAGATGACAACATAATATATACATATACACAACTGTACCCCAAAAATTCTGAGTTCAACTCACTCAGATTTAACCGTCGTCCTCACAACTAAAGAGTAACATTTAACCTACCCAAAAGTGATTTCCCCCAAAAAAGAACTTGCTACAACGATCCTCACTTCGTGCTATCACTAGCCTTCTTGGAATCTAAGGAAAACAAAGAAACAAGAAACGGGGTGAGATAAAATCTCAGTAAGTTACTACCATAGCTACATGATATGCATACATATGATGATGAAATATGAAAGGATCTCATATAACAATGTATCAAGTAGCAAGTCATATGAGTAGCTAATTCTACCCATTATGCAACACGTATAACTGAGTACATATTACAAAGGATATTTCTTTCCTCCTTATTACTCCATACCCATTCATAACCAGAACTTTCAAACTGGTGTTGCTGTTGATGTAGGCCGTCACACTGAACGTAGATTCATAATATCAATGGAGACCCGTTACCCAGTATCTCAAACCAAGAATAAAAAAAAAGAGCTATTCAATCATTGTGCATAATGCTCCAATAATCGAGGAAGATAGACCCCTACTGTGATCAAGAGTAGGAGCAAACGGTCACAGATGCATAGATTCACGGTTATTACTTAGCCCCAGAACTCATAATAAACATGAACCTATACACCCCCGAAACAACAAGTCAGCTGGACACACATATAAGTACACAAGTAATATTTACTTGATATAACAAAACTAGCACTAGGCCCAAAGTAGGGGACTAGTCCATTAACCACATAAATCATGTAAGCACAATTGCATATTCTTGTCAATTTAAATTGTATCACATTTAATATTCATCATTCAACATTTAAGCCCATATACATTAGACTTGACACTCATAACAACCTTCCCACAACAATCCTGCAATTCCCCTAGACCATCCTCTAAGGCTAAACAAAGATCACCTTTAATTCACCCATTTGGAACCATTATTCATTCACAGGGGAGGGTGTGCGGCCGCCCATAGAGGGGTGTGGGGTCGCCCACTTAAAGGAAAACCAAGAACAAAACCTTCCAGAAGATTGTGCGGTCGCCTGCCCATTTTGAGCGGCCGCCCACTTCCTCGACAGGCCCAAAAACTGGGAATTTCATACTCCCTTCGTTTCACCGTCCCAAAAGTACAACACATGCTATTTTAAACGTTTGTAACCATTACAAGGCTACATATTCAGTACCAAACCAACTTTACCCTTTCTTTATACTCAATCCAAACCAACAACACCAAAAATTTGACATACTTCATTAACTTTGCACAAATGATACATAGAACATTTTTATGACCATTTTAATATTTAAAAAGGGGAATTAGTAACTTACCTATCCCGGAAAAGTATAAATGAAATATATTCTGATCGGGTAGAAATGGCCTACTCAACACCCTGAACATTTCAGTATAATTAGATTTTAGAATGGAGTAGTAAATAAAATGATAAAAATTGTAGAAGATCAATCCTTACCTTATAAGCTTTTTAAATCCAGAGGGAGTATACTTTAGTGTGTGTGTGTGTGTTTGTAAGTTCTACATAGAGAAAGAAGATGAGGGATAAAGATGCATAAAGCCTATTTATAGTCTCTCCCCAAAAGCCCCTCCACTTTCATTTCTAACAACTAAACCCCCAAACTTTAAAGTTACACTTTAAACCCTAAAGTTTCAACTAACTCATTTATTCCTTTTAACAAAATTTCTAATAACACATTAACTACCACATATGCTCAAATAATATATACACGTCATAAAAATTTTACCTAGCACATAAAATGCACACTTTTATCATTTAACACTTCAATTAAATACCACATAAATCACAAAATAAATTATAATTATGTAAATTGCAAAAATATGAAAATAAAATTGGGTGAGGCGTTACATCCTCCCCACCTTAAAAGAAAATTCGTCCGCGAATTTTATTTATCTAAATGATCAAACTACTTACCGAAGTTATCAAATAGACTCGGGTATTTTTCTCGCATTTCTCGCTCGGTTTCCCAAGTAGCCTCTTCAATCTCATGATTCTTCCATAACACTTTCACGAGTGGAATCCGCTTGGTACGCAAGACTTGTTCCTTCCAATCAAGAATCTCCACTGGTAATTCCTCGTAGGACAAATCAGGTTGAAATTCAATAGGCTCATACTCGAGTACATGTGATTCATCCGCTATATACTTACGAAGTGTAGAGACATGAAATACATTATATACCCCGAATAATGATGGCGGTAGTGCCAGTTTATAAGCTAGTTTCCCAATCCTCTCAAGGATTTCAAATGGTCCGATATACCGAGGAGTCAACTTTCCTTTCTTCCCAAATCGTTTCACACCTTTCTGAGGCGATACCTTTAAGAACACAAAATCACCCACTTGGAATTCAAGAGCCCTTCTTCTATTATCAGCATAACTCTTTTGATGACTTTGAGCTATCCTCAATCTACCTCGAATCAACCTCACACTCTCCACAGATTGTTGAACCATTTCGGGTCCCAAAAGCTTTGCTTCCCCGACTTCATCCCAACATATTGGTGATCTACATTTTCGACCATACAATGCTTCGTAGGGGGCCATTTCAATGCTAGACTGATAGCTGTTATTATAGGCAAATTCAACTAACGGTAAATGCGCATCCTAACTACCTTTGAAGTCAACCGCACATGCTCGTAACATATCCTCAAGAATCCGTACCAACCTTTCTGATTGCCCATCTGACTGTGGGTGAAATGTTATGCTGAAATTCACTTTCGTACCCATTGCATCTTGAAGAGCTTGCCAAAATTGGGATGTAAAACGAGGATCTCTATCGGATACTATACTCACAGGAACCCCATGAAGCCGAACTATTTCCTGAACATATAAAGAAGCTAACTGAGTCAATGAATACCCCATGGAAACAGGTAAAAAGTGAGCTGACTTGGTTAATCGGTCTACTATAACCCAAACAGCTTCGTAACCCCTCCGAGTACGTGGTAAACCAGTTACAAAGTCCATCGTGATATGCTCCCATTTCCATTCCGGAATCTCTAAAGGTTGTAACAGACACGTTGGACGTTGATGCTCCACTTTCACTTGTTGACAGGTTAAACACTTAGACAAATAATCTGCAATCTCCCTTTTCATACCGTTCCACCAAAAATATTTCTTCATATCTTGATACATTTTCGTACTTCCCGGATGTATGGTATACTTTGTCTTATGAGCCTCCTCCAGTACTCGCTGTTTAATTTCACCATCTGCTGGAATACACACCCTACCACGAAATGTAAGAATTCCATCATTATTTAAGGCAAAGCGGGTTGTCTACCCTCTTTCATTCCATTAACAACCTTCTGCAATTCAGGATCAATCACCTGAGCTTCTTTAATCTGTTGAAGTAAAACGGATGTAGCTCTTATATTCGCAAAACTCATGCCATGACTCGATTCATAAGGGTTCCAATCTCACAAATCTTCTAACAATTTCCACTCTCGTGCCATCAAATGTGCAACATAAGTATTCCTTCTCAACGCATCGGCCACCACATTTGCCTTTCCCGGGTGATACAAAATCGTACAATCATGATCTTTTAATTTCTCCATCCATCTGCGTTGTCTCATGTTGAGTTCTTTCTGAGAAAACAAATACTTTAAGCTCTTATGATCTGTGAACACTTCAAATATAGCTCCATATAAGTAATGCCTCCACTTATGCAATGCAAATATAATCGCAGCCAATTCTAAGTCATGAGTAGGGTAATTATTCTCACAAGGAGTTAACTTCCTCGAAGCATAAGCAATTACCTTACCATTCTGCATCAACACACAACCTAATCCTTCCTTGGAAGCATCCGTGTAAACAACAAAATTATCAGATCCACTAGGCAAGGCTAATACTGGAGCGACTGTCAATCTTCGTTTCAACTCTTGGAAGCTTGCTTCACATTTATCATCCCATTCGAAGGCTATAGATTTCCTTGTCAAACTAGTCATTGGTGTAACAATTTTGGAAAATCCTTCAATAAACCTCCGATAATAACTTGCCAATCCCAGAAAACTACGTACCTCGGTGACTGTTGTTGGTCTCTTCCAGTTAACTATGGCCTCTACCTTTGAAGGATCAACAGAAATACCGGCCGCTGATACCACGTGTCCCAAGAAAGAAACTTCTTCCAACCAGAAGGCACATTTACTAAATTTGGCAAATAACTGCTTTTCCCGAAGAACACTCAATACAATCTTTAAATGTTGCTCATGCTCAGCCTTTGATTTAGAATAGACCAAGATATCACCAATAAAAACCACCATAAAACAATCCAGGTAAGGTTTGAAAACTCGATTCATCAGGTCCATAAATACTGCAGGAGCATTCGTCAAACCAAATGGCATAACCACAAACTCATAATGTCCGTACCTGGTGCGTAAGGCTGTCTTCGGTATATCCTCCTGTCGGACTTTCAGCTGATGATACCCACTTCTTAAGTCAAGTTTCGAATAAACTACAGACCCCTGAAGTTGATCAAACATATCATCAATGTGAGGTAACGGATACTTATTTTTAATGGTTACCTGATTAAGCTCTCTGTAGTCAATACATAATCTCAAAGTACCATCCTTCTTTTTAACAAATAACACTGGTGCACCCACGGTGACACACTAGGCCTGATGAACCCTTTTTCAAGTAACTCCTCGAGTTGTTTCTTCATTTCCCTTAACTCAGCTGGAGCCATTCTATACGGAGCTTTAGATATCAGTGTTGTACCTGGTAATAACTCAATACAAAACTCAAGTTCCCGGTCAGGTGGCAAACTATATTTGGTAGAAAACACATCCGGAAATTCAGATACGATGGGAATATCTTCCAACTTTGCTATGGACATACTCTTGTCAACAACACATGCAAGATACCCAGTACAACCACCAGATAACAATTTTCTAGCTTTCAAGGCAGATATAACATGAAAACTACACATAGGCCTATCACCCTCAAATAAAATTTCAGGTAAACCCGGCATAGAAAAAGTAACCACCTTTTGATGACAATCAACAGATGCATAATGCATATAAAGCCAATCCATACCAACTATCACATCAAAATCTTTTATAGGCAACACTACTAAGTCAGCCTGAAGAGTGTGATTACTCACCAGAACATCACAATTCTTATACACCTCAGTAGCTAACCTGTAATCTCCCATAGGGGAAGATACTTCTAACACATAAGGCATAGAATCAGGAATGACAGGTAAATGGGACACAAAATGTGATGCCACATAAGAATGAGATGATCCTGGATCTATAAGAACTCGCGCTCGTGTACTAAAAAGAAAAATAGTACCTCCTATCACCGTTGTCGACTCAGCCACTCTGTGTTGATCAATAGCGAACACTCGACCCTGTACCTTAGGTCGACCACCACTATCCCGCTTACTACCAGAAGCCTGCTGCCCGGTACCCTCTCCTTGAGTTCCCTTACTCTTTGGGCAATCCCTTTTAAAATGTCCACTCTCACCACAGTTTAAGCATTTTCCTTGTTTCAACCAACACCTGTCTTCAGTATGGCCCTCCTTTGAAAAATACCTGCAAGTCCACTTCGAACTCGAAACATTTGGTTTTGAACCCACCGACACACTTCCCATACTTTCTCGTTGCCGCTGAGGTCGACCACCCTGCTTGTTAAATCCACCCCTTTTACTTCCTGAGCTCTGAGCCCTCTTTGGAACACGTACTGATGGTTGACCCACCATTGTCGTTCCCAGTTTGACCTTGTGTTCTTCAATATCATTCTCAATAGCATAAGCCTTCTCAACTGCTTGTCGATAACTAGAAAGCTGTAGGGAAAGAAGTTGCTTCCTATACTCCGTCTTTAACCCTTTCACAAAACGTTGAGCCCTCTTTGTTTCAGTTGGAACCAAATGACTACAATACCTTGCTAATTTGGTAAATTCGGAAGAATATTGTCCCACCGTCATATTTCCTTGCACTAAGTTTAGAAATGCCATTTCTCTTTGATCTTGAACAACTAAGGGAATGAACTGTGAGTTGAACTCTTTGAGAAAGTCCTCACAAGTATGTTGTACTTCTTTCTCCTGATCCCAGCTCTGGAATAATACCTTCCACCAGTGCTCCGCAGGCTTCTCTAGTTTAAAAGTTGCAAAGGTTACCTTATCTTTATCTTCACATTTCAAGGCAGTAAATATCTTCTCAATAATCTCTATCCATTCTTCAGCTTTTACTGCAACAGGCTCCCCATCAAAACTATGAGGTTGCATTTTCAGAAACTTGGTAAAGCGACTTGCATAACCCCTGTCTTCCGCTCCTGACTGTGCCTGCCCAGGATTATTCTGTCCTTGTTGGTTGGAGACCATTTGAGCTAGTAGTTGAAACATCTGTTTGTAATCCACATTGTGATCATTACCCACCTCCACAGAAGGAGTTTCTGATTCCTCATTTCCCCGAGTACTACTACCAATATCCTCTGACTGACTCATCTCTGCCCTACACATAAACACTCGACGTTAATAACACAACCCATGAACCAACCCGCCTAGGCCATAGACCCTATCCAGGCTTAGAGCTAACCATAACTCTGATACCAACTGTAACTCCCCGAATTCTTAGATTTGATATGAACCATAGAATTCGACACATCCCTACTACTAATATCTGGATATAAATCAAAACTAATACAACTATACACCCCTAATAATCATGGAAATACGTTACTTGAGATGGTTCAAACGCTTCACCACCATTTTAACTTTACATTCTCACTAACTAATCTCAACTCTTTAACAGCTCGGCACAGAAGCCGGCAAACAAAAGATGACAACATAATATATACATATACACAACTGTACCCCAAAAATTCTGAGTTCAACTCACTCAGATTTAACCGTCGTCCTCACAACTAAAGAGTAACATTTAACCTACCCAAAAGTGATTTCCCCGAAAAGAACTTGCTACAACGATCCTCACTTCGTGCTATCACTAGCCTTCTTGGAATCTAAGGAAAACAAAGAAACAAGAAACGGGGTGAGATAAAATCTCAGTAAGTTACTACCATAGCTACATGATATGCATACATATGATGATGAAATATGGAAGGATCTCATATAACAATGTATCAAGTAGCAAGTCATATGAGTAGCTAATTCTACCCATTATGCAACACGTATAACTGAGTACACATTACAAAGGATATTTCTTTCCTCCTTATTACTCCATACCCATTCATAACCAGAACATTCAAACTGATGTTGCTGTTGATGTAGGCCTTCACACTGAACATAGCTTCATAATATCAATGGAGACCCGTTACCCAGTATCTCAAACCAAGAATTAAAAAAAAGAGTTATTCAATCATTGTGCATAATGCTCTAATAATCGAGGAAGCTAGACCCCTACCGTGATCAAGAGTAGGAGCAAACGGTCACAGATGCATAGATTCACGGTTATTACTTAGCCCCAGAACTCATAATAAACATGAACCTATAAGATGATTAAGTAATCACCCTCTATGGATATCCACACGTGAACGAATACAAGAACTCCTTCTTGATCCGGACTGCTAGATCCAAAATAGGCTATATGAAATTATGGTTCTTGATCTTTGATTCTCAATCTTTGATCAAGAATATTGTTTCTCCAAACAACTAGGTTTCATATGCTTAATGGCTGGTTAAAATATGTTTATATAGGTCCTAGTCCTTAACCCTTAAGGACCTAGAAAACCTAAATCCCGTCACCCAAATTAAACTGCAATTTTCAGCCCAGACAGCATTGGCACGGTCGTGCCCTAAAACTGGCACGGTCATGCCAATTGAGCCGCCAGTGCCTTCCCTTGGTCGATTAATGACACGGTCGTGCTTTATAATCGGCACGGTCGTGCTCTTTATCTGGCACGGTCGTGCCAGACCAAAATCTTCCATTTTGCCTTTTTAACAATTCGTTCTATTGTGTGTGACTCTATAGGATTATATCAAGTTGGCAATGAGTCCAAACACATTTTATTCTCATAAATCATTAGCGGACCCTAGCAGACCATCATGATTACCCAAATGATACAACTTTATCAAAGTTCGCTTATCCTTCAAAGAACATATCACAATCCTTTTGTCCTCGATGTCACTGAGCGTAAGCCATGGTCAATGGTCAACTTACAATGCTCAATACTTTTCTCGATTTCAAATAGTTTGATAATACAAATGACATTTATAATATTAATTCATTTGAGCATGGCCATGCATTTCATCAATACTATTCATCGAGAGGCCCAAGCTTGACATCTCTCATGAAGAGGGACAAATTCCATCTTGACTTATTACACTTCCCTACATAGCTTCGATCATGCCAATCATATCCTTTATAATTACTTGGTTAAGAGTAACATTTGAATATGTCAAACGTGATCTCCACTATGTGAAAGATCGCAATAATCTCAGATCTAAGGATTCTAATGATATAACTATTTAGAGGTTTAATTATGACATTTTGACCATGACATAAACCTCATAGTTGGGTCATGTCCAGTATGTTTCCCCAACACATACCCATAAGTTTAACTTGTATCCCATACACATGATCATCATATGATCATCAAATTAAACTTATACTAGTTCTTCATAAGTACTAGGGACGGAGATTATTATAATAAAACATGTAACAATAAATAATAATTCAAAAAACTCTTTATATAAATGAAAAGTGATAACAAACATTGTCAAACAACGTGTCAAATAACATGCCTAGGGCATATACACCAACAACCAATAAATTATCGACATCTCATTTTGTATCCTTCTTTTTGTGAAATCTTTTTGTGGCCCTAGCATTACCCTTATTCATTTATTATTTCACATCGCACATTTTCTTTTTTTACTTTACACTACTTATACCTTTTTGAACTTAGTCTTAAAATAAAAGAGCAATTTATAATTTTTAGTGAGGCCAAGGGTAATCAAAAGAAATGTAGACATGGATCAGTCATGTTTAAAAACTAGCACAAGCCAGTCATGTTTAAAAAAACAAGCCTAATAAATGATTAGTTACGATATCTTCATGGCAATTAGTATTGTTAGTAAATCATATCTGGTGATAGATAATAACAAACGCAAATTGACAAACAAGAATACAGATTTTTACGTGGTTCACCAACAACATATTGGCTACAACCACATGCAAAAGGGGAACATATATTATTATGATCGGAGAAATAATTACTGAAGATGTTCACACTAATCTAATTTGCACGAATTTTGATCACAAAATTTTTAACTGTGCAAAACCTAGATATAGAATTATTGATATCTCTCTCTCTCTTACTTTCAATGTTATGGAGGCTACTATTTATCAAATAGTATTTATATTGCAAAAGACCTAACCCTGAATATATAAGGAGTCCAAAATACAATCCCCGCAAGGAAACAATTAAGTCCACACATTTTTTCCTTGTCCGCAAAGTTTGGATCTGAACTTGCCGTTGTGAACGGCTCGTGTAATGCCATCCTTCTTTTCTGACTCGTGCATTCCACTCGTGCATATTTGCACGACTCGTATTCTGGCTGCTCTCCTTCTTTCTGTCTTCTTCTCTGCTCTGACTGATCTTTCTGAGTCATTTCTCTAACAATCTCCACCTTGACTTTGAATCTCTCTTAATAATTCATATTTACAAAACACTGACATAATTCCACCTTGAGCCATATTCTTCGTACCAGAAAAGATTTTCTCCACCTTTGCCTCAGATCTGTCTTTCATCAAAGTGTTGGGTTTTGAGGCACCATGCGCAGTGAAAGCAACATACGAAACAAAAACCAATAGCCATGGATCCGTTCATGTTGATTAAATTAAATACAAGATGAAAGAAACTAACCCTTGAAGATCGCATCCATCAACACGGACTTTAGGTACTAAAGGAAACACCCTATACCGGTATCCACATATCGAACGGACTCAAGAACAGCTTCTTGAAGCGACTGCTAGATCTAAAAGTTTGATGATGAAACGATTTTTTCATAAGAATTATTTTGCTTCTTTGATTATTGAATTTTGATGATAATAGATCTCAAAATTAATAATTCTACATCTCTATATATTATTGTTTTTCAAACAATGTGTTATGATTTCTAAAATCAACATCAGAGGTTGTCAAACTCGGCACCATATATTTATATGAGGGTTTGACCTAATTCCATTGGGAGCCAGGATTTATTTTTAATACGTTTGATTTCAGAATTTAATCCTATAACTATTGCAACTAAGTCACATAAAATTAATTCGGTTAATTGATTAACTTTTATGTGTTTGAACCTTCTTGAAAATTTAAGTCATGTGTCAATCCATGATTAAAATACTTGTAAATACATTGGTAGTTTTATGTGGACTCTGCCAAAGCGAGGTGCATTAATTCTATTCATCTATGAGCAAGATGAGGAAACAATGATTCCTATACGTTTAAAATGGTTTGACTTGATTAGGCTATCAAAACAGTTTTGGGCTAATGCACAGATGAGATTAAAACATGTTAGACATAAGATGTCTAACATCTCATAAAATATCTAAGAGTCATATATGATATGATTGACAATGATTTGTCTACCTAAATAACTTATTTTGAGCAGTCGTGCCAAAACCGACTCAAAGTTAAGTGAAATATGGATCTTAGCCCATTTAAATTATATTATGCATACATTGTATAATGAAGGTTATATAATTTAGTGAGAGTATTTATGAAATACTAATAGTATCTTTAATTAAGTTGGTACTTATATATGGATACATGTTTGCATATTTGTAGATAATGGCGCATAACACACAATCTCTATCATTGCGATCTATCCTTGAGAAGGAAAAACTTCAAGAGAATGGTTCAAACTTCATGGATTGGATCCGAAGCCTTAGAATTGTTCTAAAGCATGAAGAAAAGCTGTACATTCTTGATCCTGAGGAACCTGTTTCCAATGCCCCAAGGGCAGACAAGGACGCTCACAATAAACACAAAAGTGATTCTCGTGAAGCCGGTTGTCTCATGCTTGCTGCCATGTGTTCTGAGCTTCTGAAGACTATTGAATACTTGGATGCCTATGATATAGGCACTCAGTTGAAAGATATGTTTCAAGAGCAAGCAAGGTAAAAAAGGTTCGAAACCATGGCTGCTCTGACCTCATGCAAGATGAGTGAAGGACAGTCGGTGGGTCCTCATGTTTTGAAGATGAAGGCCCATTTTGAGCATCTAAAGAGGCTTGGCTATCCCATCTATGTTGAGTTGGCGACCGATTTGATTTTAAACTCATTACCTAAAATCTATAATCAGTTCGTCATGAACTATAATATGCATGGTATAACTAAGTCTCTGTCTGAGTTGCATGGGATGCTAAAGACAGCAGAAAAGAAAATCATTAAGGAAGCCTCTCTTGTGCTCGTGGTTTCAAAAGAAGGAAAGGGATCTAAGGCCAAAGGAAAGGGCAAGGCAAAAGTTGTCAAACCCAAAATAAGCAAGGCAAATGTTGCCAATGCTGTGATGGCTAAACCAAACTCCCAAAAGGATGCAATCTGTTTCCATTGCAATGAGATTGGTAATTGGAAACGCAATTGCAAGGCTTACATGGAAGAAGAAGAAGAAGAAGAAGAAGAGAAGAAGAAGAAGGAAGAAGAGCGATTGCTTCTACTTCAGGTATCTATGTTATAGATATACTCCTTTCTTCTTCTAGTTCCTGGGTATTAGATACCGGATGTGGATCTCAAATTTGTTTAAATGTGCAGGAACTAAGGAATAGGAGGCTACTCAAAGATGGCGAGGTAGATCTACGCGTGGGGAATGGAGCAAGAGTTGCCGCATTAGCCGTAGGAACCTATTATGTCATTTTACCTAGTGGTTTAATTCCCGTTTTGAACAATTATTACTACGTTCTGGATTTGAGTAGAAATATTATTTCAATTTCTTGTTTGGATAATGAAGGTTTTAAGTTTTTTATTGATAATAAGAAGTTTTCTATTTATTTAAATGATATGCTTTATTGTACTGCATATTCATTTAATGGTTTTTATGTCCTTGATGTTGAGAATGTAAATAATTTATAATGTAAATAAGAAATCCAAACCTAATGATGTAAATCACACCTATTTGTGGCATTGCCGTCTTGGTCATATTAATGAGAAGCGTATCTCAAAACTCCATGGGGATAGACTTTTAGATTCACATGATTTTAAATCATATGAAAATTGTGAGTCTTGTTTACTTAGAAAGATGACTAAGGCACTTTTTACTTAGAGTAGTGAAAGGGCAAATTGTTGGTAGTGGTGCCCTAGGCACGTTTAATAAACGTTGTAATTGTTATCATTTATTTCATATCAATAAAGAGATGTTTTGATTATTATTGTTGTTCATGTTTACTTATAATAATCCCCGTCCCTAGTACTTGTTAAGCACTAGTATAAAGGCTAAATGATGGGATGATCATGTTAGATTTATGGGTACTTGTTTGGAACAAGGTACTGGACATGACCCGCTGTATGAGATTTATGTCATGGTCTATGTCGTACATATATCTCATATTAGTTATGTCATTTGAATCCTTAGACATGAAGTTATTATAGTCTTCCACTTGATGAACATTATGTTTGACATATTCAAACGCTACCTTAACACGGTAGTTATAAAGGGTATGATTGGCATAATCGGATTCCCGTTGGGAAGAATAATAAGCTAAATGGATTTGTCCCTCCACGGAGAGATGTCAAGCTTGGGCCCCTCGAAGGAATGATGTTGATGAAATGTTCGGCCGGACTCAAATGGATTGATTGGATCAATAGCATTTGAATAATCAACATATTCGGAATCGAGAAAGTGTTGAACAAGAAAAGTTGACTGTTTGACCATGACTTATGTTCAATGACATCGTGGACAAAAGGTTTGTGACATATTCTAAAGGAATGCGAACTTGTATCTAGTTATACTATTTGGGTAGGTATGACGGTTTGCTAGAACCTAATCATATCTTATGGAATCATGTTTGAGCCCATTGCCAACTTAGTATAATCCTAGAGGGTCACACACAATAGAACGAATCTTAAATAAGAGGACTATATTGGAATTTAGGGTCGAAGGACCTCAAAGGAATTTCTGGAAAAATTCTGGGCTTCATGGTCAACCAATCGGGCGCTTGGGTTGGACCAGGCGGGCGCTTGAATGAATCCTAAAAGATCTGGACCTTCTGGTCAAATAAGCGGGCGCCTGGGTTGGACCAGGCGGGCGCTCGGTCTGGCGGCAGAAAAATTCCTAATTCGATTAGGAAAGGTTTTTGGCACAAGTTACCTATTTGGAATATGTCTTAATTGTGTATAAAAACCCCAATTCGGCCAGACCATCCTGGCTAGTGCTTTTGTGAGTCTCAAAGAGTTTGAGAGATATTTTATTTTGTTCTAAGACATCCTTGATTGAGGAACAAAATAATTCACAAATAAATTCCATATAGTTCTTTATTAAATTGTGAAAGTGTATTTCATAATTATTGGTCTAGCAACCAAGATCAAGGAGCCTCTTGATATTCGTTCGAAGTGTGGACACCGCTAGAGGGTGAATTTTATCATCTACAAAGTTCGTGATTTTGCCCGTGATAAAGCTTCAAGTTTCTCCACCAAGACCAAAGAAAACTTTGATAGTCATCAAGGGTTAGTTTTTCCTTTATTCATTATGTTGTATTTGATTTAATCATATAAAACGGATCCATGGCTTTGGGTTTCTTAAAATTTTAATTGCTAAATTCCGCTGCGCATGTTACTACGAAACCCAACAGTGGTATCAGAGCCCCGTTCATGTTGATTATTTCAATACCTTGATCATGTTATGTGTATATAAATTGTTTATGTGCCTAGCATGATATGAATATTGGAATATATGATGCTTGTGTGTTTTGTGATTTTATGTGGTTTATTGTTTTGCAACTTTAATCGCACGATTAAATCGCAATAAAAAATTATGGTGGATTCTGAATTATTTCGATTATTAATTTTTGATCGGATCAAAGTTTTAGTAATCGGGGAAAAAAATAATTTTGAGACAAAATTTTCGAACTTTAAAATTCTGTACCATTCTGACCAATCAGGCGCCCGCTCGCTGGGGACCAGGCGCGCGCTCGGTCAATACCAGGCGGGCGCTCGCTCGTCAGAATCTGTTCTGATTTTGGTTAAAATCTGAATATGGAATTTTCGAAAAAATTCAACAAAACCAGTAACAGAACCAGTCCAGACTTGCTGATCTGGAATGGGTTTTGGGTAGTTGGTTTGTGTGTGGATTTTGGGGTTTGATTTTCCTATTTGTTTTAGTCTTGTGATTCCTAGATTGGTTCAAGTTTTGGATGGCTAATCTGCGTTCATCGAGATTGTGTTTCCCAAAATTGATCGCAATCAAAGTTTCAAAGGTAAAACGAAGTTAGAATTATGAAGAGTTCATAATTGCTAAAATTGAGAAACAAAGTTCTTGATTCAATGATTGGAGATCCATGTGGAATTGTGAATGAAATTGGCCTACGTTCATCGAGACCATCTATTGCTTAGTTTCTGCCACATGGACTACTTTCTTGGTTTCTTGAATTAGTGCGGGATTGTGGTTGCCTAATGGCTTAGTTCGACCGCATTTCTTGTTGTCTTGATTTGGAGATAATAACCGAAGTTGAAATAGTCTCATCCTCATAATTATAGAGAAACTAATGACACATAAATATCATGATTAAATTAATGGAGATTAATTTAGTAGCTAAACTTAATGTGTAACATGTTTATATTATGTGCTCATAAATGTGTTATATGCTATATGTGATGAACCTTCAAAGAAAGTTTTAAGTCCTTCATTGCCATGCCATGATTAAAACACTTGTTTATACATGTGTAATCTTGATGTGGGTTCGCCTCCGCGAAGTGCATTAATTTTATTCATGTATGAGCAAGATGAGGTTCATTAATTTAATGTGGGCTTGCCTCCGCAAGGTGCATTAAATTGAATGGTTCCTATGCGTTTAAAATGGTTGGACTTAATTAGGCGTCAAAACAGTTTTGGGCCTAGGCAAAAGATGAGATTAAACATGTTTTTGAAATTGGATTTCTCAAAGAATCTCATAAAAGGATCTAAGAATCATATGGGATATGATTGACATGATTGTCTACCTAATTAATTTATTTTTGAGCGGTCCGCCTCCGTGGACTCAAAAGTTAAATTAAAGTTGGATCTTAGCCCAATTAAATTATATTATACATTGGATGTATATGAAGGTTATATAATTTAGTGGGAGTATTTTATTTGAAAAATACATTATTTACCTCTTTAATGAAAACCGGTACTTATTAAATTTTGGAAATTTTGCATATTTGTAGATAATGACTAATAACACTCAATCAATGTCGTTGCGATCGATCCTTGAGAAGGATAAGCTCGAAGAGAATGGTACTAACTTTATGGATTGGATCCGTAGCATAAGAATCGTTCTTAGGCAAGAAGATAAGTTGTACATTCTCGATGGGCCTCTTCCTGCTGAACCACCGCCTACTGCCCCTAGGGCAGAAAGAGACAATTACAAGAAACATCGTAATGATTCTAGAGATGTAAGTTGTCTCATGCTTGCTGCTATGTGCTCAAAACTCCAACAAAGTTTGGAACATTTGGAAGCCTATGAGATAGGCGTGGAGTTGAGAACCATGTTTCAAGAGCAAGCTAGGCAAGAGAGGTACAAGACCATTGTTGCATTCACTACTTGTAAAATGAATGAAGGGCAACAAGTGAGTCCTCACTTTCTTAAAATGAAAGGTTATGTAGAGCACCTTGAGAAACTTGGCTATCCAATGCCATTGGAGCTAGCCACGGATCTCATTCTTAATTCATTACCTAAAAGTTATAATCAGTTTGTGATGAATTATAACATGCATGGAATGGATAAGAATCTCTCTGAGTTGCATGGGATGCTCAAAACTACAGAGATGAAAATTGTGGAGAAAGGTTCTCCCGTGCTCTTGGTTCATGATGGGAAGAAGGCTAGTGCCAAAGAAAAGGGTAAGGCAAAAGTTGTCAAACCCAAAATAAGCAAGGCAAAGGTTGCCAAGGCTTCTGAGGCAAAACCTGATTCACAAAAGGATGCAATCTGTTTCCATTGTCAAGAAATTGGTCATTGAAAACGTAATTGCAAGGCTTTCTTGGAAGAGCAAAAGAAGAAGAAGAGCAGCAAGGCTGCGTCGACTTCATGTATCTATATGATAGATATTATCCTTTCTACCACTGATTCTTGGGTATTGGATACCGGATGTGGTTCTCACATTTGTCTAAATGTGTAGGGACTAAAGAATAGGAGACTGCTTAAAGAAGGTGAAGTAGATCTACGCGTGGGGAATGGAGCAAGAGTTGCTGCATTAGCCGTAGGGACTTATGAAGTCACTTTACCTTCCGGATTAATTCTTGTTTTGAACAATTGTTATTATGTTCCGGATTTAAGTAGAAATATTATTTCAATTTCTTGTTTGGATAATGAAGGTTTTAAGTTTCTTATTGAGAATAAGAAATTTTCTATTTATTTAAATGATGTGCTTTATGGCATTGCAAATTCATTTAATGGTCTTTATATCTTGGATGTCAAGAATGAAAATAATGACAATGTCTACCATGTAAATAAGAAATCTAAACCTAATGATGTAAATCATACTTATTTGTGGCATTGCCGTCTTGGTCATATTAATGAGAAGCGTATCTCAAAATTCCATGGGTACGGACTTTTGGGTTCATGTGACTTAGAGTCGTATGATACTTGTGAGTCGTGTCTTCTTGGAAAAATGACTAAGACACCTTTTACCAAGTTGGGTGAAAGGGCAAGCGACTTATTGGGGTTGATACATTCCGATGTATGCGTACCATTAAGTAGCAATGCTAGGGGAGGATTTCAATACTTCATAACCTTCACTGATGATTATAGTAGATTTGGGTATGTTTACCTAATGAAACATAAGAGTGAAGCGTTTGAGATATTTAGAATATTTCAAAATGAAGTAGAAAAACAACTTGGCAAAAGTATTAAAGCACTTCGATCAGATCGTGGTGGAGAATACTTAAGTCAAGAATTTGATGATCATCTAAAGAATTGTGGAATAGTTTCACAATTGACTCCACCCGGAACACCACAATGGAATGGTGTGTCTGAGAGGAGGAATCGGACTTTGTTAGACATGGTTCGATCAATGATGAGTCAAGTTGATCTTCCAATATCCTTTTGGGGTTACGCCCTAGAAACCGCTGCTTTCACACTAAATCGTGTTCCAACTAAATCGGTTCAAAAGACTCCATATGAGATGTGGAGCGGAAAGAAGCCTTGTCTGTCTTTCATGAAGATTTGGGGTTGCGAAGCTTTTGTCAAAAGACTTGTCTCTGACAAACTTGCACACAAATCTGACAAATGTATTTTCGTGGGATATCCAAAGGAAACAAGAGGATATTACTTTTACAACCGTGAGGACCACAAAGTGTTTGTTGCCCGAACTGGTGTCTTTCTAGAGAAAGAGTTTCTCTCCAAAGAAATCAGTGGGAGTAAAATAAATCTTGAATAAATTCGAGACCCAGAAAATAACATTGAACCAATAGTGGAACAAGAACAAGAACCACAAGGAGTTGTGGAACCTGTTCAAAGTACACAAGCAACTCGCAGATCTAGTAGGTTACGATCCGAGCCCGAGAGATATGGATTTCTCGTAACGGATAGTAATGAGGTAGAAATCATTGAGAATGATGAACCGTCAACCTATCAAGAGGCGATGTCTTCTCCTGATTCGGACAAGTGGCTTGGAGCCATGGAATCCGAATTACAATCCATGCAAGACAATCAAGTTTGGAATTTGATTGATGCACCCGAAGGTGTAAAAACCATAGGATGCAAATGGGTCTTCAAGAAGAAGACTGACATGGATGGGAAGGTGCATACTTACAAAGCTAGGCTTGTAGCGAAGGGTTATAGGCAAGTTCATGGTATTGACTATGATGAGACCTTTTCACCCGTAGCAATGATCAAGTCTATAAGAATTTTGCTTGCCATTGCCGCATATCATGACTATGAAATATGGTAGATGGACGTCAAAACCGCTTTCCTGAATGGAAAACTCCAAGAGGATGTGTATATGACACAACCAGATGTTTTTGAACAAGATTCTAAAGTATGCAAATTGCAGAGATCCATCTATGGATTGAAGCAAGCTTCTAGGAGTTGGAATCTCCGTTTTGATGAATCGGTCAAAGAGTTTGGTTTCATCAAGAACGAAGATGAGCCTTGTGTATACAAGAAGATTAGTGGGAGCATAGTGCTATTCCTTATTTTATACGTGGATGACATATTACTCATTGGAAACGACATTCCTACACTTCAGTCTGTGAAGACTTGGTTAGGAAAGTGCTTCGCAATGAAAGATATGGGTGAAGCCGCATATATTCTTGGCATTAAGATCTATAGAGATCAAGGAGGCTACTTGGTTTAAGCCAAAGTACATACATTGACAAGGTCATTAGAAGATTCCGTATGAAAATTCTAAGAGAGGCACCTTGCCTGTGTTACATGGAGTTTCTCTAAGCAAGACTCAATGTCCTAAGACAAACGATGAGCGTGAGAAAATGAATGATGTTCCATATGCTTCGGCAATTGGGTCCATCATGTATGCCATGATTTGTACTAGGCCGGATGTATCTTATGCTTTGAGCATGACAAGTAGATATCAATCCGACCCTGGCGAAAATCACTGGATAGCTGTAAAAGCGATTCTTAAGTACTTGAGAAGAACTAAAGACTCTTTTTGGTCTATGGAGGAATGGAAGATGATCTGGTTGTAAATGCTTACACGGATGCAAGCTTCTAAACCGACAAAGATGATAGCCGATCGCAATCGGGTTTTGTGTTTATGTTAAATGGTGGAGCTGTAAGCTGGAAGAGTTCCAAGCAAAGTACAACCGCTGATTCTACAACAGAAGCTGAGTATATTGCTGCATCGGATGCTGCAAAGGAAGCTGTTTGGATTAAGAAGTTCATAACTGAACTTGAAGTGGTTCCTAGTATTGCTAATCCAATAGACCTTTATTGCGATAATAATGGTGCTATTGATCAAGCAAAGGAACCAAGAGCACATCAGAAATCCAAACACATACTTAGGCGTTTTCATATCATTCGAGAGATCGTTGATAGGGGAGACGTAAATATATGCAGAGTACCTACTGATGACAATGTTGCGGACCCGCTAACAAAGGGACTTCCACAAGCTAAACATGATGGTCATGTTAGGTCCATGGGTATTAGATACATGGGAGATTGGGCCTAGGGCAAGTGGGAGATTGTTGGTAGTGGTGCCCTAGGCACGTTTAATAAACGTTGTAATTGTTATCATTTATTTCATATCAATAAAGAGATGTTTTGATTATTATTGTTGTTCATGTTTACTTATAATAATCCCCGTCCCTAGTACTTATTAAGCACTAGTATAAAGGCTAAATGATCATGGGATGATCATGTTAGATTTATGGGTACTTGTTTGGAACAAGGTACTGGACATGACCCGCTGTATGAGATTTATGTCATGGTCTATGTCGTACATATATCTCATATTAGTTATGTCATTCAAATCCTTAGACATGAAGTTATTATAGTCTTCCACTTGATGAACATTATGTTTGACATATTCAAACGCTACCTTAACACGGTAGTTATAAAGGGTATGATTGGCATAATCGGATTCCCGTTGGGAAGAATAATAAGCTAAATGGATTTGTCCCTCCACGGAGAGATGTCAAGCTTGGGCCCCTCGAAGGAATGATGTTGATGAAATGTTCGGCCGGACTCAAATGGATTGATTGGATCAATAGCATTTGAATAATCAACATATTCGGAATCGAGAAAGTGTTGAACAAGACAAGTTGACTGTTTGACCATGACTTATGTTCAATGACATCGTGGACAAAAGGTTTGTGACATATTCTAAAGGAATGCGAACTTGTATCTAGTTATACTATTTGGGTAGGTATGACGGTTTGCTAGAACCTAATCATATCTTATGGAATCATGTTTGAGCCCATTGCCAACTTAGTATAATCCTAGAGGGTCACACACAATAGAACGAATCTTAAATAAGATGACTATATTGGAATTTAGGGTCGAAGGACGTCAAAGGAATTTCTGGAAAAATTCTGGGCTTCATGGTCAACCAAGCGGGCGCTTGGGTTGGACCAGGCAGGCGCTTGAATGAATCCTAAAAGATCTGGACCTTCTGGTCAAATAAGCGGGCGCCTGGGTTGGACCAGGCGGGCACTCGGTCTGGCGGCAGAAAAATTCCTAATTCGATTAGGAAAGGTTTTTGGCACAAGTTACCTATTTGGAATAGGTCTTAATTGTGTATAAAAACCCCAATTCGGCCAGACCATCATGGCTAGTGCTTTTGTGAGTCTCAAAGAGTTTGAGAGAGATTTTATTTTGTTCTAAGACATCCTTGATTGAGGAACAAAATAATTCACAAATAAATTCCATATAGTTCTTTATTAAATTGTGAAAGTGTGTTTCATAATTATTGGTCTAGCAACCAAGATCAAGGAGCCTCTTGATATTCGTTCGAAGTGTGGACACCGCTAGAGGGTGAATTTTATCATCTACAAAGTTAGTGATTTTGTCCGTGATAAAGCTTAAAGTTTCTCCACCAAGACCAAAGAAAACTTTGATAGTCATCAAGGGTTAGTTTTTCCTTTATTCATTATGTTGTATTTGATTTAATCATATGAACGGATCCATGGCTTTGGGTTTCTTAAAATTTTAATTGCTAAATTCCGCTGCGCATGTTACTACGAAACCCAACACAAATGACTTATTGAGACTCATACATACTGATGTGTGTGGACCATTAAGTAGTAATGCTAAGGGAGGATATCAATACTTCATAACATTCACTGATGATTTTAGTAGATATGGCTATGTCTACTTGATGAAAAACAAAAGTGAATCTTTTGATATATTAAGAATATTTCAAAATGAAGTACAAAATCAACTTGGCAAAACTATTAAATCACTTCGATCAGATCGTGGTGGAGAATATTTAAGCCAAGAATTTGACAATCATCTAAAAGATTGTGCAATTGTTTCACAATTAACTCCACCTGGAACACCACAATGGAATGGTGTGTCTGAGCGGAGAAATGTGACTTTATTAGATATGGTCCGCTCAATGATGAGTCAAGTTGATATTCCTTTATCCTTTTGGGGACATGTATTAGAAACTGCTGCACTTACACTAAATAGAGTTCCAACTAAATCGGTTCAAAAGACTCCATATGAGATATGGACTGGAAGAAAACCTAGTTTATCTTTCATGAGAATTTGGGGTTGTGAGGCTTATGTTAAGAGACTTGTCTCTGACAAACTTGCACCAAAATCTGACAAATGTATTTTCATAGGTTACCCTAAGGAAACTAAGGGATATTACTTTTACAACCGCGTGGAAAACAAAGTGTTTGTTGCCCGTCATGGTACCTTTCTAGAGAAAGGGTTTCTCTCCAAAAGAATTAGTAGGAGTAAATTTAATCTCGAAGAGGTTCGAGAACCTGAAAATAACATAGAACCGATGGTTGGATCTGAACAAGTTTCGCAAGGAGTTGTGGAACTTATTTAGAATACTCAAGTTCCTCGCAGAACTGGTAGGGTGCGATCCGAACCTGAGAGATATGGATTTCTCTTGATGGATAGCAATGAAGTAGAAGTCATTGATAATGATGAACCTACTTCCTATCAAGATGCGATGTCCGCTCTTGATTCAGATAAATGGCTTAGGGCCATGGAATTTGAAATCAAGTCCATGTATGACAATCAAGTTTGGAACTTGATAGATGCACTCGAAGGTGTAAAACCCATAGGATGCAAATGAGTTTTCAAAAAGAAAACTGACAAGGATGGAAAGGTGCATACTTATAAAGCTAGATTTGTAGCGAAAGACTATAGGCAGATTCATGGTATTGACTATGATGAAACCTTTTCACCCGTAGCAATGATCAAGTCTATAAAAATTTTAATTTCCATAGCCGCATATTTTGACTATGAGATATGACAAATGGATGTCAAAACAGCGTTCTTTAACGGGAACTTACTTGAGGGTGTGTATATGACACAACCTGAAGGTTTTGTAAGTCCAAAAAATTCTAACAAAGTATGCAAGTTGCAAGGATCTATCTATGGATTGAAGCAAGCCTCTAGGAGTTAGAATATTTGATTTGATGAATCGGTCAAAGAGTTTGGCTTCATCAAGAACGAAGATGGACCTTGTGTATACAAAAAAATTAGTGAGAGCGTAGTATTATTTCTAGTGTTATATATTGATGACATATTGCTCATTGGAAACGACATTCCTGCACTTCAGTCTGTAAAGACTTGGTTAGGAAAGTGTTTCTCAATGAAAGATATGGGAGAAGCCGCATACATCCTTGGCATAAAGATCTATCGTGATAGATCTAAAAAGTTGATTGGTTTGAGTCAAAGTACATATATTGACAAAGTTCTTAAGAGATTCCGTATGGAAAACTCTAAGTGAGGAAATTTTCCAGTTGCACATGGCATAACTCTTAGCAAGAATCAGTGTCCTAAAACAACTGATGAGCGTGAGAGAATGAATGGAATCCGATATGCTTATGCAATTGGATCCATCATGTATGCCATGATATGTACTAGACCCGATGTCTCTTATGCTTTGAGCATGACGAATAGATACCAATCAAATCCTGGTGAAAATCACTGGATTGCTGTCAAGACGATTCTTAAGTACTTGCGAAGGACTAAAGACTCGTTCTTGGTATATGGAGGTATGGAAGATGATCTCGTTGTAAATGGTTACACGGATGCAAGCTTCCAAACCGACAAGGATGATTCAAGATCGCAATCTGGTTTTGTGTTTATGCTTAATGGTGGTGCTGTAAGCTGGAAGAGTTCTAATCAGAGTACCGTAGATGATTCTACAACTGAAGCTGAGTATATAGCTGCATCCGATGCTGCTAAAGAGGCTGTTTGGATTAAGAAGTTCATTGGTGAACTAGAGGTGGTTCCTAGCATTGCTAATCAAATAGGCCTTTATTGTGATAATAATGGTGCTATTTCTCAAGCAAAGGAACCTAGATCCCATCAGAAATCCAAACACAAACTTAGGCATTTTCATATCATTCGAGAAATCGTTGATAGAGGAGACGTAAATATATGCAGAATACCAACTGAAGATAACATTGCTGACCCATTAACAAAGGGTCTTCCGCAAGCGAAGCATATTGTCATGTTAGGTCTATGGGTATTCGATACATTAATTAGGCCTAGTGCAAGTGGGAGATTATTGGTGTGTATGCCCTAGGCACGTTATTTGAACGATTAATGTTATCATTTGCTTTAATAAAGATATTGAATGTTTGATTATTATATCTTTTGTATATTTATTATAATAATCTCTGTCCCTAGTAATTATGATTAATTACTAGTATAAGTTTAATAGATGATCATATGATGATTATGTGTATGCGATACAATTAGACTTATAGGTATTTGTTGGAGAACAAATACTGGAATGACCCCTATGAGATTTTTGTCATGGTTAAATGTCATAATAAAGTCTCATATAGTTATATCACTTAAATCTCTAGACCTAAGGTTATTACATTCTTCCACATGATGAACATTACGTTTGACATATTCAAACGTTACCCTTAACCGGGTAGCTATAAAGAATATGATTGACATTATCAGAATCATGTAGGGAAAGGTAATAAGACCAGAAGGGATTTATTCCTCGTCAAGAGAGATGTCAAGCTTTGGCCACTCGATGAATGATATTGATGAAATGCATGGCCATTCTCAAATGAGTTGATTGAATCAATGTCATTTGTATTATCAATACATTCGGGATCGAGAAAGCATTAAACGAAGTAAGTTGACCATTGACCATGGCTTACGTTCAATAGACATCATGTAACAAAGAGATTGTGTTATGTTCTATTTCAGGAAACTTTGGATTTCAAAGTTATACTAATTGGGTAGTCATAATGGCTTGCTAGAGTCCGCTTATGACTTACGAGGTCTGAATGGTTCGGACTCGTTTCCAACTTAGTATAATCCTATTGGGTCACACACACAGAGAGGATAATTAAAAGGAACGAAAAACGAGGCAGAAAGGGCTAGGAGCCGCATGGCTGCCTAGGTGCCGTACGGCCGCGCCCCCTCCCCCCGCACTGCAGTTTATTTTAGGATTTTCTTGTTGGACAAGAAGTCCTAAACCCTAAAGGATCTTGGAGACCTTTAGTATATAATATGTACAACCAGGAATTGTTCCCATAACATTGATTTGTGAAATCATAAATTCTTTACTGGAGAGAGAGAATACACATATTATACTAGGATTATTAGGTTTGATTATTCCCAATTATCAAACCATAATAATCATAAGGGAGTAATTGAAGAATCGTTCTTTAACAAGTTTTTAATCCGAAGGACCTAGCAGTCAAGTCAAGAAGAGTTCTTTAATCCGTTCGAAGTGTGGATCACCGGTAGAGGGAGCTCTTCTTAGCATCTAAATACAAGGTTTCATATTTCGATCTACAAGGGTTAGTTTCTTTTATCTTCATATTATGAATTATTGAACACAACGGATCTAGGCTTTTGGGTTTTTTCATGTGATGTTTTCCGCTGCGCATGATTGCACGAAACCCAACACAAACATGATCCTGAAAACTTTTATCACGAAGCCCCATAGGTTGATGCATGAAAACTGTTTCTTGAAAGTCACCATTTTTTACATCCAGTTGATGAATAGACCAAGAATTTTCTAGTGCTAAGCTAAGAATAGTACGAATGGTGGCCTACTTAACCACCGGGCTAAAAGTCTTTGCACAATCAACCCTTACTTGCTGAGACCTGCCATCACCTACAAGATTGGCCTTATGCCTCGCAAAAGAGACATCAGAATTCTTTTTGTGAGAAAAAATCCACATGTAACGAATAATATTCACATTATCTGGACGGGGACAAGTTCCCACGTCTTATTTTAATTTGAGCAACAAAAATAAATTTGTTACTGTTGGTGACGGTTCTGCTATTCCAATTCATGGGTTTGGATAAAGTACTTTATCCCATCCCCATCCTCATCCTCCTCTTATATTATCAAATGTCTTTCATGCCCTAAAAATAATCAAGAACCTTATATATGTTCATCGTTTCACAACTGATAATAATGTTAGTGTTGAGTTTGATCCCTTTGGTTTTTTTGTGAAGGATATTAGAACAGGGGTACTTCTAATGAGATATAATAGCATATGAGATCTATATCGTCACCACAAATTCCGGACCAACCATTTCTCCTTCCACTTTTTCAGCTATTGGCCCTCGTTTATGGCATAATCGTCTTGGACATCCGGGAGCCACTGTTTTTCGCTCCCTTTGTTTTAATAATTTCATTTCTTGTAAGACCTCTAAATTTGATGGATTTTGTGATTCGTGTGTTCTTGGGAAACATGTTAAGATGCCATTTTTTCCGTCTACGTCTTGCACTCACTTTCCTTTTGATATTGTAGTGACTTGTGGACATCACCCGTTCCTAGTTCATCAGGACGTAAATACTATCTCTTGTTTCTTGATGATTTTCAATTTTTTGTGGACATTTCCCATTGGCAAGAAATCTATGGTTCCCTCCATATTTCTCTCATTTAGTAAAATAATTTCCACTCAATTTGAGCGGACCATTAAATACTTTTAATGTGACAATGGGACGGAATTTGACAATGACCAATTCAAGTCCTTTTTTCGAGCCCATGGTCCTAGCTTTCGATTGTCTTGTCCCTACACTTCTTCCCAAAATGGTAAGGCCGAACGGAAAATTCGAACTATCAATAATTTGGTTCGCACTCTCCTTGCTTATGCCTCCTTACCTTTTTCTTTTTGGCATCATGCCTTAGCAATGGCCACGTATCTCCTTAACATCATCCCCAACGAAGGTCTTCACAATAAATCCCCAATTCAATACTTGTATCGTTGTGATCCCTCCTTTTTCTCAGTTACGAGTATTTGGGTGTTTATGTTTTTCCGCTTACCCCGTCTACCTCTATCCATAAACTTCATCCTCGGTCAACTCCTTGTGTTTTTTTAGGGTATCCGGATAACCACCGGGGTACAAATGCTAGTCCTTGTCCACTCATAAAATTATCATCTCTCGACATGTCGTGTTCGATGATAGAATATATAATATAGCTAGATAATTCTTATGTATTATTATGTATATCTTGTCTAACAATAGACAAAAACTTGTGTGAGAACACTCCAACCCGTCTCATGGGTGAGACGGGTCATTTTTTTGACCCATTACCCGACCCACAACCTGCTCCAGGACCCATGGGGGGACCCTGCCACGTGGCAGCCCCTCATTGGCCCAAAAAAAAAAATTTTTTTTTTTTTTTTTTTTGCTTTTTTTTAAATTTTTATATTTTTATTTTTGGTTTTTTTTCGGTTTGTGAAAAGTAATAGTTACCATCTCTTAAAGTAATAGTGTTATTCCTATGTTTTCTTCGTTTGCCAAAAGTAATACTTATTATAACTAAAATGTAACAAACGTGTTATTTATATGTAATAGTATTTGTAAATAATTGTAATACATATGTATAGATATCTATTTGTTTTCAAACAATAAGTTACAATGGGGTCAAATTTATCATGATACATGTAAAAGTATTACATTATCTATAGAAATCTGTTACAATTTCGTCAATCAAAGTGTTACATTTATTTGTATAAACTTACTATTACATTCATATACATAAGTTATTACTTTTCAAATGGGTAAAAACGAGCTTTTGTTTTTTAAAACAAGTATTACGTTTACTTATGAACAATGTTACTTTAAGAGATGGTAACTATTATTTTTTGCTAAACCACTGAAAAGCCGAAAAAAAAATATAAAAACTCAAAAAAAATAAAAAAAAATAAAAAATAAAAAAAATCGGCCAATGGTGGGTTGCCACGTGGCGGGTTCGGCCCATGGGTCATGGGGCGACCCGTCTCATGCATGAGACGGATCCCCTTGTTCTCATGGGAGACCACCTCCTAACAATATAGTGATATGCATATATTTGTAAATAAGGTAGGAGTATCAATCTGATCATAGAATCATGTAAATAGGGTTGTATATATTGTGGACTCAATGGAATGAAAGAGTACAAAGTATTATTCTTTCACAAATATATGCATATCACCTGTATATTGTTAGACAAAGATATACATAATAATACATAAGAATTATCTAGCTATATTTTATATTCTATCATTTATTCGTAATAACAACGAAAAAAGATAGACCAACTTTCTGAGATAGAAGGAGTAGTCAATAATCAACTTTCAGTGGAAAAAAATATCAAAATCTACAACATTCAAACTAAATTCGAAATAACAATTACTCTTTTTTTTTTTTTTTTTTTTTTTTTGAAGTTCCTAAGAACTTATAAACATGTCAAACACTTCACAAAACAAGCATAATCTATTAAGTAACCTAATAAACTATCTTTGTTAGGGTTCTTAAGAATTAAAAACATGTAAACACTTCATTATAATTCCGTTTCGAATTGGTCAACTACTTTTTTGTTGTTAGTATGATAATATTTTGAGTACTAAACTAGGTTAATTTATTATTTAAATAAATATATAAAAAAAAGTTATGATAGTATTTATAAATATACATTACTATAAATTTATAACTTTTATTATGATAAACAAATTAATATTTATTTATTTGTTACTCAAAATTTATTTTATATAAATAATTATAAAATATAAAATTTATTTTGAAACGGAAAGAATACCGATTTTGACTCTTAGTTGTTGTAGTTGAGTAAAAGCTCCACTACTTACTTTCATAGTATCTCAATTAGACGTGTCCATGCCGTTTAACCGCCGGTTAGCCGGTTATAACCGCCGGTTAATTTTACTGGTAATCCCTAACCGTGGAGTAACCTTCTAACCGCCACATCCGGTTACGGTTATCCGGTTAACGGTTAAACCGGTTAAGCCGGTTTTGCCGGTTAACCCGGTTATGAGACTTTTTCAATAAAAAAGAAATAGTTTTTTAGGATTTTGTTAGAAAACTGACTAAAAATCATTAAGAAACTAACTGAAAATGAAATAAAAACACCAATTTTGTTAGAAAACTAACTGAAATCGTTAAAAAACTGACTGAAATTGTTAAAAAAACTGACTGTAATTCTTAAAACTAACTCGAAAATGGTAAGAAACTGACGGTTAGTATAGACGGTTGAACCGGTGGTTAGCTTCCCGGTTATAACCGCCGGTTGACGGTTATCAAAATGGACTAACCTTAAGCGAACCTTGAAAATACGGTTGACGGTTGAGACGGTTCACGGTTAACCGGTTAGCCGGGTTTGACCGGTTTGACCGGTTAAAAAACCTCCGGTTAACCGGTTCCGGTTAGATTTTGGACACGTCTAATCTCAATCTCAATAATATTAAAAATAATGGATGTCCAAACTAAAGCTCACTTAATAGTCAACTGTTAAAATGAAACAGGGTGAGTATATGAGTTTTAGTAGATCGGTCCCTTACTCCCTTACGTGATAGCAACATCAACCATTAAATGAAAGTGGTCGTGAATGAGGTGACCCAACTTCAACTTTTCACTTCCTCAAACCTTTTAATCAATTGCAGTGAAAAAATAATTGTCCTCAAACCTTTTAATCAATTATAGTGAAAAATAATTGTCCTGTTTTTCAGCACATTTGTCTTTAGACTAAGGTTGCGTTTGATGAATTAAGCACTAGATGTTTGATGCTTAAGAGAATGTAGGGTAATTTGGAGGTAGGATCAATTTGATCAAATTGAGCGCTAGATGTCGAGTGTTGAGTGAGACTATTATTCATTAAGCAAGGATAATGATTCTCAATCATTAAGAGGGTGTTGGACATATTCATGTTGGATGAAAGAATTAAATCACTTTTAGATTACCTTACATTCTACTAAGCATCAAGCATCAATTGTTTGATGCGTCAAACGCAACCTAAATATTACTAGTACTTGTTATAGTTTTATTTAGTAAAAAAACTGAAAACAAACACGTTTTTTTAATTAAGTTATTAAATGTGTGGAGACATTTTTTTAAATAACTTGCAAATTTGTGGTTACTTATTTTCGTTTTGGGTCTTATACCTTTGGTTACTTACCCAAAATGTTTAATTTTTCTCTACTCCCCACCCACAACAACTATCTACCATCTCATTCTCTCTCCTTCAAACTTACAACACTTATTTTTTTTCTTAATCTCCACGCATTCAATTTCAGTAACCATAAATTTGAAACGAATGGAGTACTTATTTTAAAATAGACAGTTTTGTTTAAATAATTAGCACTTGCTTTAAACGCGAGCGGTGATATTTTTGTAACTAACAAGAACTTATTGAATGCACTAGGACTGATAACACTACCACTGACACTCTTTAATACACGCACTAGCAACTTTAACACTATCACTGACATTTATAAAAAGTGCCAGTTGCAATGTTTATAAATGTCAGTATGAATGACTGGCAATATTAGCAATAACAGTTCTAGCGTCAATTGCAAAAATAAAAATGAAACTCTTTTTCAACACTGATTAAATTTTTCTTTCGAATTTCATTAAAATGATTAAATTCACATTAATTCAACACGGATTCTCCCAAAAGACCATTACCCCTATATCGTATTTAACGAAATTACCCATGTGAGGTCATGTAGTTAAATTTCATTAAATTTTTAGAAAATTTGTTGATGGTGTAAATTTAAAAGTTTAGTAACAACATTTAAAATAATAATTCATTGAGAATATTTTGAAAAAGACTGAAGTCTGGGGATGAAAATGTGGTTTTTGCCTTATACTCCTTCCGTCCCAAAATGATCTTCCTGTTTGACTATTCAAACTTTTTAAGGATATGAACACTTGCTTCACTAGCCATTTTTTGGATGTGCACTTTTAAAGCCTAGATTGTAGAAATAAGAAGAACTTTTTGGGACAATGAAACATGACAAATGAGAAGATCATTTTGGGACGGAGTGAGTACCATCTAAAAGAAAACTTCCTCCGAGAGTTACTATTAATCCACGGTCTTTACATTGACTAACACTACAAAATCATACACAAGGTTTGCTTGTAGAGGTGGCCAACTCAGACCTGGACTCGTGTTGACCCGTAAAATCGATACGGTTTTTGACTTGTGCAGACTCGTGTCCCTTAAGAACCATACCTGTCTTTGAGGCGGATCGGTTCCATTCCGGTTCCTCATTTTCAAAACCCGCGACCCAGCGGTTCTGACTCGTGGAACCATAACCGTATACGGATGTGTACTATACCGTGTCAAAACTGCGTCAAGCCCATCAGGTTTCTGTCAGAAACCGTCAGATTTGGTTGGTTTTCTAACATATTTGGGTTAAAATATATTACCTCCGTCCCAGTTTAATGTTTTTAATTTGTCTCAGTTTAAGGTTCGTCGTTTTTTTAGAAGTTTGTTTGAAGGAACTCTGAGCTGTTGGGGAATTGTGGTAAACTCGTGCCGTTCATGCCCTTACAATTCTGATAATGGTGAGACCCAACAACCATGCATACGAATAATATGAAAGTAATCAACAAGAAAAGAACGCAATATTTGTTAACCCAGTTCGTCACAATAATGACTACCTCTGGGGGAACTGCCAAGCCAGGATATTTCACTAATATCACAATTTGTGTCTGTTTACAATAAAGTCTACCGCTCTATATCGCAAGGAGATAACCTCTCCATGTAAACACTCTCATCACACATAAAACCCTAGACATGCTTCAACCCACCAATGGAATGCCCCTAAGGGCACCCCTAAGGGCTAGCACTCACTTGGCTCACAATATATTTATAAGAATACCAAAACCTAATCCTGATCAAAACCTAATTTACCCGGAGTCCATGAGACAAGAGTATATTTAGTTAGGAAACCAATTCCTAACTATTGTCGACATGCATCATGAAAATAGAAATTGATTCCATAAAGGAATATAATTCCTTTTCCACTCCAGGCCCACCTTCAGACTTCTTACTCCACGCATGAATCTTAAGGTCCGGTCGGGTCCTTTGCAAGGTCAGGCCGGATCTCTGCCTTTCTGCACCAACTCCGTTCCGGTCTCGACTTTTCGCTTCTCTTCGGTTTTGACCCTTTTTTGGTTTTGACTCCATTCCAACATGAGCAACTAATGAAAATTTAAAACTTGTTATTGGTTTATCATTATAAATACTATCAATAACAACTTTTAGATCTTCATTACGATAATTGGAGTAACTTTGTCAAAGTTCCTTCACACACACACAAAAAAAAAAAAAAAAAAAAGGAATTTTAAATTGGGACGGAAGGAGTAACATTTTATTGATTTAAAAAAAAAACAGTTACATTTTAAACCGATTACATAAAAAACTAACAGAATCTTTTAAAGTTTTAACGGTTTTAATAAATTTGAAAATAATAATGATAAAAAAAGGAACCGTTTTGACCCGTGAATCAAGAACCGTATAACCCGTGTTAGACCTGTACCCGCACCCGTACCGTACATACTACTACGATCCGGATCCAATTCCACCTTTCTTACACCCAACAATTCTCACCCGTACCGTATTTGGCTACCTCTATGGCTCTATTTGCTTGGAGTCGGCCCAAAGCTAAAAAAAAAGGTGAGGTTGATAGAGAAAAGCGAAAGGCGCCAAAGAGCAGCAAAGTGGGGTGCATAGGAGTATATTAGGGGGACACAGCTAAGGTAAAAAACAGTGTAGCTGAACGAGGCCAAGGAAATACTGACAAAACCCTCTGAAAGCGAAAAGCCTTCTACCCAATCACAACCCGACTTTTCTTCTTTTCATTTAATTTAATTTTCATTTAGTCCAAGTGAATTAAAGTACTTTTTTCGTCCCTCAACTTATCAATTTTTTACTTTTTGGTCACCAAACCATTTTTTTACTTAAGAATCCTCAAACTACGTTTTTTTTCCCTAAAGCATCCTTCGTCTATTGGCCATCCATATTGACGTTAAATATTGCTGGTGTGGCATGCTGACTCATTATTTTGATTATGTGGACTTACAAGGGTCAAAATGTTTAAAAATCAAAATGCAGACCAACAAATACATTTCATAACATTAAAAGGCTCTAAAAAAAATTCCAACTCAAAACACTTTCCATCCCTACGTTCTCTCTCAGCAAACCCAGGAGATCAAAATCGCCGACACCCCTTACTCTTCCCTCCGCCGTCGTCTACTCCTCTTCCCCGGCGCCGGTGCCGTGAGCCCGCGACCACCCACAACCCCTTCATATCCCTTCTCACACCCACCCCTCTCTCCTCACAGCCACAATTCAAGATCTCGAACATCACCTTCATCGCCGACACCCCTTCTGCTCCTTCTTCGTCACCGCACACCGCACACCGCCCCTTCTGCTCCTTCTTCGTCAACATCCAGCAAGCGCTAAACTCGCCCCAGTCGATCTGTTACAGATCTGGGTTTGATTTCATTTTTTTTTTCCGTATACAATGAAACCCAGATCTGGGTCTTCAAATTATTTTGTTGTTTGGCATTTTCGATAATTGATTTTTTATATGTGTTGGATTTAAGTTAGTTTTGATTTTAAATTTGGATATGGGTTGCTGAATTAAAGATTTTTCTTGTTCTGAATTTTGAATTTTGAAGATGGTTGGTGTTGATAGTGCGGTGGAAGGCGGTAATGGGTGCGTCTCTGTGTGTGGTTTCTGGGTTTGATTTGTGCCAACCAGATTTGAGGTGTCTAGGCTTTGTTTATGGGTTCTTAGAATTAGAATTGGTGGTGATGATGATGATGGTGGTGATGGTGGTGGTGACGGTGGTGATGATGATGGTAGGGGTGGTGGCTATGACGGTGATGGTGGCGGCGACGGCGGCAGCGGCAATGGTGAGGTAGTGATGATGGTTGCTGTGATGACGGAGATGGGTTGAGGAGGTTTATGACGGAGGTGGCTTTGTTGTGCTGCAATGGTGAGGAAGATGGGGTGGGAAACTTTCACTTTAACCCTTCATTTAACTAAAAGTATCACATAAGTTTTTTTTGATTAGTCAGCTCCACATAGGCAAAAATGATGAGTCAGCATGCCACACCAGCAATACTTAACGGCAATATGGATGGCCAATAGACGGAATGACTCTTAAGTAAAAAAAAACGTAGTTCAAGGATTATTAAGTAAAAAAAAATTGTCTGTGGATGAAAAAGTAAATAATTTAAAAGTCCAGGGACGAAAAAGGTACTTAACTCAGTGAATTACAAACAAGTTTCACTTAGCCAACACCATAGTATAAAATACTCAATCCGTTTTCTCTTTTTAATTTTTTCCCACAATTATCTCTCTAATATAAAAATAAATATTACTCCCTCCACTTTAAAACACTTGCATTATTTTTAAGTTGTATGAGAATTAAGAAAATATAATAAATATTCAAAAGTATTATCTGTGAAAAAATAGTTGTGACTATAATAATTTGTGAGTGAGACTTACAATTTAAGTGTGTGTATAACTAGTGGGTAGGGTAAATAAAAAAAATCGATATTTTAAGAAGTGAGACTTGACAATAAGACCAAAAAAGAAACTGGTGCGAGTTTTTTTCAGACAGAGTGAGTATCTCAAAATATTTACAGTTTTAGACATGTACGCAACTATTAAGAAATATAATTATTACATATGAAATATACTATACGCATAGAATAGTTCAAGTACCCAAAATATTTACAGTATCTCAAAGTATTTACAGTTATAGTCACAATTTTGTAATGAAAAATAAGAATAAGGGCATACTTAAAGTACTAAAAATTCCTAGTTAGCAAGACAACAAATATTTTAAACACCCGACGTCCCAAAATATTTACAGTTTTAAGAGAATTTTTGTCTTAAAATATTTGTAATTTACATTTTTTCCTAAAATTTTGAGGGCAAATTGCAATTTTGTACCATTAACAATTGCAATGTGGTACACAATGCACCAAAAGTTCCAATTTAGGCCTTTATATTCACAATTCCCGATGCAATTTTGGACGTCTGTTAAAATTAATAGACGGAAGTTGAAAAACTTAACATTATCAACAAAAATGTTAACAAGTTTCTTTAAAATTTGCATTCTCCACACCCATAAATTCAACAAATTTTCAAAATCTATCAAGTCTTTACCACGTGACCATCAACATCAAAAAACAAACACCACCTTCGATTCAAAAACCCAAATTTCAAACAAAAAGCAAATTCAAAATTCAAAATCCAAAGTAAAAATCTATTCCCAAACATTTATAATGTGAAGGCTAAGATTCAGGATAAGGAGGGGATCCTAGCAGAGGTTGATTTTTGTTGGGGACGAAGGGTTGCGATCTGAATTTGAAGCAAGAGATTCTCATGGGAGTCGGGTCACTAGAAAGGAGAGGCGGAAACTGCGAAGTGAGAGCGACGGCGGTAGAGTTTGGAGTCTGATAGAGGGACATTTGGGAAGAGGCGCTGAGAGAAGTGGGGGCTGGTTAGGGAAGGGTTTTTTTAATATATTATTCCATAATTGATTTTAATTTTGTTCAAATTTTATTTGTTCTTCATTATTGAGTGTTTTTCTTTAATTCAATGTTAATTGAAATTTTAAATTTAACCCCCACATTTCTGAACCAACAAACTTTCACCATGGTCAAAATGCCAAATGCAAAACTATTGAATTTTAATGGGTGGCTAGTGTAATTTTTGAAAAAGTTCGTTAACGTTGTCGTTAATATCATTAACGTTTTTTAAACTTATGTGTGTTAATTTTGACAGACGTCTAAAATTGCACCAGATTGTAACGAATTGTGAATATTAAGGCTCAAATTGCAACTTTTGGTACATTGTGTATCACATTGCAACAACATGTAAACTTAATGGTGTAAAATTGTAATTTGCCCGACATACTTTGCCTAATTTTAGGCAAAGTATGTCGGGCAAATTACAATTTTAGGCTAAAATACTTTTTATTATGTTTAGGTAGCTGTAATTGTAAATGCATTTAATTTAGGGCAAATTACAATTTAGGGCTTAATGTCTACGAGGCGGTTGCAATTTAGGGTCTGACGTCTAAAATATTGGTGATTTAGGGCCTGACTTGACATTTTCGTTGTAGAATGGGGCTTTTTAACGGTTTTTGTTAGAAAAGTTAGTTAAGTCACAGGTGATTTGCACGTGATTGACGAAATGGGTCAATTTGAAATGAGAATTAGTGCTTAAGGGGTAAAATATAAATACTTAAATTTAAAGTCGCAAAATATAAGTTTTCAAATTTTAAATTAAAATATTTAAATAAAATATCTAATATATTAAATTTTTGATTTAATTTTTTTAAATAAATAATCATTAGGCCCTAAATTGTGACTTAACTGACTTTTCTAACGAAAACCGTTAAAAACCCCTATTTTGCTAACAAAGTGTCAAGTCAGACCCTAAATCGCCAAAGTTTAGACGTCAGGCCCTAAGCTGCAACCGCCTCGTAGACATTAAGCCCTAAATGTAATTTGCCCTTTAATTTATTGCGTATTTGAAATATTCAAAGAGTAATTAGTCTAATTCATATGTATTAATTGTTTTTTTTAATATGTGTGAGAAGTGTTAACACTACAAGTATTTTGGGACTGAGAAAGTAACAAACTTAAACTACAACGACAAGTATTCAGACGTATGTAGGGAGTAGAACTCATATAAATCCCAACTAATTTCTTCATGAGGATTATAATAAAAGCAAAAACTTGGGTGAGATCCACCCATCGGTCATATCCGTCCGCTGAGTTAGATTCAGCCCTCCCCTCCTCCAGCTTACCTCACGTGGCGAGCCTTAAGAAAAAACCTCTAAAATTTTAAAATGGAATATCTTGAAAGTCTAAAGTCGAACAAAAAATTCTGAAAACACCGTTATGTTTGCTCGATGAGACGAATTAAACTAGATATGTCATGATATGAGATTCAATTATTTTTTTAACACAAAAATGAGTTGTTCTTCGCCTGAAATGTAACACTTTATATATATATATACATACATATATATATATATATGTTTAGAGCAATAACAAGACTTGATAAGAAAAGCGAGCGATCACAAGCACACCGATATACGTGGTTCACCAACTTGGCTACGTCCACGGGGAGGGGAGAGAATATTATTATCAATCTGGAGAAACGATTACAAGATCACACTATTACTGCTGCACGAATTATTGATCACAATAATTCCTAACTGTGCAACTGTAGAATTACAGACCTTGCTCTGAGCACTCTAATAATTTGTCTATGACAATCTGAGGTGTGATTTTAATCTAAACTACTGGCCTCTATTTATACTAGTAAAGTTTATCTCAAAATCTCTTGGAACTTGGAAACCTAGTCCAAAACTGACTTGGAAACCTAGTCCAAAAACTGACTTGGAAACATTCCTTCTGCGCTCTGTCCCGGAATTACAAAATCTCTCTGTTGTTTAATCCTTTAACTCGGTGTCCCAAATTCAAAGGCATTAACCCAACAATCTCCACCTTGACTTTGAATCTCCATAACAACAAACCTTTTCTCCCCCCTCGCCTCTTCTGCTATCTAATAGCTGCGAACAATCTGCAAGTCCAAACAATGTTGGAACTTGCTTCCCGTCACGAGTTTTGTGAACATGTCTGCAGGGTTGTTCGCCGTCCCTACCTTCACCTTTACCCGTTTTCTCATCCTTTAGGAAATGATATCTGACATCAATGTGCTTGGTCCTCTCATGATGAACCCCAAGATTGCTGATCAATCCCTTCAACCATATTCCTTCCTTAGTGGACTCTGCAATGCCACGTATTCTGCCTCTGTTGTAGACAACGTCACTGTCGTCTGCAATCTAGCCTTCCAACTGACAACTGACCTACCAAGCGTGAACACATATCCGGTCTTCGATCTTCTTGAGTCAACATCACCCAAATCTGAGAAACCCTTGACTGCACATTCTGTCCATCTCCACAGACAAGTCTGACGTTGCTGGCGCACACTGTAGCATACATCAAACTACCAACTGCACTAGCATAGGATACTGGAGCCATATACTCTTTCTCCTCAAACCGATTTGGGCCCAAACGCGACTGTCTGTGCATTCAGTGCACCCGGAGTGTCTATAGGCTTAGCTGTTGACCTACCAAACCTCTCTGAAACTTTCTTGATGTATCTTTTCTGGGATAAGAACAGTTTCCGTTTGGCTCTGTCTCTATAGATCTCCATACCCAGAATTCTCTTCGCGTTACCCAAACCCTTCATCTCTGCGACCAAGCCTTTCAGCTTCTGAATCCTTGACTTCTTGACTGCTGCTATCACATAGCTGTCAAATCTCTTGTACCACTGCCTAGGCGATTGCTTCAATCTACAAACTTGATCTTCCTTACCAGGAACTTGGAATCCTTCCGACTGTATCATGTATATCTCTCCCTCTATTGCTAGCAACACTCTGATCGAACTGTGTCTGACCACTGTTGAGAAGATCCCATTGTAGTCCACCTCTTCTTTCTGTGTGAAACCCCTTGCAACAACTTGAGCTTTATACTTGAACCCTTCTGCCGGTGACATCCCTTCCTCTTTCTTGAAGATCCACTTGCAAGTCACAATCTTTCTGCCTTCTGGCCTTGTGGTCAACTTCCAAGTCTGATTCTGTGAAGAGACTCCATCTCATCACCCATAGCCGCATACCTCTGAGATGACTCTGAACATGTATCTGCTTTATTGAAAATAGAAGGTTCCGAAAGAACGGCTCTACTCCTCAGCAACCTGCAGTGCATAAGACACCAAGTCTTCAAATCCATTCCTAAAATTAGCTCTTCTAGACCCTCCTTGTGCTAAGCCATGTTCTTTAGGAACTGAACTTGAACTTTCTGGTGCTTCAGTTTTTGTTTCTGTTGGTGGATCCTGATTAACATCTGACTGTGGGACAACTAACTCTTCAGTATCTTGTTGCTCCACTTGTTTTTCAACATCTGACTGTGGTACAACTAACTCTTCAGAGTCTTGTTGCTCCACTTGTTTATCAACACCGCCAACACTTGAAACAATCATGGATTTACCACTCCATACCTCATAGGGAACTTTGAGGCCAATACCGGTATGAAGACCATGATTAATCAAGTAACATGTTGTACTAAGCGCTTCTGCCCAGAAACGTTTAGACAACTCTGCATTGGAGAGCATGCACAACGCTCCTACAAGCCATGTCTAATTCATTCGTTCTGCTACACCATTCTGCTGTGGCGTGCCTCTGCTGGTGAGATGTCTAGAAACCTCCACCTATCTGCAAAACGAATCGAACTCAGTACTGCAGAACTCCAAACCATTATCTGTCCGGAGCTTCTTGATCTTCTTCTCTGTCTGGTTCTCCACTACTGTCTTCCAGTCCTTGAAATTCCTTAGGACCCCATTCTTATGCTCCATGATAACCACCCAAGTCTTCCTCGAATAATCATCAACCATAGACAAGACATATCTGTGCCCCCTTAGAAATCCCTGACGTGAAGGTCCCCAATACTCTGAGTGGATGTAATCCAGAACGCCTTTAAGATCCTTGATCTTAAGGCCATAAAGAAGATCTCTGTTAGTCAACTCATGCATCTCTCGAGTGCTCATGTGACCGAGCCTGATGTGCCACAACTTAGACATATCTCCCTCGTTCACCTCTTCTGATGCAGCCATAGTCGACTCTGCAAGCGTCTTTCCTTGGAGGAAATACAAGGAGCCCCGCTTAAGACCTTTCAGCATCACTTCTGAACTGTTACAGACACTAACTGCTCCACATTTACCTTTGAAACTGAACCCTTTGCTGTCTAACTGACTAAGAGAAATCAGATTCTTTGTCATATGCGGAACGTGTCGAACCTCGTTCAAAGTGACAACCCTACCATCATGAGTCTTGACCTTGATCGAACCAATACCGACAACCCTGCAGACTTCACTGTTAGCCATGCTTATATCACCGCCAACTATCTGCCTATAACCGGTAAACCATTCTCTCATAGGACTGATATGGTAAGACGCTCCTGAATCAAGAATCCACGCATCAGATGCGCATGCTGATTCTGATGTTACTAGAGCATAATCCTCATCTGAACTGCAATCTCTAGCCGTCATGGCCTCTGCTGTGACTGGTGCCTTGCCTTGCTTCCTTCTGGGACAGTCGAACTTCCAATGCCCCTTCTCTTTGCAGAAATTACAGATATCCCCAGGTTTCGGACCCTTCTTGTGTGAAGAATTACCTTGATTGTTCTTCCTCCCACTAGAACCCCTGCTGTTGCTACTACTAGCAACCAAACCTGATGACTGGGTACCTGCCTCATTCCCACTCGCTTTTCGGTGCAATTCCCTCGTCTTGAGAGAAGTTTTCACTTCCTCTAGAGAGATCCCATCTTTACAGTTTATGCACGAATCGACATAATGTTCATAAGACATATGTAAAGATACTAAAAGCTGCAAGGCTGCATCCTCGTCATCAACAACTACTCATATATTACGCAGTTCAAGTAATGCAGAAGTAAATCTGTCAAGATGATCATTTATGGGCGTACCTTCAGTCATACGACAATCATATAGCTTCTTCTTCAGGTATAACTTGTTGGTCAATGAACGTATCATGTACATATCTTCCAACTTTAACCAAAGATCGCTTCCGGAGTCTGTTCCTGCAACATTGGTTAGGATCTCATCATCCAACTGTCTGATGATCTTGGCGTGAGCCTTCT
The DNA here is from genome assembly GCA_026119855.1 of Campanula takesimana. Taxonomy (NCBI): domain Eukaryota; kingdom Viridiplantae; phylum Streptophyta; class Magnoliopsida; order Asterales; family Campanulaceae; genus Campanula; species Campanula takesimana. The sequence goes on from JAOWBW010000201.1 coordinate 1,583,133, forward strand.
GATCTAACTTCTTCAATGCCGCCACCTCCTTCGCTGCTGCTATCTTGTCCTTCTCTGACTGTTCTGCTGTACCTTCTGTGGTGACTGCCTTATCCTTGGAATCCTTACGATCCCTGATTGCAGTCTCCAACGGTTCCCATAAATCTTTGTCTATCAACAAAGCCTTCATCTTGATCTGCCAGAGAGAAAAACTATTCTTCCCATTGAACTTGTCGATCGAATCTACTCCTTGACCCATCTTCATGTTCTCTGCAGCGGAATCCCTGAATCTCTAACCACGAACCAAAGCTCTGGTGCCACTAAAAGAAATCGCAACAAGAAACTCCAAACGCATACAATCGAAGACAAAACACCAGCAGCTTCTGTCCGGATACAATTTCGGATTCTACGGATATTAAAATCCAATCTCCACCGTTCAGATCGAATATCTATGAGTCTCGAAGCTACTCACCGAAAATCAGCACGATCCAACGGTGAACGAATGCGCTACGCCTTTTTCTTCACTGCTGCGTTGGATAAAAACGGACCAGAAACTGCTACCTTGTTTTTCTTCGATCTTGGATCTCTTCCGTCGATGCTAATTCTCCTTTTCAACCAAGCTCTGATGTCACTTGTTAGAACAATAACAAGACTTGATAAGAAAAGCGAGCGATCACAAGCACACCGATATACGTGGTTCACCAACTTGGCTACGTCCACGGGGAGGGGAGAGAATATTATTATCAATCTGGAGAAACGATTACAAGATCACACTATTACTGCTGCACGAATTATTGATCACAATAATTCCTAACTGTGCAACTGTAGAATTACAGACCTTGCTCTGAGCACTCTAATAATTTGTCTATGATAATCTGAGGTGTGATTTTAATCTAAACTACTGGCCTCTATTTATACTAGTAAAGTTTATCTCAAAATCTCTTAGGAACTTGGAAACCTAGTCCAAAACTGACTTGGAAACCTAGTCCAAAACTGACTTGGAAACCTTCCTTCTGCGCTCTGTCCCGGAATTACGAAATCTCTCTGTTGTTTAATCCTTTAACTCGGCGTCCCAAATTCAAAGGCATTAACCCAACAATATATATATATGTGTATATATATATATATATATATATATATGTGTATATATATATGTATATATATATATATATATATATATATATATATATATATATAAAGGTAACAATCTAATCTTGAAAAAGTGTCTATTTTATTATAAAATGTAACAGTAGTTTTGCATAAAAATTTAAAAATTTTGATTATTTATTTTTTGTTAGAGAAAATGATAATTGAAATGTAACAGAGTATATACATATGGTAATAATTTGTTATACAGATGAATGTAACAATTTTTATAGAGCAAATATTACCTTTTATTCATTAAAACAAAAGAGTAAGAATTCAAATACATAATTGGTTGTATACAATTAAGCTATTTCTTCTTTTTGCAAAACTAATATGTTACATTACAGAATTTCAGTTGTTACATTCAACCTTTGTAATTTATAACTCATTAAGTGACTTACCAATAATAACTTTCAACAATTTTGTTTTTGCAAAATAACTATGTTACATTACAGAATTCTAATTGTTTGTAATTGATAAATCATTATGTGTTTTACCAACAAAATTTTCCACAAATGAATGTAACTTATTTTATAATAAAATGTAATAGTAGTTTTTTGCAGTAAATCTTATGTTATGCTCAATTTCTTTTGTCCAAACCTATAGTTAAATTTCAGAATAAAACTTGTTACATTTCAGAAAAAACTATTACATGTCAGAATAGAAACGGTTACAATTGAGAAAAAAAATTACATTCATTTACTATAAAATTTAACAGTAGTTTTGCATAAATCTAATTCTATCTTTAATCTATTTTATGCAATATTATGGTTACATTTCCAAATGATAACTGTTACATTTCAGGAAAAAAAGGTGTTACATTTGTTGACAAGGAAACAATGGCAGGGAAAAGAAGGTTGGGGGGAAAAATAATTGGCGGGCATGTCGGCCTATGGAGGATTCGGCTCACGCTTTGACACGGTCTCATAGCAGTCCCCATCAAATGGCAGTTTTATTTTTATTCGGGGAATATGAATATTAATTTTTTTTTGGTATGTCTTAAACTTAAGTTGGAATCCACCAAAGTGATTTCAATATTAAGACTATCAGGATCTTTGACTTTAGGTAGAAGGTGGGGTTTAAGCACGTCACTCACATTTTTAGGCATTATCACATGTTTATCTCTTCCATACCTTGGCTTCCAAGTATTTAAATCCTTGAAAAACGTAGCATAACATGGGATATTTTTAATGACATTCAATAAAGGTAAATTGATGTTCACTTTAGAAAACATGTAAAAAAAAATTAAGAAAATTGTTTTACCGTCTTTTACCTCATTAATCTACCGGAAAAAGTACATGTGGCACATATGATTTTGGAGTTGGAGGTTTTTTTTTTTTTTTTTTTTTTTTATCTCCAAAACCATTTGTACCTCCTTCATTCACAACTTCAAAACTTTTCTTATTAGCATTATTAGAAGATGATGAAGGAGAACTAACCTCTAGACCGATCACTTTACCACTCCTCTATGTGGTTATGGCTTTTGCCGCATGCTCCCCTTTACTAGGGAATGTGCCCGGCTTGTGACTTTTGAGAGCTTCGGCAAGTTAGCTTATTTGAGTCTCTAGCTTGTTCATTGCCACCTCATGCGTTTTCCCTTGTTGGATTGGTCCAACCTTATCCTCTCCATTAGTTCCTCTAATGATGGTTTAGATTGTTGGGATTAAACGTACGACAATAGTGGAAAAGGTGGAGCGGTTGGTTGTTATTCCATGAGAAATTTAGATGATTTCTCCACCCTAAATTGTATGTGCTGAAGTATGGATTGTTGTGAGGAGTCCTTGGTTAGTACCCATTCGCTGCTTCAACATGTTTCATAAACTCATAAAATTGTGCACTAGATGGCACGCATTAGTAGCATGGGAATTTGAACAACAATTAACACAAAAATCATGAACTTTATTAACTAGATAAGGAGTAATAGAGAAGTGAGTGTATGAAGTTGTGTTGGGTTAACACCTTTGAATTTGAGACGCCAAGTTAAAGGATTAGACAACAGACGAATTTCGTAATTCCGAGACGAGCACTGAACTGAGGGTCCGGCCGGACCAGAGGAAGGACCCGATCGGACCTAGGAGACGTCGAAAATCTAAGTTTGGCACAAGAAGAAGATCCGACCGGGTATAGCATGGGGTGTGGCCGGACCAACAAGGATCCGGTCGGACCATGCCTATGACCCGACCGGACCAAGGAGTCCAAACAGCAGCAGATTTCGGACAGTTCCAGTTTCGCATAAGGAAAGGTTTCAAGTTAGTTTTGGACTTGGATTCCAAGTTCCTACCAGATTTTGAGATAGACTTTGAGTGGTATAAATAGAGGCTACTAGTCTAGATCAAAATCAGTCTCACACCTCAGATTGTCATAGACAGATTATTAGAGTGCTCAGAGAGATCTGTAATTCTACAGTTGCACAGTTAGGAATTTTGTGATCAAAATTCATGCAGCAGTAATAGTGTGATCTTGTAATCGTTTCTCCAGATTGATAATAATATTCTCTCCCCTCCCCGTGGACGTAGCCAAGTTGGTGAACCACGTAAATCTTTGTTCTTGTGATTGCTTGCTTTTCTTATCAAGTCTTGTTCATTGCTCTAACAAGTGGTATCAGAGCTCTGGTAGTACTAAAGCTTTGGTTCGTGGTTAGAGGTTCAGGGATTCCGCTGCAGAGAACGAGAAGATGGGTCAAGGAGCAGATTCGATCGACAAGTTCAATGGGAAGAATAGTTTTTCTCTCTGGTAGATTAAGATGAAGGCTTTGTTGATAGGCAAAGATTTATGGAACCGTTGGAGATTGCAATCAGGGATTGTAAGGATCCCCAGGGTAAGGAAATCACCACAGAAGAGTCAAAGAAGGACAAACAAGCAGCCGCCAAGGAGGAAGCAGAGTTGAAGAAGTTAGATCAGAAGGCTCACGCCAAGATCATCAGACATTTGGATGATAAGATCCTAACCAATGTTGCAGGAACAGACTCCAGAAGCGATCTTTAGTTAAATTTGGAAGATATGTACATGACACGTTCATTGACCAACAAGTTATACCTGAAGAAGAAGCTGTATGATTGTCGTATGACATAAGGTACGCCCATAAATGATCATCTTGATAGATTTACTTCTGCATTACTTGAAATGCGTAATATAGGAGTTAATATGGATGACGAGGATGCAGCCTTGCAACTTTTAGTAACTTTACCTATGTCTTATGAACATTATGTTGATTCGTGCATAAATCGTAAAGATGGTATATCTCTAGAGGAAGTGAAAACTTCTCTCAAGACGAGGGAGTTACGCCGAAAGGCGAGTGGGAATGAGGCAGGTACCCAGTCATCAGGTTTGGTTTCTAGTAGTAGTAACAGAGGTTCTAGTGGGAAGAATAACAATAAAGGTAATTCTTCACACAAGAAGGGTCCGAAGCCTGGGGATATCTGTAATTTCTGCAAGGAGAAGGGGCATTGGTGTTGGATATTATGCCCTAGGCCCTTGAGAAAGGCCTATGAGTTATATCATAGCTTCATTGTTATAGAGATAACAAACTCGATTATTATATCTTTTGCATGTTTATTATAATAATCATTGTCCCTAGCACTTATGAAGGGCTAGCATGAGTTTGATGGATAATCATATGATGATTATAGCGCATAGGATGCGGATTAAACTTGTGGGTATATGTTGGAGAACAAGTACTGGATAGACCCGTTATGAGATTTATGTCATGGTCAAATGTCATAATTAAATCTCATAATAGTTATATCATTCATCCTTAGACCTGAGATTATCATAGTCTTCCACATAATGAACATTATGTTTGACGTACTCAAACGCTACCCCTAACCGGGTGGTTATAAAGGCTACGATTGGCATAATCGGATTCTTGTAGGGAAGAATGATAAGTCAAGATGGGATTTGTCCCTCTCTCAAGAGAGATATCTGCTTGGCCACTCGATGAGTGAGATTGATAAAAGTGTACGGCCGTACCCAAATGAATTGAAGCGTTCAATGTTATTTGCTCGTATCAATCTACTCGAGATCGAGAAAGCATTGGACAACATAAGTTGACGTGGACCATGACTTATGTCCAATATGATATCGCGTGACAAAGGGATTATGATATGTTCTATAAGGTTACTTTGGGCTTTCAAAGTTATACTAATTGGGTAGTCATAATGGCTTGCTAGAGTCCGCTTATGATTTACGAGGTCTTCAGACTCGTTGCCAACATAGTATAATCCTATTGGGTCACACACGCAGAACGGATCTTGCTTGGCACGAAAAAAGAGAAAAACTGGGAAGTGGAAAAACCAGCCGTACGGATGGTTTGGACTAGCCGTACGGATAGTTTGTCCGCTGACGAGTTTTTGTCAGATTTTTTTTCTGGGAAAGGAATCCTTTAACCGAATGAAATTAGGTTTCTCCCAGTATATATTCTGTGTTCTCTTCAGCCGAAAACTAAGCCTTAGGCATTGATTTTGGAAATCAACAAGAGTTTCTTGGAGAGAGAAAAACACATAATATACTTAGGTTATTGGGGTTTGATTTTTGCTAATCATCAAACCATAATAATCAAAGGGGAATTGAAGAATGGTTCTTCAATCATGTTTTTTAAGCCTAAGGATCTAGCAGTCAAATCAAGATGCGTTCTTGAGTCCGTTCGATGTGTGGATACTGATAGAGGGTGTTTGCGTTAGCACCTTAAAGTCCGTGTTCATGGATTCGATCTTCAAGGGTATGTTTCTTTCATCTTGTATTTAATTTAATCAACATGCATGGATCCGGGCTCTTGGGTGTTTGATTTATTTGTTTAATTCCGCTGCGCATGATGCATCAAAACCCAACAATTGGAAGTTCGATTATCCCAGAAAGAAGCAAGGCAAGGCACCAGTCAGAGCAGAGGCCATGATGGCCAAAGATAGCAGTTCAGAAGAGGATTATGCTCTAGTTACATCAGAATCAGCACACGCATCTGATGCATGGATTCTTGATTCAGGAGAATCTTACCATATCAGTCCTAGGAGAGAATGGTTTACTGATTACAGGCATATAGATGGCGATGATATAAGCATGGCCAACAGTGCAGTCTGCAAGGTTGTCGGTATTCGTTCGATCAAGGTCAGGACTCATGATGGTAGGTTTGTCGCTTTGAACGAGGTTCGACACGTTCCGCTTATGACGAAGAATCTGATTTCACTTAGTCAGTTAGACAGCAAATGGTCCAGTTTCAAAGGTAAAGGTGGAGCAGTTAGTGTCTGTAATGGTTCAAAAGTGATGCTGAGAGGCCTTAAGCGAGGCTCCTTGTATTTCCTCCAAGGAAGGACACTTGCAGGGTCGGCTATGGTTGCATCATCAGAGGTGAACGAGGGAGATATGTCTAAGTTGTGGCACATCAGGATCGGTCACATGAGCACTCGAGTGATGCAGGAGCTGGCTAAAATGGATCTTCTATGTGGCTATAAGATCAAGGATCTTAAATTTTGTGAGTATTGTGTGCTAGGGAAGATGAAGCGTAATAGTTTTCCCAAGGGTATACATAACACAAAAGTCATTCTGGATTACATCCACTCAGAATGTTGGGGACCTTCACGTCAGGAATTTCTAAGGGGGCACATATATTTCTTATCTATGGTTGATGATTATTCGAGGACGACTTGGGTGGTTATCATGAAGCACAAGAATGAGACTCTAAGGAATTTCAAGGACTGTAAGACGGTAGTGGGGAACCAGACATAGAAGAATATCAAGAAGCTCCGGACAGATAATGGTTTGGAGTTCTGCAGTACTGAGTTCGATTCGTTTTGTAGAGAGGTGGAGATTTCTAGACATCTCACCATTAGAGGCACTCCACAGCAGAATGGTGTAGCAGAACGAATGAATCAGACATTGCTTGCGAGAGTGTGGTGCATGCTCTCCAATGCAGGGTTGTCTAAACATTTCTGGGCAGAAACGGTTAGTACAGCATGTTACTTGATTAATCGTGGACCTCACGCCTGTATTGGCCTCAGAGTTCCCCATGAGGTATTGACTGGTAAATCCACGATTGTTTTAAGTGTTGGCAGTGTTTATAAACAGGTGGAGCAACAAGATACTGAAGAGTTAGGTATCCCACAGTCAGATGTTGATAAACAGGTGGAGCAACAAGATATTGTAGAGTTAGTTGTCCCACAGTCAGATGTTGATCAGGATCCACCAACAGAGACAGAGACTGAAGCACCAAAAAGTTCAAGTTCAATTCCCAAAGAACATGGGTTAGTACAAGGAAGGTCTAGAAGAGCTAATCTTGGGAAGCCTCCGGAGAGGTATGGATTTGAAGACATGGTGTCTTATGTACTGCAGGTTGCTGAGGAAGTGGAGCCCGCTCTTACGGAACCTCCTACTTTCAAGGAAGCAGTTACATGTTCAGAGTCATCTTAGTGGTATGTGGCTATGGGTGATAAGATGGAGTCTCTTCAAAAGAATCATACTTGGGAGTTGACCACAAGGCCAGAAGGCAGAAAGATTGTGACTTGCAAGTGGATCTTTAAGAAAAAGGAAGGGATATCACCGGCAGAAGGGATCAAGTATAAAGCTCGCGTTGTTGCAATGGATTTCACACAGAGAGAAGGGGTGGAATACAATGAGATATTATCACCAATGGTTAGACACACATCGATCAGAGTGTTGCTAGCAATAGTAGCACAAAGGGATTTGGTTGAGCAACTAGACGTCAAGACAGCTTTCTTGCATGGAGAGTTGGAAGAAGAGATATACATGACACAGCCGGAAGGATTCCAAGTTCCTGGTAAGGAAGATCAAGTTTGTAGGTTAAAAAAGTCCTTGCATAGACTTAAGCAATCGCCTAGGCAGTAGTATAAGATATTTGTCAGCTATATGATAGCAGCAGTCAAGAAGTCAGAGATTTAGAAGCTGAAAGGCTTACTGGCCGCAGAGTTTGAGATGAAGGATTTGGGTAACGCGAAGAAAATTCAGGCTATGGAGATTTATAGAGACAGAACAAAATGAAAATTGTTCTTATCCCAGAAAAGATACATCAAGAAGGTTTTAGAGAGGTTTGGTAGGTCAACAGCTAAGGCTATAGATACTCTGGGTGCAGTGAATGCACAGTTGACAGTCGCGTTTGGGCCCAAATTAGCTGAGGAGAAAGAGTAAATGGCTCAAGTATCATATGCTAGTACAGATGGTAGTTTGATGTATACTGCAGTGCGCACTAGCGACGTCGTTCTTGTCTATGGAAGTGGAACAGAATGTGCAGTCGAGGGTGTCTCAGATTCAGACTATTCAGGTGATGTTGACATAAGAAGATTGATGACCGGATATGTATTCACTCTTGGTGGGTCAGTTGGAAGGCTACATTACAGGGGACAGTGACTTTGTCTACAACAGAAGCAGAATACATGGCATTGACAGAGTCTGCTAGGGAAGGAATATGGTTGAAGGGATTGATCAGCGATCTTGGGATACATCAGGATCATGCTATTATTTATTGCGATAGTTTGAGCACGATTTGTCTAGCCAAGGATCAAGTTCATCATGAGAGGACCAAGCACATTGATGTCAGATATCATTTCCTAAGGGATAAGAAACGGGTAAAGGTGAAGAAGGTAGGGACGGCAGACAACCCTGCAGATATGTTCACAAAACCCGTGACGGGAAGCAAGTTCCAACATTGTTTGGACTTGCTGAATGTTCGCAGCTATTAGATACAAGAAGAGGTGGGGGGGGGAGAAAAGGTTTGTTGTCATGGAGATTCAAAGTTGAGGTGGAGATTGTTGGGTTAATGCCTTTGAATTTCGGACGCCAAGTTAAAGGATTAGACAACAGATGAATTACGTAATTCCGGTACGAGCACAGAGCAGAGGGTCCGGCCGGACCAGAGGAAGGACCCGACCGAACCTAGGAGACGTCGGAAAAGTTTGGCACAAGAAGAAGATCCGATCGGGTATAGCATGGGGTGAGGCCGGACCAAGCAAGGATCCGGTCGGACCATGCCTATGACCCGGCCGGACCAAGGAGTCCAAACATCAGCAGATTTCGGACAGTTCCAGTTTCGCAGAAGGAAAGGTTTCAAGTCAGTTTTGGACTTGGATTCCAATCTCCTACCAGATTTTGAGATAGACTTTGAGTGGTATAAATAGAGGCTACTAGTCTAGATCAAAATCATCCTCACACCTCAGATTGTCATAGACAGATTATTAGAGTGCTCAGAGAGATCTGTAATTCTACAGTTGCACAGTTAGGAATTTTGTGATCAAAATTCGTGCAACAGTAATAGTGTGATCTTGTAATCGTTTCTCCAGATTGATAATAATATTCTATCCCCTCCCGTAGACGTAGCGAAGTTGGTGAACTACGTAAATCTGTGTTCTAAGCTCCCTTTTGTTTCCCTCTCACTCCCTTCTGTTGGGTGTTGTCACCTAGCATGTCAAATATCTCTTAACTTGTTTAGGAGTTTTCTTACCCATTGAAACCCTTACAGCATTATCTACCATAGTTTGGTGTAGTGGACTCAACTCATCATAGAATAATTTAGGGTATATATAAAGTCATAAAAAAGTGCCACAAAATTTAGTCTACAAAATGATATGTCAAAATTTTATTGGTCTTTTTAATTAGAGTGTGCCGGGTCCACTATCGATGTAACTAATAAAATATCGCCACCTCATTTTGTATCCATCATTTTGTGAACTTCTTTTGTGCCCCTAACATTTTCCAATAATTTATTTAAATGAGGCAAGGAAAAATCATGGTGAGGACATTAGACTAAAAGTATCTTAAACCATCTCAAGCTCCATGGAAGCTTACAAGAGTGTAAGGATCCTCCCCCTCGGGGCGAAACGAGGGGTTCATTTCGAGGAAGAAAAGCCAAACACGTGTAACTTCACAAACTTAACGGAGTCGCCATATTTGTTAACTTTTAACCCAACAAACGAAAATGGTTAGAGATTTATGAGTTCGGAGGCCAGGTTACGGCTTGGGAAGAGTTTCACGTAACCCAAGCCGCCTCAGACAAATCCGAGTCTCCCTAAGTTTGTTAATGAAAAGTGCATATGTGCGTGTGTGTGTATTTAGAAAACGGGAGAAACTGACTTTAACAGAAAACAGTTATGATTTTAACAGAAAAGGGGGTTCTTTTGTAAACATTCTGGATTAAAGGGGAACTGGACTGAAAGATGCCCCTGGACAAACTAGCCGTACGTCTAGAGGGGGTCTTCCTGGGAATTTTAACAGATTCCCAGGAATCAGTCCAGTTCCATACAAAAACAGAGCATTCTGTCTGAAACTGGACTGTTTGATCATTTTCGGTCATTCTCTTGTAACAAAACACAAATTAAATCATCCCTATGTCATTGATTACTAGATTAGACACCAAAACAAGAATTTTGGATGTGATTAAGACAATCATTGGGGAATTATTAAGAAAAGGTGATGAAAAGGGGGCTTTGAGCCAAGATGATCATTTTGATGAGTAAAGATTCAAACTTTACCATCAAAATGGGATCTTTATACAAGATTAAACCTTTAGGGGCAACAAAATGACATAAAGATTGAATCTTTATGACCCAAATGTGGGATTTTAGGCTAAGTCAAGGTTGTGATGATAAAGATTGGAACTTTATCACCCAACATGATCATCATGGCCAAATACAACATAAAGATACATGCTTTCACCATGAAAATGGATCATCAAGCTATTTAAAGGCAAGAAATTAACAAATCATGATCTTTAGGTTTTATCCCTTTTTCACATACTTGGATGTGAGGGCACCTTGAATCATTTCATGATTTGTTTCCAAGATACATAACAAGAATATAAGGTGCTTGAAGGACAAGACTTGCAATATAAGAGGTGCTTGACAAGGGCAAGACTTGCAATAAAAAAGGTTCTTGACAAGGGCAAGGCTTAAAATGCAAGTAAATAAACAATATGAGCAAGAACAAAAGAGTTTGAGATGGAGAGAAGATGGGGAGAAGGAGGATTCACCTATGGTGGTTATGGCCTATCTTCCTCTCTTTTCATTCAAATGTTTGGTGGTGTTTCACTCAGGCTGAATTTCTACAGAGTTTCACCTACAAAACTATATTTCTCCCCCCTGAAATGATCAGCAAGGGTCTCAATTTATAGGGACTGAAGCTGCCTAAACCAACCGTACGGCTAGGCCCTTCCCGCGTCCAAACCATCCGTACGGCTCAGCCTGGCGAGCTTCTGGATTTTTCCAAGTTTAATTCCAGAGCAGTCCTGGAACTTTCAGTTTATCATAGTGAGGTCCCAGCCCATCAGTTTATCCCTGAATGGTGCTAAGAGTTCCTCTAAGCTGGTCAATTTCAGATTGGGTACTTACAAAGAGTGCAACTATTAGTAAGAAGGAAGGATTATTAATTCACTATTTTGATACCAACCAAAACCTTCACAATAATACTAAAAAATATCAGTGTTAAAGAAAAGCGTAAACCACAAAATAATACTAGAAATTATCAGTGTTAAAGAAAAGAGTAAACCACAAAATTGATTGCTGGTTACGTGTCCCAATCTTGAAAAACATCGCGTACTATTAATTAGAAAAACTAATCAAAATACTATTTTATCGTCAATTTTTTTCACATACGTTATTTTTCTAGCGGCCGTTAATTTAATCTATTGGGTATTAATAATTAAATAAAAAATATGATTAAAATTTTCAAATGTAATCCTAATAGTTAAAAACCGTTAATATATACTGTATAGCAGACAAGTTCAAACAGCACTCTCATCTTCTCCACCCACCACCTCCTACCACAATCACCCACCACAACCTCCCACGACCACTATTTGCCACCACACACTAATACCACCTACCACCAATGCCCACCCGCCACCACCTGGTCCACCTCCCACCACCACTATCTGCCACCACTGCACACAAATACCACCCGCCGGCACCATTTTTACTGTCTAATTGTATTGAGTTTTGATCAAAGTTAGGCACCAATAATTAATCATTTCAATAAATTCTAAAACTCGTTATTGGTTAACCATTGAGAATGCTAACAATAATAACTAACTTCCATTCACTTATTTTATATTTGTCAGAGTCCAACAATCATTTCGGGATAGAGCGACTATTTTCACAGATGGGAATTTGTAGCTTTTCAAATTTTCAAGAAACTGAGAACTTATTTACTAAAAATATTTTAGAATAAACTTCCATTTAGGAGAGTTGTTGAGGCCCAAATAATCAGAAGTATAAGTGGATGGGCCACAGCAGGCCCAAGGCATTTTGGATTTCATTTTCTTTTAAAAAAAATGACAAAGAATCTTTACTATTCATCTTTCATTTTCTCTCCTATTTTACTTTTATACTCACAACACCAATCAACTTACTATTCCCTCCCACTCATTCTCTCACCTACTTTACTTTTACACTCATAACACTTACTTTACTTCCACCATTTTTTAATCTCCGTGCAAATGAGAGGTAAGACTCTTACTGGTAAGGAGGGAGTACTTAACTTTCTAAGCTACCCATAACAAATAATACTCGTCACTTCAGTTGCGTGATTCTTGAAGCATCATGGTGCTAATCACTTCATTTGCGTGATTCTTGAAGCATCATGGTGCTATTGTGATTGTTCGAACACTACCAAAGACAATTATAAAAAGAAGAATAAATAACTAAAATTGTTGATTATAGTCAAAGGGGAGTATCAATTTAGGACAGTGGAAGTAACATAATACCCATTACCCAGCAAGCCTTAAAACATTTTATGTACACAAACACCACACAACAGACTAAGAAGATGGCCTTTTCCTGAGATCCACTGCTATTTCCTTCCTCACTTTCTCCCACCTACCTCACTTTTCATACTCATAACAACTACAACTACTATTCCCTCATTAATTCCTGTACACCCACAAAAGTGCGCACAATGTTATGGGACGGAAGGAGTATAGTAACAGTATGGTATTATTTTAGCGTTTATGCGAGAATATTATTGTAACATTAGTTACATATTATAATAGTGAAAATCTAAAGAAAAACTTATTTTACACTCGTTTTAGTGTAAAACTTGTTTTCATCTCTTAATGTAAAATAAGTTTTACACATCTCTTAGTGTAAAACAAGTTTTTCATAAAACTGACTCATTATAATAACATGAGTTACATCCAATAATAAAGATTTTGGATAGATGTGTATTCCGACTGCACAAGCCCCAAATACCTTAGACCATCTCCAATGGTACTCTAAAATTCCAAAAATAGAGTATTGTTTTACTCCAACGGAACTCTAAACATTGCTCTATTAATAGAGCAACTTTATCACTTGCTTCAAATTTGGTGCAAGTGATAGCGCTGCGCTATCCCGTTTTTCTTTTTCTTTTTCTTTTTAAATATCCGTTTTTTGTTTTTCTTTTTGATATATATGAAAATATTTTACATATAAAATTATATAACCTACTACTCCTTCCGTCCCCGAGTAAGAGTCCTATTTTTTTTCGCCGTTAGCACGAAGGTATTTTGAGCAATAATTTTATGTTGATCTAATTATCCTAATGGAGATTTTAAACTTGTTATTGATACTCCATTATATGTACTACCAATATCAATATCTAGATGTTCATTAACATAATTGAAATAACCTAAAATTATTGCTCAAAATATCTTCGTGCTAACGGCGAAAAAAATGGGACTCGTACTCTGGGACGGAGGTAGTATTATTTATATATTTGAAACAATAATGAATATTTTTATTATATTCTTATTTAGTACTCCCTCCGTCCCCAAACAACTTACACTTATTTCCCTTTTGGGTGTCCCATTCACATCGAGAGTCAAGCAAAGAGTTTTCAGAATTTGGCAGGGTCAACTAAGTCATACGCTTTGATGTGCATGCTTCCTAGCAAAAGCTTGCTAAAAACAGTCATACCAGGGTGGGGTGGTTGTGTAGAGGAATCACAGCTGTGGCAGGCAGGAAGAAAATACACAACTGCAGGGAAAACAGCCAGCTTATCAGTTATTTTCTCGGAAAATTCAGAGCAGAAAGTAATACCAGGTCTCAGAGGATACGCTGATAAGTAACACTCACTCCGTTCCGAAATAAATATCACAATTGACAAGTCAACATTTTAAAGTTTTTTATTATGTTTCTTTCATTGCTCTAATCTACATATACTCCCTCCCTCTCAGAGTAAGTGTCCAACTTTTTTTTTAGTCTCTCTCATAGTAAGAGCAAGTGTCAGTTTCCTAAAATGGCAAATATGTATATATTGAACTGCAATGGAGTACTCCCTGCGTCCCAGCTCACTTGACACTTGTTTTCATCTTGTGTTGTCCCAGCTCACTTGACACATCCCAAAATAGCATATTTTTTATAATTTTATATTCACTCTACCCCACAACTCATTCCCTCTTTTCATTTTCCACCACTCAATTTATTCAACCAACACTACTATTTACCTCACTCATTCTCTCTCTCTCTTCATTTTCTACCACACATTTTCCTTATTTTATTATTTTTCCTTAATTATTTTGCCTACCTCATGGGTATCAAGTGAAGTGGGACAGAGGGAGTACTAATTAATTATGTACAGTATCAGTTTTTTGTTTTTTTTGTTTTGTTTTTTTTTTTTTTTTACCATGCTTGCAATTTACAACCATAGTCAAAAGCACAATACTGGTGACTAGGTCCCTTGACCAACAGTCTCTCTACGGAAAACATAAAGACAACAACATTAGATCTACGGAAAACACAAAGACAACAACATTAGATAGTTGATTTCCATTTTCTGAAAATAATATAATAAATAAAAGAGAAAACCCAATAGAAATAACTCCCTATTTTCTACTACCTCTATCCGTAAACGAGTGTCCAAATTTCATTTTAAGGGACACTGAAAATCTCAACTTTTTGAACAATTTGGTAACAACGATTCATATATAATCTTGTAATCTCCTTTCCAAACCTTTAGTTTTGCACGTATAAAGAAACCGGTGAAAAAAAATTCGAAAAAAAACGTTTAGGGAGAAAGTTATGTTAAAAAAAGACACTCATTTAGGGACAAAGATTTTTTGAAAATGGACACTCATTTAAGGACAGAGAGAGTAATATACTTGAATATTTCCACATCTAATCATTTCTAATATTTAGATAAATCATGTACATTATCGGTTTCCTCAACGTAAAGATTTCTTAAATTCAAAACTCCTTCTATCTTAATGTGTTGCACTACTACTAAGAAAGATCAGGTTAAGAAGATGAGTGTGGCGAGTGTGATGACCTTGCTTTGGATCAAAATGAATGACGGAAACGGATCCATCTAGACTCTTTTTGAACATTTATTTTGGGGCGAAGATAGTAACATAATAACATCAATCCTCAAGCACCATATTACATAGGCGGAGCCACCTTATCTATTAATGGGGCAATTGCACCCATTCATGTTTCAAAATTTACAAATTAGCACTAGGAAATTTAAGAAAATTTGTCTTGCATGTTAGTATTAAAATTATGCACTCTTTACAAAAGAATCCTGTCTCCACCATATTATTCGAAATGAAAGCTACAAATCAACAAAATCAAACAAATTAAAAGATTTATATGACTCTAATTTGGACATGGATGGTAAAATCAAAAAAAAAAAAAAAAGGCAAACAAACTAAAAGAGATAATTACAGTAGAAACTCTTTAAATTAATACTCAAAAAATTAATAAACTCTCTAAAATAATAAATTTGTTTGATCCCGACTTGGGCCAATTGAAATCTTTTTAAAATTGATAAAATAATAAGATAATAGTTTTTCGAGGAGACACCTTTGTAATTTTAAGTCCCACGAAAATCATAAATTAATAATTTTTAGAAATTGAAAAAATATTTTTTACAATTTAGTGAATATATAACACTATAGTCGATTGTTTCTTTATAAGTTCAAATTTAGCTATTCTTCTTGTGTATAATGAATTCATGGTTATCATCAACTTCCAAGTACATATAATAAATTTAGTTTATACGGAAATCTAAAATTTGTCGAATCATTTAAAAACTCTTTAAATTAACAATTATCTATTTATCGATAAATTAATAGCTCTATAAATTAATAAATTTCACTGGTCCCGACATTATTAATTTATAGAATTTTTACTGTGTAATTGTATATGATTATAATTAGAACAAAGATGTTAAAAATCGAGATACTACAAAGATGGTAAAAATCGAGATACTGACCATGAGGTATGTTGAAGCTTCTTTTTAGTGAGGCATATTACTAGCACTTAAATTAAATATATTCTTTCTGTTCTATAACAACTTGAATCATTTTGCTCCGACATGAAAATCAAGGGAGGGAATATATAGTCAAAAATATTGTGAGTGAAAAAGAGGTTGTGAATATGATGATTTGAGAGTCGAATTTAGAATTGAAGGGTGTAATATAACAAATGAAGTATGGTAAATAATAATTAAAAAAAAAATGAAAGTTGAACATTCAAAGAAATGAGGCTTACTACAATAGAGACATTCAGAAAAGAAATTAGTGCAAGTTGTTAGGAGACGGAACCGAAATAGTATAGCCTTTTTCTCTCCCAAATGAGTGCTTATTTTAAAGTACTCAAAAAATAAAAACGGGGAAATCTAATTCTTTTGAACATGTAATAATGTGGAGGGAGTGTGTGTATATATACACACACACATACACACAAATAAACATGAGAATTGAATTTTCAACATGCAACTGTCGCAAGAAGAGAAAATAAAGGAAGTTTTAATACATTTTTATGTACACAAACAACACACAGCAAACAAAGAAGATTGTCTTTCCTCCCAAACAAGATTGGATACACAAAATACAAAAGAGAAGCTAGAAAAGAACAAGATAACCTAAAATAGTACGGCTAATCCATACATCAAAAAGCTTGCCATTTTCAAGTTCAAACCTTTTGCCCGCCTCGTTTGGTAGCCAAAATATGTATAGATTAGAAGCGGAGATTTTCAGGAGAACAAGACTTCGCGATTCTCAGCTTTATGACAAGCCGAGATTGGAGTCAGTTTGAATCTGCGGACCCAAGTACTCGATTCCATCCATTTCTGACTCCTTGGGCATCTCAATCTCTTCCAACCATCCATATCCCTCTCCCTCTTCTTCGCACATTGTCCTTTCTCCATCTACATACAAAGATGCAAAGACCAAATGAGTACTTGAGGCTTAATAGCATTCGTAGAGTTGGTAATATCTACTCCCTCCGTCCCATAATGATAGTCTCGTTTGACTTTTTAAACATTTTACGTTTACATTACCAGCTTTGGAAATTCAGTGATTTTAAAGCATTCGTTTTAAAATGGGACTATCTACAAACTATTATTACAGTGTAAAAAAGGCGTAAAGCACAAACAGCAGAGTGAATTATGTTCTACAGTACTCCCTCCGTCCCATTAGTCTCATTTGACTCTTGATGGTCAACACCAAGTGAACTTTGACAAATTATTGATGTCGGTCTAATCATCTTAGTGAAATTCTAAAAATTGTAATTGACAAATTATTAAATAATTTCTCAATGATAATTTTTAGAATTTTACTGGGATGATCAGATTGAGATTAATGTTTAAAGTACACTTGTGTTGACCATCAAAAGTCAAAAGGGAATATCTTTCTGGGACGGAGGGAGTATGACCAAACAGAAAGATGAAATGGGCAAGTATAAGCCAATCCAAAGTGATGTATATCAAAGTTATGGCCTTACTTGATAGTGCGCTGAACGGAATCTCTTTGTAGTATGAGCAATCTCGACCATCCTCTTTAGAATACGGGGGTCCAATCACATCAAGTACTGCACACGGAGTTATAGCTGTGAAGGCATGTATGTTCCCTCCTGATGTTGGGTACAATACGGAAGTATTACATGGAGCAGTAAACACATTATCAGCTGTCAACCTCGCCAGTTTCACTGCAATACCAACCAAAATGTGCTAAATGTGAGTAAATCATTTCTACGCAATTCTAATAAGAGTAAATATAAAGTCACAAAAAAAGGTCACAAAAAAGGCCACAAAATTTGGTCCACAAAATGATGTGTCATGATTTGGTTGGTGCTTTTAATTAGAGTGTGGCGGGTCCACAATCGATGCAACCAATAAAATTTCGTCACCTCATTTTGTATCCGCCTTTTTGTTAACTCTTTTTGTGCCCCTAGCATTGCTCAATAATAAATATGCATACATGTCCACTTATGTGCGTGTGTGTGTTTGGGAGAGGAGAGAAGAGAGGGAGGGAGTTGACTCACATCGAGAAGCAAGCGAAGAGTCTTCGGAATTGATAGGGTCGACCAAGTCATACGATTTGATGTGCATGGTTCCTAACAAAAGCTTGTTAAAAACAGTCATACCAGGGTGGTTGTGTAGAGGAATCACAGCTGTGGCAGGCAGGAAGAAAACACACAACTGCATGGAGGGAAAACAGCCAGCTTATCAGTTATTTTCTCTGAAAATTCACAAGCTGAAAGTAATAACAGATTTTAACATAACTTATACGCTAATAACTAATAACAGTCAAAACAGGTTTCTTCTAGCTCTGTGATGAATAAAAAAATCAGTTCCAAATAAAGCATTGTCTCACCGAGAATTTCTCGCACGTGTATATAGTTGTGTATGTAACTCTTGGATCTTTGACTGCAGTTTTAAGCTTAAAAAATTCCAGATCCCTGCTAAGTCCAACATCTTCCGGCATCATCCCATCTACAACATAAGAAGATTCATAGTCAGATACAACAACAACAACAACAATGCCTTAGTCCCAAAATTATTTGGGGTCGGCTAACATGAATCATCATATGTCATCGTGAGAGAGAGAGAAAAAAAGAAATAGGTGGGGGGGAAAAATTTAGAAAATGAAAAGAAGAGACAAAATCTGTATATTTAGCTTAATGGCATGTTCTGTCTTCTCCTAATTGTTAAGTTAAAATCAATGGATGGTCAAATACCACATCTAAATTGATTATGTATGATTTTTCGACTCTGGTCTGGTTGTGTCTCACACCAAATCCAATAGCGTGGCGGTTCTATATATTCAGTAGTCAAATATGAATAGGGCAAATTACAATTTAGGGCCTAATGTCTACGAGGCGGTTGCGGTTTAGGGCTTGACGTCTAAAATTTGGCGATTTAGGGCCTGACTTGACATTTTCGTTGTAGAATGGGGCTTTTTAACGGTTTTTGTTAGAAAAGTTAGTTAAGTCACATGTGATTTGCACGTGATTGACGAAATGGGTAAATTTGAAATGAGAATTAGTGCTTAAGGGGTAAAATATAAATACTTAAATTTAAAGTCGCAAAATATAAGTTTTCAAATTTTAAATTAAAATATTTAAATAAAATATCTAATATATTAAATTTTTGATATAATTTTTTTAAATAAATAATCATTTCCCTTCAAGAATAATTTTTTTCAGAGAAAATTGATAAGTTTTGTCCATCTAAATTGATGGAGATGGTGGTCAATGGTGTTTTGAGACGAGAGAGATGATGAAAATGGGAGGTTGGAAGCGAAGATCTAAATCTGGAAAAAAAATATTTTTTCAAAGAAAATTCATAATTTGTTTGTTTTATTTTAAAATTTTATATAAATATTTTTATTTAGATCTGGGAAACAAAAATTGTCAAAAATAATTTATTTATTTATATTTAAAAATAATTAAAATAAAAAATTAATATATTATATATTTTTTTTCAAAATTTTAATTTAAAACTTGAAAATTCATATTTTGTGACTTTAAGTTTAAGTATTTATATTTAACCCTTTAAGAACTAATTATCATTTCATATCGATCCATTTCGTCAATCACATGTGACTTAACTGACTTTTCTAACGAAAACCGTTAAAAACCCCTATTTTGCTAACAAAGTGTCAAGTCAGGCCCTATTTCGCTAAATTTTGCACGTCAGGCCCCAAATTGCAACCGCCTCGTAGACATTAGGCCCTAAATTGTAATTTTCCCATATGAATATTTACACTTTGAACTATTGAACTACTGATAAAACTGCTATGTTTTAGTTGGATTGGCTAATGGTTGTCATTATAAATGCACTGGTGCTGTGGATAGTCAACTTGACCGAATGAAGAACATAGAAAATGGAGAGATTCCAAAGCTAAAAATTACCCCCAAAAAAAGTTATTATTGTGAACTTGAGGCATCTTTTCATAACACGCAACCTTTGAATCCATTACGATCAGCACTGCCATAAATCTCACTAAAAAACTTAATCAGACCCCTAGTTATCAACCAAATTTCATATGGACATTTTCGAACCATAAACACGAAATAGACACCAAGTACTAGATGCATTAAAGAGTTCACTTTGTTGTGCTACTAATAAAGATCAGATTAACAAGACGAGTGTGGTAGGTTTGATGACCTTGCTTTGGATTAAAATGAATGGCAGAAACGGATTCATGTAGCTCACCCCCATTTGGCTGGAACTTAGGCCGAGATGAGCTGGGTTGATTTTCTTTCTTAATTCTTAATCCTTAATCCTTAATCCCATTAAAAAGAAAGACAAGTAACACAGAAACTAACTATGGGTACAAATCTGGAAAAAAAAATGGAATAATATTAATCCTCAAGCATCACATTATTAGAAACAAAAGCTATTGATCAACAAAACTCAAACAAATTGAAAGAGCTATATGACTCAAATTAGAACATAGATGGCAAACTCAACAAAATCAAATAAACTAAAAGAACCCTTCAATCATAATCAGAACAGAGAAGGCAAAAATTGAGATACTCACCAAGAATGTGGCACAGTTTTTTGACATCAGAAGGGAAAGGAACAGTTCCGGGCCTCTAAAAACATCTCGACAAGACAAGAAAAGCCGCTGCAACA
Source organism: Campanula takesimana (assembly GCA_026119855.1). NCBI lineage: Eukaryota > Viridiplantae > Streptophyta > Magnoliopsida > Asterales > Campanulaceae > Campanula > Campanula takesimana. Next base: position 1,604,091 of record JAOWBW010000201.1, read on the forward strand.
CAGTCGGAACCTCCGGCACAGCCGATATCTTTGACCGTCTTTTGCATCGATGATTCTTCTTCCTTATAACCTTATCAAAATCCCCAACTTTATCTCGGATCCTATGTTCACCCAATCTTACTTCAATTGTCATCGGCAACCAAATTCAAAACAACCCACTTTTCTCTGAGTAATTTGTGCAAACACTGGGTGTGCACTATTAGTAGACGGAGCCAAGATCTTATATTTTTTAGTTTTAGGGTGAAATCTGGTGTTGAAATTGGATCTGTGGGGGGATCAGATTGATGGGTATTATATAAATAGTGAATGTGGAAAATTTGGGGTGGAAAATTTGGAGGCATGATAAGTGTACTGTGTGTGTCGAAACCGGGGGCGACGGAGAGAGAGAGATGCGTGTGACGGTGGTGTAACTGGTGTGTGCGTGTTTCCCGCCCCTAAGATTTGAGGGGAAAACAGCCGGGTTCACTTCCGTACACTGTTTTTTATTTACTTTTTACTCCCTCATTCCCATTTTAAATTGCAAAAGTTGTCAAAAAGGGTATCCCAATTAAAATTGCAAAATTCAAAAATGGCAAGTTTTAACCCACTTGCACACTCACATCCACTAACCCACTAACTATTCTATACCCCACTTTCTCTCTCCCACTCAACTATCAACACTCACAACACATCACCTTTTTCACTTTTTCCCTTAATCCTCGTGCCAACCTAATATTTGCAATTTGAAATGGGTCGGAGGGAGTATTTTTTTATTATTGCTTTTGTTTTTTAAACTCAAAAATGGAGAAGATATTTTGTAGGTAAAATGCAAGGAAGACTTTTAAAGTTTCATTTATGTGCAAACAAGTGCCTATAATATAATGTTAAGCATATTACTCCCTAATGTTTAATTGGGTTCCAATTACTACTTTTCCTGAAAGTTGAAGGTACTTGTCATCTCTGTTCGAAAAGGTGCCCGCATAGGGTAACTAAGGCTTTGTCTAGGCACTAGGCGACTATTTAATGCCTCGATTAAGTCCAAATTTGCCATGAAACTCGTTCAATTGATGAGACACCTTGTTGTATTAATTATATTTTTAATAGAAAAAATATTCCTAAAGCGACGTTGTGTCTTACTAGCATAAATTCTTAAAAAAAAAATTGCGATAATTATTTGTTATGTTGTCATGCTGTAGAAGTGTTAGAACGAAAATTCTAAAAGTTTAGCAAAACAAAAGGTCAGTTATTTATTATGTTTAGAGGTGTTATATACTGTATCTTTTAGCTATATAATACTTTCTCTGCAAATGATTTGCTTGTTCATGTGACATTTTCAACTCTATTTAACCAGGATGTTATAAATCATGCCTGAATTCTCAGTCTCGCCTAAACACTCTACGCGTTAAGTCTGACTCCAAAACCTAGTGGTTTTTAGAACCCACTAGCACCGCCAAATAGTTTTACCATAAGGCCAAAAGTTTGTTTTGACAAAACCATAAGGCCAAAAGTTAAAATGCAGGCAATGTCCGTATTTCGGAATACTCATCCTCCTACTTTAACATAATATGTAACGGTTACGACTACCAGTTAACCTTGAAAGGTTAACATGGTTAACATGGTAACATAGGAGGGTTAATCACACATTGCCAGAAGTACGGTGGGGTTTTCTACATTTTCACCTGTTTTGAAACGGTAAAACTGTGGGAAAATATTGTTTTTTAATCCTATTCCGTTTTTCTTTTTCTAAAACATTTAATCCTATTCCTTAGCCCCTACGTGTTGCAAGGGTTAGCTGGTAAGTTTGACTAACATATACTCCCTCCGTCCCCTCTGGATTAAGGTTCTCAGTTTCACTTTATAAGGAGATTAAGAAAAAGTAAATGTTGTGAGTATGAAAAAGTAAATAGGAGAAAGTAAGAGAGATAAAGTGTTTTTAATTATCAATATAAAAATATGCATGCTTCTCTATATTTATTTTGAAACAAAAAATGAATAAACAAAATTATAATTCATTTATAATTATTTATACATAAAAATAATATTTATTGAAAATGGAGAATAAATTTAAATACAACTTGTGTTCATTATTTTATTATGTGATATTTTTTAGTGATTTTAATGTAGGTAATGAGAGATATTTAATCAAGTAAGGGTAAAATAGTCAATTGATTGACAAAAGGGTGGTCACTGAGATGAATTTAAACTTTTAGGGGGGCAGTGAAATTTGTCCAAACCTCATGGTGGGCACTGAAATTAACCCCATATACTACTCCGCATATCTATTTTACAGGAGTAAGTTTGGGGGGAAACTAGTTCCTTTATAAATTATAAAAAAAAAATATTTTATAACTTTTAAAACCTAAACTCTAAATCCTAAACCTTAAACACTAAACTCTAAACCTTAAACGTTATAAAATAGGACCTTTTATAATTTATGCAGGAACCAGTTTCCCCCAAAAATTTCTGATTTTACAGTTCATGTTCTATTTTTCACAAAAGAATATTTTTATACTTTACTATCCATTTTCTAATGAAGCGAACAAATTTATTTTATCACTTATGATAGCATAATAGAATTCCTATAGAGTAAGTCTTAAAATAAACCTAAAACGAGTGTAAAACAAATTTTTCTCATTCCTATAAGTTAATTTATGTAAATATTTTATCAATTATGAAAACCGTTTTTTAAAATATTTTTATTGAAGTCATAACTTTATACTTCTTTCGTTCTAAAAAGCACAATTCCTATTTTAGTTGTTAAATCTGATTGGAATTTAACTCATAGTCTAGGTCACTTACTACAAAATCCATAATTTGTTATTGATAATATTTTAAATAATGTATTAATAACAAAATTTAAAATTTAATTGATATAATTTTTTTATTCAAATTTTTTTTTTTTTTGTTAAGTATCAATCAAATTGATTATTAATAAGTGTAGAATAAATCTTTCGTATACCATATTGTGTACCACAACTCAACAATTATGCATTATTCATGACAGTCATTGTGGTATTAGCTTTAATAACTCACAACTGCCAAATAATTTGTAGTACACAAGCAGTGCACAAAAGTGTTATAAAAAATTTAATCTCTAAAAAAAGTGATACTATCATTTGGAGAGTTTCAGGTTGATAACGTAATAAAATTATAAGCCCAAACCTAAAATTTCGAGCCAACTCAGTCACATATTACTCCATCCCTCCGTCCTTCCCAAAATGTTCAATTTTCTCTCTACTCCTTACTCAGAAGGACTATCCGCTATCTTATTTTCTCTCTCTATTCCACTCACAACAGCTACTTTTTTCTTAATCTCCAAGTATTTAATTTTAGTAACCAAAAGTTTAGGGCAGAAGGAGTACCATGGAACTAGCTATAGCCTAAGACCCAACAAGGTGGTCATGACCTTTATCCAATGTGAGCCCATCTGACATTGGATATGTAGTATGCATCATATTAGGCTAGCGGGTCATATGAACTAATGCAGTTTATGATGTAGGTTCAGGGTTTGAAATTGTACATCATCTATATATCACACTGCTAACGGAAAAATTCATACTTCAGTTTAACAGATGTCGTCTTGCATACAAATTCAACTTAAAATGCATCCACAACAAACGGTCAACTTAACAGAAATCATAATGCTCTGCTGCTCTAGATTTAACGGAAAGTAGCACTACGATTACCAGAAGCTGGAAAAGCCTGACGCCTTCTACCTTGCTGAAACCCTCCACTCCTTTCACTTTCTCGTGATTCACCACCCGCATTTTTTTTCTTGCTCCCTTTGGCAGGGCCCCTAACCTTCTCACCCTCATCACCTTCTGTCCCCTTTTCACGACGTTGTTCCCCAAACTTAACGTTCTTCCTTGCTTCTTCATAGTCCAAAAGGCTTAAACTGCAATAATCCCTCACATTCCTGGACTTTTTTGTTTTTTTACCATCTTCTGCTGATTGGAAGCACTCTTTGAAACTAGATGATAGATCCGATAAAGACATGGGCTCATCATTATCCTCGTCATCCTCCTCGTCCTCGTCCTTTTCCATCACTTATCATCATCATCACCCGAGATCATCAGATGATGTATTTGTGTGCTCCACATTATCATCCGAAGATTTTATGTTGGTATTTGTGGGGTCCACATTATCATCCGAATCATCATCATCCAACACTATAATCTCATTCTCTTCGGATTTTGATTCGGCCTTTACTCCTCGGATCCTCTTCCAACAATATATATCTTGTTGGTGGACCCAGTAGTAGCTGGGGAGGAAGT